>JAQQZT010000013.1:13533948-13556435 GCA_030068275.1 Clarias platycephalus | reverse complement strand
TTGTAGCCTCTTTTTCCTATTTGTAGTGGAGATGAGTGGTACCCGGTGGGGTCTTCTGCTGTTGTAGCCCATCCGCCCATTTATTTATATATAAAATTTAATCCGGGACTAACAGTATTACAGTACTTTACAGCCAATCACATTTCTAAAACTTAAGTCCCGCCCACTTTTGTATATCGCTGATAAGTCAGTTTCTTTTGTACAAAAATATTTATTAGCATGCAAACAATTTAATACTTTAATATTTACAAAAGCTGTATTAGCTTTTGATACACATATGGATTATTTCACATAAGAAAGAACTTTTACCATGTTACCAGTACTATGATATTTTGGACAGTACTATTGTACTATCATATGTACTACACTATAATGCATGTTTTTGCCATGGTACATATAGGCACAACAGAACATGTACCAGAGGACAGTACATGGTTCTATCATATGTTCTATATTATACTGTACATGTTTATGCACCATAATTGTAATATTTATATTGTATGGCACCACTGTGTCTATTTACCATTAATTAACTACCATAGTGTATGTTGAAACTCATAATATTGCATATAGTAATATGATACTGCCTGTACTTTACCACACTAGTAGTACAGTATGTACTTACATATATAATAAGACATAGTATGTACAAAGATACCATGCTATACTTTGGTAGCCACTGTGATATCCAAGCAGTACCATGGTATTGAACAAAGTACCATAGTAATACCACTGTACCCACTGTTTACCATAATAAACTATAGTGCATACCTTAGTAAAATTTCTTACAAAATGATTAAAAAAAAAAAAAAATTCACAAGAAATGTTTAGGAATTCAGAGAGAAGCTGGATTTCTCTGTTTCTTAATTGAGTCATGAGAACGTTGTGCCTTCGTGCACTAGTTGAGTTGTTATACATTTGTAAGTGTGAGACCATGGTCATCTCTATTTCAGGAAATATCATTACAAAAATGCATTTTAACACTGAATTTTGCAAGCTCCAGGCAGCCAAGATAGCAAACATTTTAAACACATTTTCATTCTAGCTCTTGAATAATGCACAAGTCAATGAAAATCCTGGAGAGCGAGCGAGCGAGAGAGAGAGAGGGAGGATGCTGATGAGCTCAGAGTACGAACAAACTATTTTTCAGCCCAAAAAGCTGAAACTTCACCTTTGGCTATAAAACTAATGAAGCGTCGTGTGCATTAATTATTCACACTCCCGGTCTCTGCAGGACACACACTCGACTATTTGAAACACAACACTTCAGACTGAGACACAGTTTGTTTGAGGTCCAGTTTAGTTTCCCCTTTCCGACTTCTGTATATAATCCGGTTTGATTTTGCAGGATTAATCATACTCGGTGCCGCCGTTACGGCACTGGATGACAAACCGCAGCTCGATTGACATCGCGACGTTGTGCCTAGCTCCCAGCGAGTAGAAGAGTTGCAGTGATTCACAGAGTTCAAATCCCGGGACTTCCAGGAAACCTAATCCCAGTTCATGCTCTGTCCGAAGTTGAACGAATAAAATACCTCACTTAATTACAGCCTGAAGTAACTTTATGGGTCTATAAAGTTTCGTTTCCATCAGGGAGGTGTTTATAGTCTTACCGACCTGCTGAGAGACATTACCTGCTGTCTCAAAGACAGAAGTTTTAGTGGCTTCAATAGTTGTCTCAGTGTAGCTCCCAAGATGTTGGTTTAAATTGTAAAGTAATTTATTTGCTGCTTAAAAGCCTGAATTAGCCTAATCTTCTGGTTTGCTGCTTATCAAGTTCTCAAGGTTTATAGAGCTGTCCTGCTTTAGTACCAGCATTTTGTCTCATTAAGGTCTTCGGAACTGATTTGTTCGTTATATTGAAAAAAAAAAAAAAAACTATTAATTTCCTAAACTTTTAGTCATTCTTCATCGCAAAGTGTATTAGTAAGGAACTACTACATGGTATTAACTGTGAAACTTTCAAAAGGTCTTAAAATGAAATGGAACATGGCCACTAGTTTGTGCACCATCAGACACTGTGTTCCAGATTTAATCCCACTTTGTTTTTAAACCTCCACTCTTCCGAGAAGGATTTTCACTAGATTTTGGCACATGGCAGTGGGAATAATTTTTTTTCATTCAGCAACAAGAGCACAAGTCAGGTCAGTCACTGATATCTAGAGTGCATTCAGTGTTCCAGTTCATCCCAAAGATATTCACTGGGATTGTTCCATCGTGAACTGAACCCATTTTTACTGAACCGGAAATGTTAAAACTGCAGCATACGAAGTGGTTCTATACAACTGTGTTTTTCAGACACAGGGTAACAGTTTAGAAAAGAACCACACATGAGTGTGATGGTCACTTGTCCCCATTCCCCAAAAAATGGATACAAGATCATTATTAAAATATGAGAACATCATTAAACTGTGTAGTTCATATTATACCTATCACAATGTTTGTCAAATTTCAAATTTAGGTCTTCCAGTTGACGATTTTCCATCTACTGTCTCTTTATCTGTAGTGTGTAATTTATTTATTTATTTTTTAATAAAACTTTAATGTTATGCTCTGTTTATTATATTTCGAGGTAGTTTCCAAGATCTTAGTATTTTTTTCATATTATTATCATTCATAATTCAGAACACAGGGCAAGCAGAAGCTTTATTTTTTTTATTTTTTTTTCACATCTTATATCTTATCTTCTATTATATCTTAAAAAGTATGATGGATCGAAACATGACAGGTGTGGAAATATTTAGATACATAAATCGAATCACCAATAAACAATTTATTTATATATGTTTGTAGCACAGGTTTTGTGTAGAATATTTTGAAAATAACGAACAGACAGGGTCAGCTGACCATAATTATTATTATAGTTAATTATTATTATTATTATTATTATTACTATTATTATTATTTGTTTAACAGCGGTTGGAGTCCAGTAGGTTACACCAATTGCCAATACCACCAACTCATTCTCTCTCATCTTCCCGGTAATTATTATTATTTAGCGGCACAGTGGTTTAGAGGTTAGCACTTTCGCCTTCCACCTCCAGGGTCCAGGTTCGATCCCCACCTGCTGGGCTTCCTCCGGGTACTCTGCTTCCTCCCACAGTCCAAAAACAGTCAGATTATTCTAGTGTTTGAATGACAATCAGACATCCAGCTGGCAAACAAACCCTTAAGTATCTGCCACAGAAATGACGGATATATCTCCAGGGTGTGGAGGATCTGGCACCCGATTTCCTAGATGGCATGTGGGCGGACGAAAATGCAAAACTAAAAATATTATTCATATTATTATTATTATTATACATCTATTTATTTATTGTCTCTACCGCTTTATCCTGTATATAGGGTCGCGGGGGCCTGGGCCGTATACCAGGATACTTGGGGCACAAGGCGGGGTACATGGTGGACAGGATGCCAATCCATTGTAGAGCACACACACACATACACACACAAACTACAGGCAATTTGGGATCCTAATCTGCATGTCTTTGGACTGAGGGAGGAAACAGGGGTAACTGAAGAAAACCCACCAAGCATGAGGTGAGTATCAAACCCTCGACCCTGAAGGTGTGAGGCCACAGTGTTAACAACTGCTCCACCATTCCACATGTATTTATTTAATTCCTACATACATACATCTCGATTGCTTAATGTGCATTAAGGCTAAACAGGACCAATAATAATAATAAATAAATAAATAAATAAATAAATAAAAGCAATTTTAAAAATACATACTTTTTTTTTTACATCACTTTTTTCTTGTTTATGCAAAACAAAACAAAAAAACGCCCCTAAAATCGTCATTTCCGGTCACCGGCGGAAGCAGGAAGTAGAGCCAACAAGATGGGGACTGTGGAAGAGAAGAAAGCGGTGGCTCCTTTACCTAAACACTCTTACTGGTTCGACTTTTGGGTTTTTCTGATGTTCGACATCGTCTTTTTCCTCTTCATCTATTTTGTTGTTCCATAAACGGTAAGATGAGGCGGATAAATACTGTTACGGATAACACAGCTAAACAAGCTACATGCTAATGTGTTAGGGAGCTGCGTGGAGTGTGTCACGTACACATGAATTCACACAACCGACGAAAGTTTAGTGTTAATTTACCTGTATGTTACGTTTAATTTCATAAAATAGGACTGAAATTAGTTAGGACGGGGTTTCCTTGACATTATCATGATCATTCTCTCTCTCTTTTTTTTATTAAGTCATTTAGTCATGTGTAATTTACTTGAAAACTTAAAATATCACGTCAAACAGATACCTTAAGTAACGTTAAGCATATTAGAGAAACATGTACTCTTTAATATGTTTGGTTTTATCTCTGAATTTTTCACCCAGTGCTAAAATCTTTCAAATCTTGTTCAGTTTACTGTGGTTAACTTTTCTTAACTGTAAAAGGAATAAAGCACTTCAGGCTGTGTTTTGATATAAAATATTCAAAGACATTGTTCTGTGAAGTGGCCTGTCGCATAAGGGAATCACTTTTTCCACTTTGAAGTTGATTATTTTCCTATAATAATGTTTTTTCATTCATATTTTATATCAATACATAAATAAGAACAGCGCCCCTAGCGAATTTTAGAACTTACTGGATAATGCCGTAAAACAAGAACGAGACAAGTATAGCGCCCCTAGCGGAAGTTAAAATAACATACACTGACTGTACACATAATCTCCATGCTTTTCAATACACTTTGTCCATCTGCCAACAAGCTTCCATATTTAAGGGGGAAAAAAAGAATGATTTATGTTGAGCTGCAAGCATCGGACGGACCGCTGTGCTCACTTTATCAGAAGAGAACCGTCATCCTGCTTTCAGGGACCGAATAGGTTAAAGCTTAATGGAGCAAGATCAGTGTGAGGACGTGCGTCGTCATGCAGGATCATGATTGGATAGCAGTTCTCTACGTTTAATCTGAGGTTTCGGCTTCAGCTTTTCAATAAGCGTCCCACTGTAACGAGCACTGTTGATTGTTCAACTTTTTCCCTGATAATGTTCCAGTACTGGCCCTTGAGAATCCCAGAAAACTGTAAGCGTTGATGAATGTTCCAGCTGATGGTTAACTTTTGAACGTTTTCCTTGTCAGCAACCAGAGTATTGCATTTACTCTCAGTGATTTAATACAAGGTCTCGTCACAAGTAATGATTCTCTTCAAGAAACTTTCACCTTCTATTTTCTTTCAGAATTTTTTTTTGCAGATATCCAAACGCTTCTGTTTGAGAATTGGTTACTTTTATTGACAATACCTCTTTTTTTTTGTGCACACCGTCTAATTTAATGTTTTGTTTGTTTTTAAAATAAATCACCAGTTAACAGCATCTCAGATTATCCCATTATGAAGGCTTTACAGATCATAAGTAGCCGACAGACCTCAAAGGTTCAAAGAAGATTATTGCATACTTTTGATGCCTCCAGCATTGTTTTACATGTAGTTATTTGGTGTGTTCAAACTTTTGACTAGGAGTGTATATCGTCATAGTCTCGAAAATTGTAAATCTAATTAAACCTGTGTGTAATTGCAGTCTGCTGGAATCCAGTGTTATGGAAGGACCAGACCCTGTGGCTTGGTTGCAGAACAGATGACAGGTAAGCTTATATAGCGCGCACACCGCTCAGAGATTTCGTAATGAAAGTATGTCAACAGCTCACAGCATTCTTGTTCAGTACAGACCTTTTGTAATTGCTGCTCAGGTCTGATGACACACTCGTGACAGATCCTCCGGCGCGGTTACATCGCGCTGTTTCAGTCGACTCAGTAGGGGTGTTTTAGGGCGTTGCAACCAGCTAGTCACAGTGTACGATGGTTTAGCTTATAACTAGGGCTGAGTTAACCGTTAGCAGTTAGAAGCTAGCTGCTAACAGTTACCCTTGTGTTCCTAAATTCTTAGTTACTCTTAGCTTACTTATTCCGATAAATATTGAGGAGGTCTTCGTGAATTAACACTTAATAAGGTCCCAAACATGGACGTTTTCAGTCCCAGCTCTGGGAAAAAACACACTTCCCAAAAGGGGCGTTCCGAGTGCAGTTCATTTAAAGCTACAGACACATTTGGAAAAGTGGTGAAAAAGAAAGATGCATGTTGTATTGCAGCTGTAAAATTAACAGATTTCAGAGACCTGCTTGTTTAAAAAGGAGCAACATCTTAACACGAGTCTCATCGATTATTTCCTCTCATGTTCTTTTGCAGCTTCCTGACAGCTGGGTCCTGGTTCCATGGCTTCAGCCGATCTCCTCCCGCTAACCTCTTACCAGAACACTGAACGTCCACCCTGACCCTCAACACGTCCCTGCAGAGTCCAGTGTGGCTTTAAAAACCACCAGCTAACATTCCATAACGAGCCATGAAGCCTAATACAGAATACTGATTAATATGAAATATAAACTCATTTAAGTTATTTTTTTATATATCTTTCACTTGTTAATAATTAAAATGTGTGTGTGTGTGTGTGTGTGTGTGGGCAGAGAGTGATAATCTGAGAGAATGATGACGATGGAATTAACTGAAAAGTAAATAAAATTCACTAAGCTATTTTTCAACACTTTATGGAAAGTCTGTTCTTTCATGCTTTTATATTGTTGCAGTATTCACACTGTTGTGTGTCTGGTAGTGAGATAAGGGAAACTATAAATATATTTCTAATGTGTTTGGAGCTATACAGGGCGCCACAAAGTCCCCATACACAGGAGAAATTAACCCTTTTTAGCCAAAGATTAAAAAAAGAAAAATACCCATTTGCTTTATACACATTTTCAAAGAGAAAAAAAGGCAGACTAATATTTCATTGGACATGAAATTATTTTGATTAATTTGATTATTTTTATTTCTGCTCAGAATGGCGTTATTTTCTCTCCAAGATTTTGTAACCATCTCCAGCTCTTCCCAGAGTTTCTCTATAAGGTTATGGTCTGGCCAATCCATTTTTGAAAACGATGCCTCATGCTCCCTGTGACACTTTTTTTTTTTTTCCACAATTTGAGTCTAGTGAATCCTCCTGGCATCATCTTGGAATATGCCTGGGGCGTCAGAAGAAAAAAAAATCCATTGATAGAAAAACCTGGTCATTCAGGTTGTCAGCTGAACTCGTTTTTTGGGGGGGGACTTTACATTGCTGAACCTAGACCTGTCCAACAGAAGGAACCCCAGATCATAACACTGTCGCCACAGGCTTGTGTGGTAGGCACTAGGAATGACGGGTGTATCACTTCATCTGCTGCTCTTTTTACCCTGATGCACCCATCACTCTGCAACAGGGTAGATCTTTGAATGCTCCACAGTCCATCCTTTATGCTCCTTTTCTGATTAGTCCCAGTGATAAGCGGTTTTCTTAAGGCTTCTTGATCAGAAACATCATTTCTCCTACTTATGGAGACCTTTGGGGAAGCACCTGGTTGGCTCCCTGTTGGCTGTGCTTGTTGGGTGGGATGTATTCCTGTAGAGAGCAGTGTAGAGCAACCCTTGCATTTGTGAACTCCTGTATGTGGAAGAGGGCAGATAGAACTTTTCCTCCAGGCAACGAGTTAAAAACATAGTAGCATCATGTCTCAGAGGAAGCGTACGCCAACCCTAATGGTGTGACGGTTCAGAGATATAAAGTGCTAGGAATCACTAAATGAAAAAAAACTGGCCTTAAGAACAACACTGAATACTTCGTATGGGTTTTATAGCCAGATGTTCAACAGGGATGAAGAAAAGACGAACCTATATTGCCTATCCTTTTCCCTTTCACCAGAAATAGCAAGTGCGTACAGCTTAAAGTGATCTCAAGTGCCTGTTGTCGTGACCTATGGTCTCGTCTGCAGTCGATTTTCCTCTTACTGGCCGTGAGGAGTCTGAACCTGAACGACTGCCAGACGAAGGAGAACAAATGGGTCAGAGAGATCAGAACGAGGAAATTTAGAGCAAAGCTCTTGCTCTCTCTCTCTCCCTCTTTGCAAAAATAAAAAGTAAGAGCTTCAGATTCCTCTTTAGTGTGCAGAGGTTTAACAGGTCCGTTTTTATGAACTCCATGATCAATGGCTTTTCCTCAGGCTGCCTGTGGGCGATGCGAGGAACAAGAGCTGGTCGAAATGTTTCTGTTTGCTCGTCTAAAGAGTGCGCTGATGCCCAGTGGATACGGACACACACACAGTGCTCTTTTTTGCATCCTTTCTTTGACCCTTGTGCCAGCCAGTTCCTCATGGGTTCCTCTCCCCAGTGCCTAGTGAGCAGCACGTGAGTGATGTTTATTCATGATTTCTTCTGACACTCTGATCAGAGTCCAGGCTCCTCCACACTGATGCCTGGGATTTAAAGTTCTATCTTTCCTGTCACTCCTGCAGAACCCCAGCCTCTGAGCTAGCTCCGGGAGAGGACGTGTTAGAGGAAGTGGAGCTTTTGAAGCTTATTCTGAAACCCTGTGGTTGCCGTGCAGGATGTAGAGGGAGTCCAGGGATTATGAGCTCGACCAGGTGGTTTAGAGGATGAAAACCGTCTATACAGCTTAGTCCTGTTTACAGGATCGTGGGGGGACTGGAGCCTATCCTGGGAGTCGGGGTACACCCTGGACAGGGGGCCAGTCCATCGCAGGGCACAGACACACTACAGGCAATTTGGGAACGCCAATTAGCCTAATCTGCATGTGCTTGGACTGTGGGAAGAAACCGGAGTACCCGGAGAAAACCCACCAAGCACCCGGCTGGTAATCGACCCCTAGCCCTGGACGTGCACGGTGACAGTGCTAACCACTACACCACCATGCCGCCAAACCAAGAGACACGCCTGTAAATTAATTACATAGAGTAACTGATGACATCACACTGTACCGAGGGTTAAGGGCCTTGCTCAAGGGCCCAACAGGGACAACTTGGTGGTCGTGGGGATTTGAGCCCGAGATCTTCCGCACCATAGTCTAATGCCTTTACCACTGAGCCTCTGGAAGGTGCAAAGATTTAAAAGAAGGCCGTATGTCAGTGAATTATGAATTAAGTGGCTCAGAGCCCACTGCAGTCGTTCCTGTGAACATCCAGTGAGTAGACTCATCCTTGAAAATCGACGGATAACCTTATTTAAACCCATTTTCACATGTTTGGGCCATTAAAGGAGTTCCTGGGAGGCCAGTGTTTCAGACGTGAATCACGGCTCCGGCGTACTGAGAAAACTTTCTACCTTGATGGTGTCCAAGCACTAGTTGAACACTGGGATAAGTGCATTAGTGTGACGGGATTATATACAGAAATAAAGGCAGTTTTTACTCTTATAACTGTGTTATATTATTCTGCACAATCAAAAGTCCCGGTTTGGCTTGAACGCCCCTCGGATCTATTCATTTATTCATTATCCATCCAGTAAAACCACACCTGACCTGACCTCAACACCCTCCCTTATACAAACACCCTTGCCGAGTTTTCCACGGCAGTCACGTTGTCTGATCTCACCACCTCGCGGTTCTCTCTCCGAGCCGCCACTGGCCCTAATCGGATCCGACACATTTAACCTCCTGATTTTGAGAAATCCCAGACACTCAGTTCAAAGCATGATTACGTCAGACAGCCTGAGGCACCGTCACCTGCGAGGATCAGTGGGACTCGTAAGGCTCAGGAGTTTACAGCGTGTTCCATCAGAACCATTAAAACCAGCACAAGGCATTTCAGGAGCTGGACGTCAGTTAGGACTCGGAGGTCGAAGGCGTCGGCGAACACGTTCACGCGTTGGCTCGTGCCATGAAAAGCCATCGTTACGGCGCGTTCGGCCAGGCAATGAGCTGTGCACCGATGTGTTTTCTTTCCACCCGGTGCGTGCGAGAGGTCTTTTCCAAAGCACACTCAAGTTTGGCTCCAGAAAAAAAAAGAAAAAAAAAAAAAAGTGTGATGGCTGGTGTGTTCAGGAAAACGCTCTGTCTTTAATAGAACTTCTGTGATCTCACTGATCTCGGTCTCCTTGTCTCTATACATAACACACACACAGAGAGAGAGAGAGAGAGAGAGAGAGAGAGAAAAACACCTTTTTTATGCTTTTGACTTTTCTTTTACTTCACACCATTTTCTTGTTTTGTTTTAACATTGAATTACTGGTTCTCTTTACTTCTTTTATTCCGTCCTTTCTTTTACGTTTTCGTTCCAATTTCCCATTTTTTTTTTAACCTTTTTTCATTTACTCGCTACCCTTTTTATTTTCTGATTTTCTTTCTTTTTTTATTTTCACTTTTTTCTTTCTCACTTTTTTTCTTTTTTTTCTTTTGGTCTTTTTAAGCATACATTTATTCCTTTTTCTTTCCTTCATTTTCCCCCTTTTTTGTCTTAATTCCCTGTTTTTTTTTTCTTCTTTTTTTCCTTCTTTCTACAATATTATTACTTTTCCATTTTCTATCACTGAACCATCATTCCCTTCTTTCTCTTTTAAGCACTGGTCCTTCCGATGTTTCTCTCGGAAACCTGAATGTGAAAACGCTCACCTACACAGTCTCGCTCAACACTTACATCTCGCTCAAACTGCATTTCCAGTTTCGATCCTGAGTTCACTCAATTTTAGCCAATCAGAGGCTAGAGGAAGGTTGATCCCATAGAAACTTGAGGGCACATTCTGATGATCTGTTTCTGATTGGCTCATTTTGATGCTCTCTGTGTCCCCTTAATGCGCATGTGTCCAACCATTACATCATCCCATGCGTTTGTTTATATTGATACAGTATTATTTTATCAGCATCTGCACACACACACATAAAAATTAAATATGTACTACTGTTGGATCAGAGACGGACGTGTACAGTTCTAACTGGGATATAACTTACTGTATGAGTTCATTAAACCTATTGAGTTTATTCTAGCAGTTACACAGAAACAATGAGAACAGAGCGAAAGCCTCCAAGCCTTCCCGATTGAGCCACCATTATTATTATTATTTATTTATTTATTCATTCATTCGTTTTTTGTATTTATTCATATTTAGAGTTGAAAGACCTTTATTCGATTTTTTTTGTGCAATAAATGTTTTGCATGAAAAAACAATGGCAATGATGGGAGAGCACTGTGATAAAGATAAAAGACTTTTAAGTCATAAAGATAAGACTTGTTCAGTCCTATGCTAGAGTGCAGCACTGGAGGTAAACCTGCTCACGACCTTCAGCAGCCGTGCCTCCGCCACTCTGCGCTAGTCTACATGACCCAGCGCTTGATCCTCGGGTGTTAGCCCGCAGGAGTAATCTCCCTGATCTCAGGCTTCAAAAACGGCCAGATAACCGGGGAGATAAATCTGTAAAACCCCCACGTGGACTCGGGATGTTGTTTCCTTTGCCTTCGTCTCTGCTAGTCTCGCAGAACGTCTCGCCGCGGGACGACATTAGCGCGCAGCACGTCGATACTGTGTTTTAGTCCAGACAGTAATTAAGAAGAATCGCGGACGAGCATCGGCGGGTCAGGAGGAGTCGAGTTCCCTCGGGGTGAGACCAGGAGCAAAGTCAGTTTTAGGGGTTTAAGTGAAAACATTGATCAACGTTCCTGCAGCATTATTAACTACAGATGCACTTATGTAAGAGAATCCGTTATATGGAATTACTTTCTAAAATGTTATAAGAACAACAATAAAGAAAGTTTAGACTAGGCTGATGCAGTAACTAGGTAGAGTGAAAAACCCCCCCTGAAATGATGTCCTCTCTGGTCACACCCATGTCCACGAAGCCACGCCTCCCAAAATCTACAGGGTCTAATGAAATTCATCCACGTTACTTTAGTAACTGGCTAGTTTTATTTTAAGTGAACTTTATAGCAGCTTATTATATTCGAGCAATACTAGTTAATCACATGGTTACAGCAGTTATGTTTTGAATGCAGTAATTGTTTTAACAAGATGAAGAAGATTAATTTTGGCAAGTGCACCATTAAACAGCAAGGCACCATCAGGACCACTTCTAAAACTTTATGAATCTCTTTGTTTTTTGCATTTTTGGTTTTTACACATTGTTCTTTTTTTTTAATTGGTCCATTTTTCCCTAAGCATAGTGTTCTATTCATTTGTTCTTTATTTCCAGGTTTTTCTTTCTTAGTATTTACTTTCCCTTCTCTTTCAATTTTTCTTTCCTTCCTTCTTTATTTGATCTTTCTTTCTGTCTTTTTCCTTTTTCCTTCTCCATTGTTCCATTTTCTTTAAGATAAAAAAAAAAAATTCTTCATTTCCAGATGTTTTTCTTTCTTTGTTTCTTTTATTCTTTTCCATTGTTCTATTTTCTTTTAAACATACTGTTTTCTTTATTTCTTTCTCTTTTTAATTTTTCTTTGTTTTGTTCTTTCCCATTGTTCTATTTTCTTTTTAAGGCATATTGTTTTCTTTCTTTCTTCTTTCTTTTCTTTTCTTCCTTCCCAATGTTCTATTTTCTTATTTCATCTGATTGTTTTATTGGTTTATTTCTTTACTTTTCTCCTGTTCATCATTTTGTTCATGTTATCATCTGTCCTTTCTTTCTCTTTCTTTGTTTTTTTTTTCATTCATCCATCATTCTTTTCAATCCTGTTTTTTCATCCGAGTCTTCCGTCCTTCGGCATGTTTACTGTACCACATATTTTCTTTAGCCAACAATACTCCTGACGTTCATGGCCGTGTCTCCTCCACTGTAGATGATCTACGTGATCCAGGAGTGCTTTAGAGGCTCTAAACTAAATCCCGATTTATATGGTGACCCCTGGTGGCCTGGAGGACCTAAGCGAGTGATCAATATCACTTATGGCTTTAACAAACAGTGCTGAGCACTGTTACCTGATTTTTGTAGCAAATAATTAAACTTAATGATAAAGAAAGCCATAAATAATTTTTATATAAATTTATGTAAAGACCTCTTGTTTATGGGACCGAGGTTTTTCCAGAACAATAGCTTTATTGAGATCACATAAAAAACTAATCATTATTTAAGCAGGACAGATTACATAAGCACATATTCACTTGAATTATTTTTGTCTGCTTTGCTCATATATTTTTCTGTTTGATAAAGCGAGCCTGTTTCATACCAGGTGGACTCATTCAGCGGCGTCTTTGCGTTCATTTCCGTCTCTCTCGTTTCTCATGACACTCGAGTGTTTCCTCGAGCTTTCTTTTACTGCTAATGAACGCTTAACATATTCAAAGATCAGTGCGTCACATCCTGTTTTTGTGTATCTCAGGATATAGGGGGAGCGGGGGGAAAATGAACCCGCGCCGTCTCCGCGGCGTATAATTTTGCCTCATTGGAAGCCGCTCTGAACGAATCTATTGAGCGTTAGCTCGTTCTGCCTGTTCGAAAGCCCTACCTTTAGTCACTGCAGCTGTGTAAATAGATTTTAAAAGCTGATGTACCAAGCTGGAAGCAAAATACATGCTTCGAACAAGAACTTTGCCGAAGAGGATCAGTCATCAAGACGGAGTGCAAGGGATTCAGAATTCAATGAGACATATTTATTTCTGTCAAAGTGAATCATTTTTCAGGGCTCTGGATAGGACGCGGAGTACATATCCTGCTGTATTAGCGCGAGGGTAATGGAAGCTAAGGCGCGCCAAAGAAAGCGGTCATTATATCAAACAGGTTCGAGTGCAGAGCTTCGAGTGGCACCGATGTTAATGTATGTCGCTTACTGAGCTAATGCGGCTAATGGAACAGTCTCAGCATTGGTGAATTTATTTTATCCGTCCTGTTAATGATCGTCTACTCCAGAACACTGATGAATGAAAATATACACAAAGAAAAATCCATGTAAATGAATAGGGGTCATTTTTTAAGTTAAACCAACCATACATACAGTACTGTGCAAAACTCCCTATAAAAGCCAACCCTATTTTTTTTTTTTTTACATAATTTTCTTTTGAGGAATAGTTCTCCTGGCTGACCTATAAATTATTCGAGCAATTAAAAAAAAAACAGTGAGAAACAGGTGCAGATGATGACCGGTGATTAGTATACTGCTGATGCTGAACGCTGAGTTCTTGGAACAGACGAGAGGGGAAATGAGGTCGCTGCTGAGGTTGTTATGTAAACAACCGATTTTTTTATTGTATCTTTAGGCAATTTGCAGCGTGTCGAAGTAAAATATTTGTTCCCATTTATCTGATTTAAAGTGAAGAAACAAGAGGTGACTCAAGACTTTCGCACAGCACTATAGTTGACTGTGTAGGTACACTGGACTATGGATGAAAACCTCATGCTTCCATCAAATATATCTATGTATAACTGACAAAACCAGTGAATCTTTGACGATATAATATCCACTTACCATATATATATATTTATTCAGTACAACCTGCCAATAAAGCAATATGATGAACTTAATTTTATTTATTTAAAATAATTCACTATTTATAGTCAACTATACATGTATATTTAGTTTTAGCATATTTGTAACACTTAAATGATTGAGATCATCAAAAAGCAAAAATACAATACAAAAAGCAGTTTTTATATGATGATTTCTTTTTTTTAAGGGAAAAAAACTGTCCAAACCTACCTGGCCCTATGTGAAACAGTAATTGCTCCCTAAATCAAATCACTGGTTGTGTCACCCTCGATGGCAACAACTGCAATCAAGCGTTTGCGATAAGTGGCAATGAGTCCGTCACATTGCCATGGAGGAATTTTGGCCAACTTTTCTACGCAGAAATGATTTAATTCTGCCACATTGGAGGCTTTTCGAGCATGAACGGCCTGTTTAAGGTCATCTCAATCAGATGTAGGTCCAGACTTTGGCTAGGCCTCTCCAAGACCTTAATTGTGTAATATAAAAATTTGCTTGATAATCTTAATCATTTAAGAGTGAAAAAAAATTAATATTTAAATGTAAATACATTTTCATGGCACTGTATGATGACATTTTTCAATGACCAGAAAAAATAATTATAACTTTGGTTCTACATGACATATCCAAAGACCCAAATAAAAGTGTGCTGTGTTTTAATGTTTTTTAAAGGTTAATAAATGTGATTTGTTTATCTTCTCTCTAAAATGACAAAACTGATAAACTGCACCACTTAATATAGGTTGGACATGAGAGGACAGAGTTTGAACCTACATAACCTCATACACTTGTCTTTTATTTTAATACCGTTCCACACTTCCCCTGTATAAGGTATTACACTGACATTCATATCTCCGCCCTGTGCTCCAAACGTCTGCGTTTTGCATCCAGTGAAAGTATCGATGTGCATGGAGTCAGAACAGCGGCATATAAAGGGTTTTAAAGCGTTTGAATGAATTTTCGGTCATTCGATTCTCCTCCCAATATCAGTGTCTGAGAGAGACCTGAGAATACTGTGACACGAGAACGGAATAGCCTTCCAGCTTTTTCAGAGCTTACGATGACAAGACGGAACGTGATAAATGAAAATGTTTGAATTAGTTTAATTAGTAATTTCTCCCTTTCTCCCCCGCACTCTCCATCATGCTCGGAGAAAGATGCGATCTTGTGTGTTGACAGGCTGTGAAGCCTCTTTCTTATTCTTTTTTTTGGGGGGGGGGGGGGGGGGTTGGACTAAATTTCATTTTTGTTGTTGAGATAAGGCATTTAATTTCAAAGATTACTTTTATGATGGAAAGTGAGTGAGAGAGCAAGTAGAAGAGAAAGGATCATTTACTTCACTGTTGAGTCTGCTCCAAGACAAGCACACATTTATTTCACAAAGCTGAAAAGGAGGATCTTGCGGCTAAATCTAAAGCGTAATGTGTGCATGGTGTGCGTTAGTGACTATAGTTTTATATTTGACCTAAATTAATTAAAAAATTAATACTGATTGAGTATTTCTGTAGTATATTTTGTAGTATTTTTTTTTTTTTTTAGAATTATTCTTACTATTATTATTATTAGTTATTATTAATGGTAGTAATAGTGGTGCTATACATGAGCAAAGTATCAGTGCATCCCTGAATAGTTATAGTAATATTAGTAGTAGCAGTAGTATCAGCAGCAGTAATAACAGCACTAATATTAGTAGGCAGAGTTGTTCTAGTAGTGATATTGGTGATAGTAGTTGGGAGAAGTAGTAGGAGTTGGAAAAGGAGGCAGAGTTATAAGTAATATTGTTAGTATTAGTAGTAGTAGTAGTTGTAATATTGGTGGTAGTAATAGTAAAAGTAGAGGAGGACGAGTCCCAGTGTTAATAATAGTAGTACTAGGAGAAGTTCTAGTAGTAATATTGGTGATGGTACTGTAGTAATAGTAAAAGTAGCAGCAGTTGTATTAGTAGAGGAGGAGGAGTACTAGTAGTAAAATTGGTGGTGGCATTAGTAGTACCATGAAGGAGACAAGGACCTCTAGTAGTAATTTTGTTAGTAATAGGAAAATGAGGAGATCTGGTGGTAATATTGGTGGTAGTACTGTAGTAATAGTAGCAATTGTTTTAGTAGAGGAGGACTGCTAATAGGTAGTACTGTAGTACTAGGAGGAGTTCTAGTAGTAATGTTGGTAGTAGTAATAGTAGTACCATAAAAAAGGAAAAGAGTTCTAGTAGTAATATTGGTGGTGGTAATAGTAAAAGTATCAGTTGTTGTACTAATAGAGGAGGAGGAGTCCTAGTAGTAATATTGGATGTAGTAATAGTAGTAGTAGTATGAAGAAGAGGAGTCCTAGTAGTAATATTGGTGGTAGTAATAGTAGTAGTATGAAGAAGAGGAGATCTGGTAGTAATATTGGTAGTAATAGTAGTAGTATGAAGAAGAGGAGATCTAGTAGTAATATTGGATGTAGTAATAGAAGTAGTATGAAGAAGAGGAGATCTGGTAGTAATATTGGTAGTAATAGTAGTAGTATGAAGAAGAGGAGATCTAGTAGTAATATTGGTGGTAGTAATAGAAGTAGTATGAAGAAGAGTCCTAGTAGTAATATTGGTGGTGGCATTAGTAGCACCATGAAGGAGACAAGGACCTCTAGTAGTAATATTGTTAGTAATAGGAAAATGAGGAGATCTGGTGGTAATATTGGTGGTAGTACTGTAGTAATAGTAGCAATTGTTTTAGTAGAGGAGGAGTCCTAATAGGTAGTAGTACTAGGAGGAGTTCTAGTAGTAATATTGGTAGTAGTAATAGTAGTACCATAAAAAAGGAAAAGAGTTCTAGTAGTAATATTGGATGTAGTAATAGAAGTAGTATGAAGAAGAGGAGATCTGGTAGTAATGTTGGTGGTGGCATTAGTAGCACCATGAAGAAGAAGACAAGGACCTCTAGTAGTAATATTATTGTTAGTAATAGTAGTAGTATGAACAAAAAAGGAGGAGATCTAGTAGTAATATTGGTGGTAGTAGTAATAGTAGCAATTGTTGTATTAGTAGAGGAGGGGACCTAATATTAGTGGTAGTAGTACTAGGAGGAGTTCTAGTAGTAATATTGGTAGTAGTAATAGAAGTAGTATGAAGAAGAGGTGGAGTTCTGGTAGTAATATTCGTGGTAGTATTAGTAGTGCTATACATGAGCACAGCATTAGTGCATCCCTGAATAGTAATAGTATTAATACTATAGTCATAGCAGTTGTAGCAGCAACAGTCATAACATTATTATTATTGATAGTAGTAGTAGTAGTAGTAGTAGTAATAATAACAATAATAATAATAATAATAATAATAATAATAATAATAATATTGGCCAACTTGCAACTACCATTACAGTAAGCATGTTCATTTTAATTTAATTTGTCTTAATCATGTCCTCCTATGACAACTAAAAAAAAAAAAAACTTTTCTGTTAATTCACACGTCCTAACAGGTCTCAGATAAATGATTAAGAACACTATCTAGCTAGTACAAGTGTGTTTGGATGTAGATGTGTTCCTTTTATATGAACGTTTATTAATAAACATTAAGAGAGCAAGATATCGGGTCTCTGAGCTCTTCGTATAATAACGCACATGGAGAGTCTAAGCAGACATCACATTCCTGCTGCTATAGTAATACACTGGAGTCTTATATACTGAAAAAAGAAAATACTCCCATGCTGCTTAAACATGACTGCTAGAGATCAAAGAATTCCAGATTAGCTCATATAAAATAACTGCAAGCTTGTAAACGTTTGCGTCTAATGCAAGAAATCACCTAACCGCAATCATGTACGCTGAACTTGAGACCGATTGAACGGCCTTTATGCCTCTCGGTGAGTTACCATGGAAACCAAACAGTTTCCCATCCACTAGCTTGATGTCGAACCATAAGTCACATTTAACCATAATTGCCGTTTTGTGGTAGTGTGTCATTCAGCGGCCAACATGTGTGTGTGCTTCAGAACGTGTAGTTCCGTTCTGAATCAAGCCATGCTGCGAGAGTCATGGAAAAGCAGCAGTGGGGGCCTGAATCCTTTCCCCTAAAAGGGAAAAAGGAAAATTGTTGTGAAATTGAGCGTGGTGCCTAATTGAGGCCTTTCGGGCTGTAATTGAAAGGGTTGTGTTTGTGCGTTTCGGCCGATTCGTGTCGACTGTAAACAAACAAGGGTCGGATGAAGTGTGTGTGAGTGGTTGCACAGCAAGGACTAATCATCAGTTATTATTAAAAATATACTGTGATATTCAGGACACGGTATAAAACATAGATTTCTAACAAATGTTACCAGGGTTGCCAGGTGTGTCATTTTGCGTACATTAAATAAACAAGCCAAATAGCCTTTTTTATTTATTTATTTATTTATTTATTTATTTATTTTTAATCATTGATTTAGAGAGCTTCTAGACAAAACAAAAAATTTCCAGTGCATCCGTATTGTTGTTGTGTACAAATGACAAAAAAAAAATCTCTTGCATCTTATGAATCCTGAATATCTTGAAATAAGTTTGTTTATTAATATTACCAAATTTGAAGCCGTGCTAATCAAGAATCTGAATTTAATACAAGGATTAGGAGGATCAGATTTTGGATTTGTTTATGAAGCTGATTTCTAAACCCCGCAGCTAGGATGTGTGATTACAGGAGGGGTTAGGTAATATCTGCCTAATTAAGACTGTACTTGCTTGCTTTCTAAATATTACACATGCTCAGTAAATATGCCTTAACTAAGCATTGCACATATTTTATACTTTCTACATCCCCCTACGTAGCAAATGTGCCAGTGTTGCATTAACACCCAGAAGTGTTTATATGAATCCAGTTGGACCCAAATAAACCCCAGTGTGAAATCTACACCGGGGATAATACTGTGTACAGTGGACTGTACAAATCCTTCATTGTGGATGAATGGTAATACACTGAATTTAGTTACCACACCAGCTTTGTCATCTCATTTACATAAATGTAGAATCATTTCATTCCATACTTCGTGTTTCATATTTTTCACGCATCAATATTAACGCGTTAATGCATGTGATACATTTTTTTACGCAAATGAATCATATGACCAAGTTTGACCCTAATGGCTCACATAATCGCAGCGCAGTTACCCGGTTGTGTGTAATAATGGCACGTTTAATAGAGATAAAAAGATGACTAAGGAAACATCACCAGGTGCTTATAAACACCAAGGTTCCTTATAAAAAGCTTTAAAATGGAAGTTTGGATAAAACCAAAGTTGTGCGCTTTAGCTAGGTGGCGAAGACTCTAGGTTGTTAATTTTCAGATCTGAGGATCCAGGTTCCCATACCATACCCATACCACCCAGCCTCTGCATGCCAGTGGCGGTCCCATTTGAGAATTTTTTACATTTTAATTTAATTTTCAATTTTAATTGAAAAATTTGAGAGTTTGAGATATTATAAAACTTTGCCATGTATTACTTTATTCCAACATGTCTATGGACGTTTATAAGACAAGCAAATCTGAGTATTTTAAAATTGTGATTAATCATGATTAATCACAGATTATGACTAGATTAAAATTTTTAACTAGATTAAAATTTTATTTTATTGTAACTTTTTATTTATTTATTTTTTTTTTACAAAAATTCATTCTACAATTTTTTTTTACAATAATTAAAAAATTTTTTTTTTTTACAATAATTAAAAATAAATTCTTTTTTAATTGAAATCAATCTGTATAATTTGAATATTTGTACATTTCATTCCAAAAAATTTTATTTGGCAACTTTTAATTACCGTTTTTCTTTTATTGCAGTAAAAACCTCCTATCTTTCTTTTTTAGACCACAAACAGTCATATAAGCATTTCACTGCATATTATATTTTGTATGTTCATGTACATGACAAAATCTAAATCTAGTGTGTTGAATATATAAAATGTACATTACCTATCACCTAGCATTAGCTAGTAAACTTGTTTAACATCTACTGGCCCCTCTTGTTGACTAGCTATCTCTATTAAGGCTGATCATCTTCTAAACTGCACTTACACCATCTACTGTAAGTACCATTTCCATTAAATATATTCCTACAAACCACTGTATTTTTTATCTTTTTATCTAAACTCAGCTAATTGGCGATAATTTTCTAGCTGGAAAAGAACTCGTTTTGTCAGTAAACACGGCCAAGAAATGCATACTTTTTAAAATTTAATTAACATGCCAGATGTCCAAGCACAAACCTTTCTCACATGGCGATTTTATTCCCTGACCCCTTCGATTCACTGTGATTATTCACGCTATTAAAAAGCTGTATAAACTAATGTATGCGAGTGCAAAGAGCCAATCAGATCTCAGCATTCAAGCTTGAAGTTGGAAAGGTGTACAAAAGGCCAGGTTACATAAAATAGAGAAACTTTTTTTACGTAGGCAGCATCACGTTTATCCCAAAAATTTATAAAAGCTTTGAGATGATTAGTACTTAACAATATAATTAATTTTACACTAAATCATTATATGGAAACAATAATAAGGTTATTAAAAAAACCTACATAATACCTGCTTGACTTCACTGTCATTTTCCTGCTCTATGATTATTAATATTCATATGTGTGTGTGTGTGTGTGTGTGTGTGTGTGTGTGTGCGTGTGTGCGTGCGCGCGTGCGCATAGCCTGTGGTGTGATTGAGATTTTCCATCGTAAGGGATGGTTTTAGCCTGAAGAGATCTCCTCGGGTGCCGTCACCGACACTCATTCTGCCGATAAGAGAGAGACAGAGATAAAAAAGGCATTCACGCATGCACACACACTTGGAAAGACAGAATATTAAAGCACACAGTGTGATGGGGGATGAAATGTAGGCATAGCACTGTTTCAGTCGAACGTCTCGGCTGAATTGACAAAGACGTATGTCTTTTAATATGCTCTAAATAGACCTGCTCATTTATTTTTCATATTAATTTATTTCAGTATCCATCTTTAAAATGCCCATAGTGTATGATATAGGTTGAACTGGTTTAGCAATGGGGTATTTCGAAATTTTCATGTAATTGGGGTTTGGGAGGGGGATCCGAGGGAGGGAAAAAGAAATATCTGGCCCAAATGCTAGAAATCATTTGTAGTTGTCATTCGTCCTAAAGCTTCACCCATGTCCAAAATGCAAGAGCATTTAATCAGTCATTTGCAACACTTCTTTATAACGGTCAAAGGATTCCAATATTCCTCTAATTCATTTTTAAACTGTAGCCCACTGTATAACCTTCAAATGATTCTGTAACTATGCTATCTGTTATGTATTCCCCAGAGGTCATGCAGTATGTGCTTAGCATCCCAGTACAATCTGTTAGGCTTCAGCTGAATGTGATTTATATAAGGCTCTTCTATCTAGCTATCCTGGCTACATGTACATATCAATCTTCTATTTATTGACAAGGATTTTGCATATGATTCTAACAAGATTTTTTTAATATTTCGTATCTAGTGCTAGTCCTAGTCGCTAAGGAACATATTGCCTACATACAGTAGTGTACGACTAACATGAACATTGCACAGTGCCACCAATTTTATATACAGTACCGTGTGAAAGTCTTCGGCACCATATTATCTTTAGTACAAATTTTGTGTAAAGTTGCTTTGAGACAATGACGGTTGTTAAAAGCGCTATACAAATAAAATTGAATTGAATTTAATGGAATTATTATGTCCAAAACCATTCAATATTTCCAACCATAACTTAAAACATTACAGAATGATATTTGTCTACATGTGTCTGTAAAAAAACAACAACATGACACATCAGTATTCGTATACTTTACATTTAATTATTATATAAATAGTTATAGTTTTGTATTATATTAAAAAGAAATGAGTGTGACAAAGTTACCAGATAAACTTCATAATCTCATATTATATTCTCCAGCATGCTCAGTAAAACCTACCAGCTGTTTTGCTTATAAAAGTGCAGAAATCTACCACTACTGATTATTTTCAAGCAAAAATAAGCATGACATTTGGAGTTTTCACACGAAAGATTGATTGTGTTTATTTTATTACTCTTTAATGACCTTTAAAGAGGTTTCATGTTTTCATTTCAAAGGTTTTTGCTATTTCTTTTTTAAATCTAAGCTAGTTTTGAGCAAGGTCCCAATTTTTTCATACTGTAAGCTGAAGCCAAAATAAGCAGTAAACTTATAGCACTAATATTATATTCATATAGTCAGTCAGTCAGTCATCTTCTATACCGCTTAATCCTATTCAGGGTCGCGGGGGGCCTGGAGCCTATCCCAGGAGG
>JAQQZT010000013.1:13491370-13501518 GCA_030068275.1 Clarias platycephalus | reverse complement strand
ACTGAAAATAAATACACAATTAAAATCACTGGAAATCCATTGAAATGCATTTGAACATATAATTAATCACAATATTAAAAAAATAAAAATAAAAAACCTAAGCTTACTATTACAAATACACAAGCACGGATCAAAAAGATCATTAAAAAATGCTTAGCTTTTCCTCCCCAAGGTGTAAAGCTGAGATTCTTTCCTGTTGGCTTGAGGCTGATTAATGCATTCGAAACAAGGAAAGTATGTATTTGCAGGTGCAGCGCTGGGAATCAATCATATGATGAGGTAATGCTGAACAAGACGGAAAGAAATACACATTCTCGCCCTCTCACACACACACACTGTGATTCCGTTTCTCCACATGGGGTTCACTTCCTCTGGATCCCCTAAATGCGCTGGTTCATTCCTTCCAGATGCCGTCCTCTCTCTCGCCTGCCGGCTCTGCTCTCCCCAAGGCTACAGCATGATTCAGCTCGATGAGCATTTACAGCAGGGAAAAATAATACACACGTTACTATTTAGGCCCAGCTGTCGTAATGAAAACACTGTAACTAGCTGAGCTCTGACACAGGCATGTGCTGGTCTGAATCAACTCCTAGAGTCCAGATGAACCGAATTTCAATGCTGTTTTAATACGGGAAGAAAAGAAACCTGGCGTTACCATGTAGGCCGAACTCCGTAGACTCCGTAATGTACAGAATCTGTTAAACTAACACATGCGCACACTGTGACTTTAACTAGCTCTGCTCTGGTGCTAGCATGTCCTAGCCCACAAGTTCACCCGAGGTCAATTTAAACTTCAGTTTGAACAGGCTTAACTAATTACACACTGGCATTTAGGCTAATCTGAAAAACAAACACTGTAACGAGGTTTGCTCTGGTGCTAGCATGCACAGTGTCAGTGTCGAATGAGTTCCGCGGGTCCGGACTTACAGTAATTTAAACAGAGCGGCGCTCTTTAATCGGGGGAAAATACACATAGGCGCATTTAAAGTAATTAAAACACTGTATCCATTCTCGCCATACGGTACTGCTAGCATGCACAGTGTCAGCGCAGGATTAAGATTGACAGTACCACAGGAGGATTTAGAAACTGGGGCAAAATAATAAACTAGTTACTTTTAATGCAAAGTTAGCATAAGTAAAGCACAGATTAGCGTAAAATATACATGAAACATTAGACGAAGCTAACATAAATGTAAACACAACTAGCTTAGTGCAAATGCTATCATGCACAGGCTCAACCAATAAACCAATATATACTGTATAAACCAATATTACTCTTTTGCCAAATCTTACATAATAAAAACAAGCTTGGTTTAATAACACAAAATTTATATGTATTATAATGTATTATTAATGTATAATATGTATTATAATGCGGTAAGCTGTACTACATACTGTACCGTAATATACCATGGTATTGCCATGGTACTTCAGGCTTTATCATGGTAGGCACCAGATGACTTTATAGAGTAATAAAGTGATACTTAATACCATGGTACTTATTGGGTACCAAAGTTTAGCAGGTACCTAATATGGTATATTTGTACATAGTGTACCATATTATTACAGTAGATACAGTATGTTAGTACATGCTGGTTCAGGCAGTACCATATTAATATATGCAATATTAAAAGTGTTACAGTAACATCCACTATGATATTTAATTAATGTTACGCAAAAAATGGTACCATGTTGTCTTTTGGCTGCTCCCGTTGAGGGGTCGCCACAGCGGACCAACTGATCCTCACAATGACTTGGCACAGGTTTTACGCCGGATGCCCCTCCTGATGCAAGCTTCCCATCTTTATCCAGGCTTAGGCTGGGAATCAAACCCGGGCCTTCCGTATGGTAGACGAGAAACCTACCACTGGGCACCCAATGCCCTTACATACAATATCCAGTATATAAAATTTTTTGAGAGCATTCTGGTACATATTTCATAGTACTATACTACAGTGCATGGTAGAAATATGTACCAAACTATAATGCATAATACACCGCAGTAGAACCGTGTACAGTAGCATAGTGTGGTACATGTACGTACTATATCAGTACTATGGTTGGTTGCCATCAGACTACCACGGTACCTATACTGTACCATGTTGAACTTTCTTACAGCTCCCATATTAGAATGTGCCGCATTGATTTTGGGATGCACCTTTCAGATGAACCAATGGACTCCATTTTTGGATGAATTTGGCACATTTTTCTCATATTTATTAGTCTGCATTAAGGCAAAGTTCCTGTCTATAAGGAACCTTAAAAACATGAAGCGTCTCTCTCTCTCTCTCTCTCTCTCTCTCTCTCGCTCGCTCATTCTGTGCATTCCAGAAACAGTTGGAAGTGTAAGTCCGATGCTAATCTCTGATTGGGACGAAAGCCACCCTTCAAGAAGCATGGGAAATACAAATCCAGGAATTGTTTCAGCCTGGCTCTCACCTCATCCATCAAAATGAAATACTGCAACTCTCTACACGGGAGCAGCTGCCACTCTCTCTTCTTATTTAGTACATGTTTGGGTGAACACACTGCATTACTGTCATGATTTCTGAAGATATACGGACCCGAGTTGAATTTCATCTTAAAATCCACCAAAACTGAATCTACCACTCTGAGGAGTTTGCCTATTAAGAGCTAGGTTAGAACCATTCCTGATGTGCCCAATGGTAAATAAGAAGTGAGTTTACATGCTCAAAGCATTTAATCAGAGTAATTTTGTTTGACATGCGCAAAGTCGTTCTGCCCGCTGTGAAGGGTTTAATCTGCTGGAAATGTAATAGGAGTTTACAAGTATTTTCCCCAAGTTTGAGATTAGATCAGGCTTCCCATCTTTTCTGATAAATCCCGCCTTCTGCCTTGGGATTGGTTACAGGAATTCAGTCCAATCTATGATTGATTGACTGATTGGATGAAAGCCTGGAGTAGACATGGATTGGAGAGAGTTGTGGTCATTTGTTTAGGAATGGAAGCAAAATTTTCCTCCAAGAAACTCATCACATCAACTAGTGTTACCCCCACATGTTCATTCAAAACAATCAGATCAAATATTTACATGGCTAATATGTACATGTTGACAGGATTATCAAAGGTTTAGACCACCCCTCTCGTTTCTGTGGACTGTTCTGAATTGGATCAGACTGTCCCGATTGAAATGTTTGCACGATGCATTTTTATTCCAATTGGGCTAATACTCTGAGTATAAGGGTCCAGGTAAACATCGCCATTGATATTAGGTATTGGGTCTCATTCTCGCCGCCACATCTGTTAAAATGTTGATCTTTCAAAATGGTTGAAAAAAAAGTACCTTATGATTGAGGAAATAAACTGTATGATTACAAAGAAATGTAATAATGTTCGAAAATGTATTGAGTAGAAATTGAAGATTGTTGGTTTGAACCTTGATTGCGGTGCACTGTGTGGTGGTAAATTCACCTGTGAATATGATTCCTTATTCTCCCAGAACCACGTTTTCAAATGTTTTTGTTGGAATATACCTGTGGGACCTTGGAGGAAAAACTCCATAGATGGATAACCTGGTCATTCAGTACATTCAGGTCATCAGCTGACTTCATCTTATTGCCGCATAACATTGCTGACCAACTGATCATAGACCTGACCAACTGAAGCGAACAGAGGTTGTACGGTGGTCACTATGCATGATGGATGCATGTGTTTCCCTTCTTACCGTGACACATCCATCACTCTGGAATAGGCTCAATCTGGACTCTTCAGACCACATGACCTTTTTCCACTGTTCCAAAGTCCAAGCTTTATGTTCCAAATTTGAATGTTTTATTTTTCCTGATTAGTCTTACTAAAGTGATTTTCTGATTAGTCTCAATAAGTGTTTTTCTTATGGACACAGCTGTTTAGTCCCAATCCTATGAGACTTGTTACATTGCGCATGTGAAAATGCTTTTACTGTCATTACTTAACATGGCTGTTCTTTCTTCTCGGCCAAAATACAATATTGGGGCTCATAATGCAGAAAATGTGTGTGCCAAAAAAGCTACTTCTAAAGTTTATACGACATGAAAGTGATGAACCTTGCTTCCCTAAAAATTTGAGACCTTTTGTAGAGATAATTTTATACTGTACCGTATGTTTCCCAAAAATGGCAATTTTTTAGCTTTGTTCTGTCTTACTTCAAACAATAATCATTTAAAAAGCAAATAATTCATATTTCTTTAGGAGCTTTGATACTAAAATTGGTTGGTTATTTGTTGTTTAATTTTAAGAAAGATGTTTTTTTGGAAAAAGCTTAAAAACCTAAAAATGTGTAGTGTCTGTAACCATGTCAAATCTTAATTTTGCATTTTAGAATTTTTTTTTTTTTCAGGTTTATGTCTTTTCATGTGAAATCTAAATTGGCAAAGTTTAATTTGAATGACATTTAAAATTATTAAAAGATTTGAATTAAAAACAGTTACGGACACTACTGTACATAAAAAGGTGTGATATTGTATTTATAGTAGTATTCTATTTATCTGATAAAAATATTAACCTGTATAAATATTTACAATTATAAAAAAAACATAGATTGGGAGATATAAAGCATTACGTATTATAAAAATGGTGTTATTGTGTTCAGCACAGTCCTTGAAGGTTTTAAACAGTCCTTAACCCAATTCCAGTCATTTAAAACCTCCTTAATTGTTTTCAGAAGTTGATGCAGGCCAATAATTTGACCCTTCTGAACGGGTGTATAAGTGCGCTACAGTATATGATGCTTCCTATTAGCTGTTGAAGGGAAGATTAAGTTGAAAACGGTGTAAATATCAGTGCTTTTTTTTTCTAAAGAAACAACTCGCTAGAATATCTTGGGATGTGTTGACTGGTTTAACCTAGAATTAATATTAGCTGAATCGTATCTGTCTCTAAAAAGACGGATGCTAATTTCTACACTGCTTGCACCAAAGCTAATGCTGGCCTTGAGCCGTGTTCTGATTGCCCCCGTAGGGATAGGGGCGTCAATCGGAGCTGAACAGATGGAGAAAGCCATGTGGCTTCTTAAACGGCTCAGAGAAATATAAGGAGACACAACTGCAACAGTCGGCCATCGATTGAAGCGAAATCTTGCAAGGCATTAGCCGCTAATCATCCAAAGGGCCGGTCTCTGGAGGCAGTTATCTAGACAGAGACACTTGCAGTGTAAACACAAGTGCGAGAGCTTTTTCTCTAGGTGAGTATATATATATAAACAGATCATCATACAACGCAACAACAAAAGTGACTTCTGTGATCCTGAACAATCAGTATTTTTTGGTGTATATATAATTAGCCTAATTTGCAAGTCTTTGGACTGTGGGAGGAAACCTGAGTCCCCAGACTCCACTTTAACCTGTACACAGTATACATGGAGGCCTAGAGCCTATCGCAGGAGACTTAGGGCATGAGGTGGGGTACATCCTGGACAGGGTGGCAACCCATTGCAGGAAACCCAACAAACACGGGGAAACCATACAAACTCCATGCACACAGATGCGGGAATCAAACCTGCCCGGGAATTGAACCCAGAACCTGGAGGTGCAGGGTGACCGTGCTAACCACTTCTGTTCATTTTGATGATTATGGCTTATAGCTAATGAAAAACCCCAAATTCAGTATCTCAGAAAATTTGAATATTATTTAAGACCAATAAATAAAAAATGTAAACAGAAATGTTGAACTTCTGAAAAGTATGAACATGTACAGCACTCAGTACTTGGTCAGGGCTCTCTTTGCATGAATTACTGCAGCAACGCGGCATGGCATGAAGGCGATCAGTCTGCGACACTCCTGACGTGTTATGGAAGCCCAGGTTGCTCTGGTATTGGCCTTCAGCTCTTCTGCATTGTTGGGTCTCGCATGATTGGATGTCATTCCCATACTCATTCCACAACCATACAGTTGAGTTGGCTGGCCAATCAAGCATAGTGATACCATGTCCTTAAACCATTAAAGGACATATTAACACATATGCCTCTGGCTCCCTTCCTCCAGACTGTGGGACCTTGATTTCCAAATGAAAGGCAAAACTTACTTTCGTCTCAAAACTCCAGACCTTTTTGTCCTTAGCCCGAGTAATTTATGCAAAGAGACCTCTGACCCAATACTTAAGATACTGAATTTTGGGTTTTCATTAGCTGTAAGCCATAATCATCAAAATGAAAAGAAATAAACACTTATAACACATAAATCAGTTTGTGTGTAATGAATCTATATAATCTACAAGTTTTACTTTTTGAATAGAATTATGCGGTGAGCTAAAAAGCATCTCAGAAACACATAACTGTTGCATCAGGAGTAGTTCTGATCTTACCCCTTTTCTGATGCTATTAAGGCTCTACATGCAAGACATCATGGAAATAATAAATCGAACCAAATTAAATACGAGAAGAAACATGCAAACTCCATGCAGAGTTTGCAGAGACGGGAATCTAACCTGGGCTGGAATTGAACCCGAACCCTGGTGGAGGTACCTAAAATTTCTCCTCATTCAGTAAATCTGACCAGAAGTTTGTGATAAAGGTTACTGTTGCTGAATCAGGTCATATCTAGGTTAAGGTAATCTGGAAACCTTACCGCGGTCATGCAGTGTCTCCTTAACCTTAGCTGGAAACCATTGCTCGTAGCACGTGTGCACACATTTCTTTCGCTTTCAATCAATATCAATTCAATCAGCAGTTTTCCACTTTATTCTCATAACCTTTAATTCGATTCTCTTCCAGACCCGCATCAGGCAGTTTTCTACCCAGTTCTTGTGTTGATTGGATGTCGTTCCCAAGCTCATTCCACAACCGTACAGTCACGGCTATCTAAAAAAAGCACACGTCTCGGCTAATCTGCACTGAGACGTGGCAGACTTTTCCTGACCTTCTCGAGCCCTTTGTGCATTTACCTAACAGTCAATGAAAACATGACATCACATCGCCTCGCTCCTCCGGAATAAAAGAAAAGCAAAAAAGCAAGCAGTTTCTTTAGCAGGCACTCTTTCCCGACAGTCACCTCTCGCCCGCAGCTTCGTCTCAGAGTTGGCCTCTACGTTTCTCAATGAACTTCACTGTTTTTCCTTTCTCTCTTCCCTCCCCTAGCAGGCCAGATGTTTTGGCATTGTGAATGGAGCGCTCGACGAGTTGTATATATTTTTTTGTCAACGCCTCGTATGTCAAACTCTCCCAGCCGGCCTGCTCAGGTGCGGATCGAGTGTCGGTGTGAAATGTGCAAAGCATCTGTAAACAGCGGATCATCATTAACAGAGTCATAAAGTCCAGGACACACACACACATATACGCAAGTATCAAATTTAGCAAAAAGTTACAAAGATAAACAACACTGATAAAAAGCAGGCGTAGGTTTGGCGTTTTACATTTTTCAGATCGGTTACATGGAGCTGACCTTAAATAGTCTTGTATTGCAAAGCCAAGGGTATTTGTACATTAGATTAGATTTCATTGGTTAATATATACAGATTAATATCCAGTGGAAAATACTCTAGTGAGTGAAATGTTATCAGATGTTTGTAGGAAAAGGGGTCAGGTTTAAGGAAAGGAGATATACTGTAGCACACAAGCTCTGGGAAATTTCATTTTCAGATTAAAGTTCTTCTTTATCCTAGTTTCTGAAGGGTTTGTGTGGGTTTTCTCTTGGTTTTCTGGTTCCCTCCCATTTCACCAAAATAAATCCATAAATAAACTGGTGTTGCCCCTCGATGTGAATGAGTGTGTGTTACGCTTTATAATTGACTGGGGGTCGGGGACTTGAGGGATGTGTTTCCTGGGATAGGATCTGGATCCATCATGACCCTGATCATCACACCCCTATACGGGTCTTCATCAAACTGCTGGCACAAGTTGAGAGTTCAGTTGTGTAGGATGTCTTTGTATGCTGTGACATTACAGGGAGTAATAAGACCAAATCTGTTCCAGCATGACTTGAAATTGGCACTGTACACAATTTGACCGCCATGAAAACACACTTTGCAAAGTCTTTTGGCCAGATATGGTGCATTTCTTTAAAAGAAAAAACAAGAAAGAGAATTGTTTCAACACTACAGCCTTCCATGACAGTAACCAGCAACGAGTTCAACAAGTACCACTGTAACTACAAGTGGAATCATGTGTTGTGGTCAGATGAATCCGCAATCGAACTTCTGAACCATGACCACCAAAGAAAGGCCACTAAACAATAAGAAGATGGACCAGACTGTTCTGTGGCTTGTGGTCCACAGGCTCTGGGAAAGATGTCTGTCGAAACTACTGTGTACAGGAATTTCAATTACCTTTGTCAGAATGGTAAGAGGTTAACCTTGGCCACATGATTCAAAGACATGGAATTCCTGCTTCAAGATTTGATCTCTATGTGGTTGAAGTGGAACCTTGTCATCCATATGGCCAAGCTGTACAACATGTATGGCTTTAAACACTTTATACGCTGAAAATCCTCTTATGAGTCTCCTGGAACCCGAGCTGGATTATATGGTAAGAAGCAAGCTCAGTGGAGCACCAAATACTAGAAACACTACATGATCTGAAACGCTGGCCTCCAAGGAACTCCTTTAATGGCCCAAACATGTGGAAATGGCTTGGAGTGCGGTCAGGATTGTATGAGGGATGCGGCAATAACTCCCAGCCGAGTTCCTGTACAGTAGAAGTGGTGTTGTTGAATGATTGTGATTCAAAGTACAGTTCCCAAAGACATCGCTCGGTGACAAATTGTTCATGGATTTTCAAGGATCAGGCGTTGCGCTCTCCGATTGTTCACAGGAACGACTGCAGTGGGCTCGAGCCACCTCGGCCAGGATCGTCATTCACGGACGTACGGTCTCATCAGCGTACTTTCTGTAAAGGTCCATGTAAATGTTTTACGTCTTAATTCATCAAACTACAACTACAAAACTTAATTGTATGTTTTAAATATTCCTGGTAGATACTTTATACTTCACATGTTGGGAATGTACCTTTTTGGAGGGTGCTAATAAATCTGGCGCGGACTAAATTTTAAAGAACGCACCCTTTACACAAAAGTGCATAATAGCGAGTGTCAAGACATTTTACATTGAGAACCCGTGATGATTATAAGAAGGTACAGTATATCAGATTTCTGGTGAGTTGGGAAAATCGTGATGTGAATTGGAAAAGCCATTGCAAAGAGCTTAATAATAAAGATGTGCGACGATATGCTGCTCTCTCTCTCTTTCTTTCTCTCTCTCTCAAGCCACAAAGTTATTACAATAACCCGTGCCACCGAGTGTGCTATGAATGTTTTAATGGAATCCATGCATCATTAAAGATAATCACAGTGTATTCATCGAGGGCCGAATAGCGTAGCCATCCAAACGTCCAGTTCATCGACGGACCATATTATAATCCTGAATTCAGAGTCACTGAAGCGCTGGCCTTGGTCTGCACACAGGGAGTGCTAGAGAGAGAGAGAGAGAGAGAGAGAGAGAGAGAGTCAAAAGAAAAGAAAGTAGCAGATAAATGAAAAGACAAGGAAATAGAATCAGGCTGTCCAAAAAGATGGAGACAGAAAGATGAAGGTAAACACTAAGAGACAGACTGGATGTTTCAACCATTAGACCTTGCATGAGTAAAGGAGAAACCCGTGACCGTCTCATCTCCGCATCGATCTGTTTCTCTCTCGCTCTCTCTCTCTCTGTAGTCTCACAGACGCTGAGCACCGTTTCACAGATGTCTTTAATTTTACAGGCCGTTTTTGCCATGAAATTGATATCGTGTTAAAGACCAGGTGAAGGAAAATAAACATTTCTCATGCATTTAGTAGCGAAACGCAGTCCTGCATGCATCCATTTCTACTTTAGCTTTCCTTTTTTTTCACGTCGTAAGCGCATACGTTGAAAGCGCTGGAGTGGAAAACACTTGATTGAAGGAAAATCCCAAGACGGTTAATCTCAGGACGCTAATCATCCAAAAAGGCAGGTCCCTGAGAAAAGTCCGCCTCCCACTATAAACCGGTTTCTGTAGTACCTCGGTAAAAATAACCCGCCTGACCTAGCCATATTTCTTTTTAAATTGCTTCTAGCACATGCCAGTGTGTTTCATTCTATCACCACGTTTCCATTTTAACCTCTTAGGCTGAATCCCATTTCTACCCCTTACCCCTTCACATAGCCCTACCCCTCCGTTTGGCGCGTTCACGTGAAGGGG
>JAQQZT010000013.1:13464999-13482153 GCA_030068275.1 Clarias platycephalus | reverse complement strand
CACACATACACACACTCACACACACATTATATAGCTTAACGAACATCTTTTTTTTTTATATATAATATATATATATATATAATATATATATATATATATATATAATTTTTATGGATTTTTCCCCGAATTTCTCCATAATTTAGTCGTGTCCGATTTAGGCTAAATTTAAGTTAAGATTAATTTAAGTTAAATTTAAATTTAAGCCTCCCACATTAAGGCTACTACTACTACCATTCAGTCAGGAAGGCCGAAGACTATCATGTGTTTCATTTTTTCGAACTGCTCGCTCACGCACCATTGGGGGTGGCGTAACACACTTGGAGGACAGCACTATCCCCTCCTTCCGCTCGCGCGAGCTCACAGACGCCCCTGATTGGCTGTAGAGCCGTGATTAATGTGGGAGCACTAAGGTTACAGCATCACCCGGGATCGCCGGATGATAGGGCGAGCACTTTACAACTGCGCCAGTCGGAGGCTCTTAGCTAACATCTTTTAAGTAAGTATATATTTTTAATTGTAATATATATATATATATATATATAAAAAGGATAAAACTAGAGAATATTTTGGGTTAGACCCAATTTCATTACTTGGTAGCCACATTCGCATCCTTGTTCCATTTTAGTCAATTTGCAGTAAATTGATTAAAAAAATTATTAAAAAAAAAAAAATCATTGTGTAATCTGACATGGATATGCATTATGCATAATGTGTTACACAATTCTTATTGGGATCCTTATGTAGAGTGTGACCAGAAATAATCATACAATAATTAAGACAAAACCGAGATAAGCAAAAATACAAACCTGACCAATCTACAGTTCAGTAAAAGTCATGAGTCATTACCTCTGATTTATTTCATATTAAAATTAAATTTTATTAAATGACGCAGATCAAATAATGTAAGCAAGTGTTTTACTGTCACAACCTGCAAAGTGCCAAATGATACAGTTTAAAAATTGGATGTTAATGCAACAACCTCAGCAGCGACCTCATTTCCCCTCTCGTCTGTTCCAGCCACTCAGCATTCAGCATCACCAGTACACTAATCACCGGCCTGATCATCTCTCATCATCTGCACCTGTTTCTCACTGGTTCATGTCTTAAGATAGATGCCTTTTAATGCTTGGATGGTTCACTGGTCACTGTGTGGATTAACAAACAGACATTGAGGTACAGGTACTGGCCTGAATGAGTCCTCCAGGAAGCCTGGAGAAATGTTCTTCAAGACTACATTACACAATACTAAAACATCTGGCTCTTTGGAAGCAAAAGATGAAGAAGTGAGAGGTGTAAAGACTTTTGAAAGTACTATGCAGTACACTGTGGCGGATATTCACCCAGTGGAAACCACCGACAAGACTTATCTGTCCCATTACAAATACAGACAATTTCCATTAAAATCTTTGAATCTTTTTTACTCAATGTGGATTGTACCGAAAATATTCGAACGCTTAAATCTATCTAACCCATAAGCTTACCTTAGTCATGATTAGCAGATCGACACAAGCTGGGTTTAGCCTTCGTTTAATCAGGAAAGCTTATATGTGTCTCGGTCTCATTCTCAGGGTTAATTAATATCTCTGCTTATAACTGGAGCCTGGGTTTAAACTCCTGGATGAGGTTTTATGACCCACACACACTCAGTTTAGACACTCACACTCTTATAATTGTTTTGTCTCGAACTAGTCTGTGTTAAAAAGATTTGTGATCATTTTACAAAGAGTTTGCTAATAGACGCATAATGATTTAGGACTAGCATAGACAATGTTGAGAGAAACTCAAATGCATGGTTAGCACATTTCAGTTTCTCAACATGAAAAAAAAAGTACTTTAACTTATTATGATACATTATGGAATGTACTATAGTTTATCATAGTATTAACATTGTAGGCACCAGAGGGTACATCAGTAGGCACTGAACTGTACTCTGATATATACCAAAATACCGTAATATGGCTGTACCATATTAGATATATTAGTCCATACCCCTGGTATGGTATAGTACAGGTAGTACCATATTATTCTACGAGTTTCAACATACACTATGGAATTTATTACATTGATACAATAGTACCATGTTATGTAAATATTATCATTATGGTACATAAACAAATAACCTAATCACTGCTCTGATCATACTGTAAAAGAAGCATGTTCTATACTATAGTACCAAAGTACCAAAGTATGCACCATGGTAGAACCAGGTACTATAGTGTGGTACATGTAGTATATCAGAAAATAAGTACTGTGATACTGTAAGAAATACCATGGTACAGGTACCATCCGACGACCATGGTAAAATGTCTCCGCTGTAAATTATTATTATTATTATTATTTTTTAATCTTCTACAGTATTAACAATTAAACAAGCTAGCTTCATTATTTACTTGATAGAATGTGATAATACCCTTTGACATTCTAGTCAGTGTTAGCTTACTATGCTAATTATCTAGCTTTGCTTTGGACGGTTATCTAAGAAATGTCCAAATATGTTATGTTTTTTTAATATTACCTCAATATGTCACCGCGTAGCTATATAGGTTTACTTTCAAAAGATCACAAGCTATAAAATGAGCAAGTATCTGTTGAAGCAAACCACGTAGCTAGTTAGTTAGCCAACTCAGAATGACTTTACAGTATGCATTGATAGAAGTATGTGTCAGTAATTAAAAACAGTTAAAATCTCACAGTATAGGATATTTTTGTCTTTCTTATGACAGTGGGTTTCCTTTGATGTTCCGAGGGGAGCCCTACAATGTTGGGTTTCCTTTGCAAAAAAACGTTCCATTGGATTCCCATCAGGAAGTCAGAATGATTATCCATCCATAGAGCCCCATAGATATATGACCTACTGTAACATCAAACAATGCAATCTAACAAGCACTAAAGACTTGGTAAAATTCTCTAAATAAATCCTGAGAGATCTTACTTAAACAACAGTTGCTTCGACTTGAAAGGAATTTTTAAAACAGTTTTGTTCTGAAGGACCTTGTGGGAAGTCTTGGCGAACAGAAAGACTCTATTCTTTATTCATATCTCATTAAAAAGCTCTTACATTGTAAAAACCTCGTTATAGGGCAAAGCCAGAAATATAGAAATCTTATTTTATTACTATTGTCTCATGTCAATTAAATTCTTCCCATTCATATTCCCCCTGTGAGCCAGCATTAGCCATTTGTATAATAACTTTCCCCTCTTTATTAGATGTGAATCTATAAAGGAAAGTTTATACTGGCCATATCGGCTTGATGATTCCTTCTCCATATGCACCAGTGGAGCGGACTGCAAAAATTAAAATGACATCCTGGGAAATTGTGTGCGCTTATTGAAAGGAAAAGAGAGAGATGTCCGGTAGGCATAACGAGCGTGCAGGGTGCTATGACCTCAAACTTAAAAAAATCAGAAGGAGACATTTGGAGGAGGATTGTACAGAAATTCAGGATTGTACAGAAGGAGGATTGTAAGAAATTCAAGAAGGGTCATGTGGAATTAGGGAGTAAATAAAATTAAAAAAGGGTTAACCCAGAATACATTTTAGATTTTAGATTGTCCAAAGTAGCCACATATAGCAATGACGACAGCTTGGCACACTCATGCCTCATCAAGAGTTGAGCAAGGGTGGGTGTAGAGTCAATAGAACTATAAAAGCTACTAAAACTACTGAACATGTCCATACACGTCCATCATATGTCCATCATTACTGTAAGAAAGGAAGGTTAGTCTATGCAAAAAAAGAAATTGTTAGAACTTCATCACCAAGTGCAGTCACCACAACCATTAACCACGATGATGAACCTGCTGCAGAGAATTTACTTATTAGAATGACAGGACCGAACCTCAGATTAAAGTCCACATGAATTACACTGTTTTTTGCCAACCTATCTGGTTTGCACTTAGTGGCACCATCATTTGTTTTCCACTGACCGCCGCAACCATAGCTCTAGGTTATGTTGTCCAAGAAGCGTCTCAAAGAAGACCCGCTCCCCCAAATCCGAAGGTCTGGGATAGCTCAGTAGTTAAGGAATTGGTCTACGGTTTGGAAGGACCCAAGTTCAAATCCCTTGAGCAAGGCCCTTAACCTTCAACTGCTCACATGTATAATAAAATACAAATATAAGTCGCTCTGCATAAGGGCGTCTGCCAAATGCCTAAAGGTAAGAAGGAGAGTGATGGGTCGATGCATCAGATGACCAGGCCTGCATAACTGGTTTGGAATTAGTCTGACTAGAGAGTGAAGGAAAATTAGCCAACAAGTACTTGTTCGGGATTGTTGAAAAACTATTCCAAGTTTGAGGTTTTAAAGTGTGCCAAGCGGTCATCAGAGCAAAAGGTGGCTACTTTGAAGATTTTAAAATGTTAAACATATTCTATGTTATTTATGCACAATTTTTTGGCTGAAAAATTCCCTATTTGTTCTGTCATAATTTCAATGTCTTCAGTATTGCCATACAATGTTAAAAACCATAAAAAGAAAAAGAAAACATTAAATAAGGTGTGTCAAAACTTGTGTAATTCTCTTTTATTTTTTCTTGTATTTCTGCTTTTATTGTGCATTTGGTTGTATTTTTTCTAGATTCATTTCTCTTTTATTTATTAATGCATTTTGTTCCTTTATTTATACCACATTTAAATTTATACATCTTGTATTTATCAGATATTTTATTTGCTTGCTTAGATTTAGCCAAGGCACTTTGACCTTGGTGTATTTTGAATGAGCCATTTAAATAAGTGACTCATTTTCATTCCAAATCAACAGTCACCTTGTGAGTGTTAACCATATAAAATGTAAACTCATGTAAAAATGTTTATAGGTTTGAATCTTTAAAACAACCATGAAATTTATTTTTTTTTTTTTAAATCACAATTACCGTTCTGAGAAGGACACTCAATAATTTGTCGGCGCTGAATGTGATACATGTGATGCTTGTTGTGGGCCTCACAGAAATGTAACTAAACCTATGGATATTTTCCCAGTATATTTGTAACAGTTCTGCAACCTACTCAATAAAATACACCTATATAAAACATCCACCCACATACAAATCCACGTTCGATATATTCAGAGTTACTGCAGCGTGCTTCCCGAACAAATGTTGAGTCTGGCAAAACTGGGCCAAACTGCGTCAAGTTTCACACTTGTACTGCTGACGGAAGATTTCTCACTACAATGTCCAATTTCCCACAAGTTTCATCTTGACTTATACAACAATCATACACGCACAGTTTATATACATGAAGCTAAAATAAATTTACGCAGCATATCGATTTCAAATTGGAATTTACCCACGCTGATGATGACAAACATCAAGAAATCACCTTGTTATCTGAAATCCAGGCAGTGTCGTTTCACAGTTCCCCCAATCCCTACCCTAGTGTGGGTTTTTTTTTTTTTTTTTTTTTTCATAATGCTCAGCCATCTGTCTTACCTGTCTAATCCGTCAAGCCTCTTCAGGTAAAGGGTGTGACGTTCCTGGCTCCTGTCACTTTACATCAATCATCTTCCACCATGTTCCATCCGGCACATCCGCTCCTCCACTCTGCAGGCTCGGCTTCTCCTGTTATTTCTCCTCCAACAATCCGGCGCAATCCTGTTGTTTCCCTCTTCATACTATATCCACCTTCCACTGTCTCACCTCAGGCCATGTTTTCATCCACAGAAGCTAAACGGTTGATTATATGTTTATAAAATGGAGACTTGGAGCAGTGATGTCAGGCCCCAGAGCTGAAAGGCTGCTGAGATGAGCTGCTCCGATTTAACACACCTGACGCGCTTTACCTAATTAGCGAACAGCTAACTATCAGCTCTGTGTGTCAAAGCTGGCAAAACAACACAATCATGATTCTTGAGAACTTTTGTCTTCCCACAATCTCTTCATATTTCTTTTTGAAGTTTACCACAGTATAAATTGACAAAAAATGAGACATACATTGAGAAACAAAGAGACTTAACTGAGACAATGAGACATACTTTTGAGAAACATTCGAGAAATTTGAGATGTACTGTACATGAGAAAAAGAACTGCATTTGAAGAAGAAGCAATTGAGCCATATACTGTATATAAGATCATAATGAGATTAAAATCAGATATAAATGAGATGCATGAAACTAATTAGAAATATTATAGTTTTATTGAACGTATCAACATAACATATAAAATAACTAGTGGTTGGATTTTTATTTTTCGAAATAAAATATTGATCTTGAGCCGCTTTCAGTTTTTCCTACAAAAGCAACTGGTGAAACACCTGAATAATAAAGTTAACAATAACTTTAGTTCCCCAGATCCCAGTCCGACTGACCACCCAGGAGATGCCCCGGAGGCACAAACTGAACCCACAGCATAGGTGGTGTATTAATATTTTTAATGGTATAGCTGATTGATGTAAGTCTATTGGACTCTCCGTAGACTGAACTTGTGTACGAAATGAAGCACTGCACAATACTGCATGAGTTTGTACATTTGCTCATTTGAGGAAACACTGTTCAAACTTCTGAGCTTTATTGTCTCTCCCAGGGAAGGAGTGCTGATGCGTGGAACTTATTTTAGAAACTGGTGATGAGTTCAGTGGGAATGCTTTTTAAAAGAAAATCAGTCCATAATCATAATTGCTTTTGGGCAATCAACTCATCAAGACAAAGCCTATCAAATTCCAATCAGCCAACTACAGGCCGTGAAAGAAAATAAAAAAGGATTGTGCATGTCTGGGATTTTTAACTACTGTACAATAGGATTTTTAAAAAAGTGCCTAAAAAGGCTAAACTGAACAGAACCAGTTTACCAGTGTTTCATTTTGAAAGTCACTCTGATTTATATTTTTATTTATATTTTTAAGTGCGTCATTCTGAATTTCACCTTCTTCACATCCTTTTTGCATGTATTTTTCTGTCTATGCCTCAGCAATAAATAATAAATGTGCTTTTGACATGTATTAATGTGTGCTGAGACGTTAAGCAGGCTGATATTATTATATTTGAGTGTTTGTAAGCTTGTGGTTTTATATCCTACTACAGTAGACTGATGACTGTTAGGTGTTTGTATTGGTGTTTATTCCAGCAAAAGTGAATAGGACGTGTGATTTGGGGCATGTCCACAGTTGATTAATGACAGTGAGACGTTTATATTGGTGTCTTAATGACACCCTCAGTCAAGCTATGATGTTAGTTTTGGTGTTAATATGGTGTCTGGTGCATATGATCTATGGATTGAGACACACCCAGAGTTGACTTTTCGCTGAAAAAAGTATAACCTTGCTGTTCTTCATTCATTTGTTCATAAATTTTGTCGTCCAAGCAACTAAAAATTTGACACTGATGTAGCTTAAACCTTTTAATTTTAGATCTCCATTAAAAGTATGTAAATATGCTTTATTTTAAATAGCTTGTCTGCATTATTATATACAAAACCATTTTATATTTTCAAGCATACAATGTTTTACTTAGGCCTATAAAAATGGCACAAATTCTGAGTTTTTCTGGTAACTTTTTATTTTGAAAGCTGGTCCGTCATGTGATACAATATACAGTATATGGACAAAAGTAATTGGCCAAACCGGCAATGAGATTGTATTAAAATACACTTAAATATGGAGTTGGTCCCCCTTTTGCAGCTATAACAACTTCCTGGAAGGTCGTCCACAAGACTTGAAGTGTTTCTGTGTTAACTTCTGCCCATTCATTCTGTAGAGCATTATGCGGGCAGGCATACAGTAGATGTTGGAAGAGAAGGTCTGTCTCACAATCTCCATTCCAGTTCATACCGAAGGTGTTCAATGGGGTTGATGTCAGGGCTCTGTAAGGGCCAATCAAGTTCTTTCAGACTGAACTCATCAAATCATGTCTTTATAGTCCTAGTAGTAGCCGTAGTAGGTTTGTGCACTGGGGCATAGTCATGTTGGAATAGAAAAGGTCCTTCTCTAAACTGTTGCCACAAAGTTGAAAGCATAGAATTGTCCAAGATGTCTTGCTATGCTGAAGCATTAAAATTGCTCATCACTGGGGAAAAGATTGAAACTGATTGAAACACCTGAATTCAATAATTAACTTGGCCAAATACTTTTGTCTATATAGTGTATGTTGCCTTTTCTCCATACAGTATACTGTAGTATATGGTGTTCTTTACAGGCATGCAAATATTCTTCTGTACTGTTATTTATTCATTCATTCTAAAGTACTGTTAGGTAATAGTGAATGATTTTGTACATACTAATTAAGCCATGATATAACACAATTTATACTAAAGATAATATTGCGCCATAGAATTTTGCACAGTTCTGTATAATTGTGTTCAAAAATTCAGTTTTCTAATGCAGAATTTCTGGCAAGTAATTACAGTAGCTGTTTATCATTTAATGTAATATTGATGTTTTATATACATTTTATTATTAATTATATTATATATATTATTTAAAAGTGGATGAAAAAAAAATGTGGGTAGGGGATTAAAAAATGTTACTTAACTAGCCATTAGCATGGGCTTAAAAGGGCTACTGTATAGGCTAGCTAGGCAACAATCCTTTTTAAATCCACTGTTGTGGATAACATTTAATATAAACTTGATGACCAATAATGCTATGAAATGTGGAATCTAACTGTACGATGATGTGATTGCTATGAGCTAATTAAAAAATGCAATTTGCCCTATTATGAAGTATCAAGTAATTTGCAAAAGTGCTTTTTATGTGGGGTGTTCATGTCAAACTGGGACTTAAAATTAAAATGGGATAAAATTTATCACAAGGCACATTTACAGTACAGAGGACTCCACTATCACAAAACATTGGAATGCTGAAAACATTTTAAGGAAGGACACACAACCGTGAATGACGATCCCGGCCGAGGCGAAAATTGAGCGAGTGGAACGCCTTATACTTGAAAATACATTGATAACTTGTCTTTAAGTTGTACAGACAATCATTCACCAACCCCACTTGCACATTGAATGATCTTGGCTGGGAGATATGGTCACATCCCCCATGTGGTCCTAACCTCACTCCAAGCCATTTCCATATGTTTGGGCCATTAAAGGAGTTCCCGTGAGGCCAGTGTTTAAGACATGAAGCAGGCAGCCTGATCATGGCTCCAGTGTACTGAGAAAACTCTACCTTGATGCTATCCAAGCACTAGTGCAATGCTGGGATAAGTGTATTAGTGTAGCAGGGGATTGTATACAGATATACATTTTTTTTTTACTCTTACAGTATAACTAAATTTGGTTATTCTGCTCAATCAAAAGTCCCAGTTTGATTCGATCACGTGAAAAATGGTAACCTATACTGACAGCACATATACAGTACATACACCACACATTATCTTTTACAAAGTACATGTTCTATTGTTCTTTGCAGTGAACACCATTGTGAGACACATTGTGACATCCCATAATATCATTTTCCTCTCTTACAATACTTGAGTATTCACATTGTGTAGGAAGGAATGAAGGAAAATGCTATCTTATCTTCTTCTCTGTACGGCTTCAGTCTATGAAGTGGCAGTCTGAGTGTCTTGTTTTGGTCTTCTTCTCTTCTTTTTCCTCACCAGTGATACAGAACGGTTTTGTCTGAAACCACGCTCAGAAAAAATTCTGTCCCCTTTTTTCGGACGAATATAACGCTTTTTGCCTTGAGGTGGGTGTGGCTATATGCGTCACTCAACAGAGCCAATCAATGCAATAGTTTACTCTGCAAAGACAGAGTATGCAGACAGCGTGACACAGCATGTCTTACTCCAAGAAATGGAAAGTAGAGTATGAAAACTGAACCTTCAAAGATGATTGGACAGATCATTGTATGTTTATTTTTTTCTGCGGGAAGTTGAAAAAGAGTTTGTCTCAAATATTCTGAAACCAGGCACCAATAACAAGCAGTAATGAGAAATGGCACTATGAGATAAAACACGAATTGTTAGAGCAAGCATATCTGTAGCAGTCCGAGGTGAGGGTCATGTAAAATACCTGAACTGAGAGCCCAGTGTTATGCGCTAAAATAAAAATGTTGAGCATCACAGCATACAGCACCACAAATAGAAGATCATTTTTAATTATACTTTTTCAGTACTTAGATATCTGCCTGAAGTTTTGCCTGCACCATAGTATCATTACCACAATTATTTTAGGTTAAAGAGATGTGATATTTTTTCAGTGTCGCACATAAATATAATAGTGTATGCAGTTTGGGACATTTGTACAGAAGATAGAAGTCAGGTAGTATAGGGTGTCTGGTTCTTGCTCAGCATGCTGTCCATTAGGCAAAATTGAAAACCACAGCATCCTCTAATGGCACCAACCCTTTTGCTACATAAAGTGTGAAGTGTCCAACATTCCACACTTCTTTTTTTTTTTGGTACAGTAGTAATCTTATTTTTTGATATTACACGACACATCTCAGTTTCACAGTGCTACCTCAAAAATGTCCACCAAATACAGCGTTTGAGTCTGTATTATTCACTACCGACCGTTTCATTGTGTCATCAGCTATCCGTGTGCCGTCCCCAGACTCATCTGCAGTCATGTGTAATAGGAATCTTCTAGCGTGACAGAGCGACCCTTCCCAGAACATTCGGGAAGCTGGAGGTGCGAGTAATGGCTTCTAAATGACTCAGCTCACCGTTGCGTTTTTAACGCTCCGGTGCCTCAGGTAGGAGACCACGTTCCGAGAGGAAAATGGAATTTGCTGCTGTCTGCGAGGGGTGAATGGAAGAAAGTGCGAAGGATGAATGACTGGCTACAGCGTCTACCGTTACTCATTTCACACACTCGCTCAACATGTCTCTGTCCTGTGGTTCAGCAACTTAAACTGAGCATCAGTAGACTGTCCAAACTACACAAGCTCACAAACACAATAACGTTCATGCTTGTTTAGATGTATAAGGTCTGAAACCACAGATCTCTTTATTACTTTGGTTGTGTTTATGGAGCAGAAGACTGCCACACCTGAAGCCCCGCCTTCTTCTTGGATCGCCTCACATAAACATACTTTTTCTACTCATTGTGAAGTTTCCATACCTGCCATTTTGACTTCTCCTCAACATTTCTCGATGGGGTGACCTAAACAAACCAAGCAGAAGCCACCCAAAATCCCAGTGCAAGTTCTCTGAGCTCTTTCGTCTACTCCAAATCCATAATAACTTCAAAAATTCCATTCAAGGATGTGAGCCTGGTGTCTGTCCATGGAACATCTAGCAAAAGGTGGAAACACACCTTGAATGGTACCCTATTCCATCACAGGGCACAATATACACTGACTTGTTCAGACCTACAGTATAAACATACCTAGCAAATGATGGTGCATAAATTAATTGCATTTCACATTATGAGGTACTGTAAAGATGTACAAGCAAATGCTTGATACTGGCATGTTTTACAAGGTGGGAGGAAACCAGAGAACTCAGAGCAATGTCAATCTTCAACCAGACAGTCATCCATTCTCAGAGTCCTGGAGCTGTGAGGCAGCAATGGTTATTGGTAGTTGCCATTTTTTTAGCAATGTGGCATCGCACCACCAGGACTGAGGGTTTGATTCCTGACTCGGCTCTGTATGTGTGGAGCTTCTTTCATGTTCTCTCTGAGCCTGGTGGGTTTCTTCCATGTACTCCGGTTTCATCCCACAGTCTTGGACTTTAGTGCAGATTTGGCTTATTGGCATTTCCATACTGTAAATGAATGTGTGAGTGTATGTGTGTGCCCTGCAATGGATTGGCACCATGTCCAGTATGTACCCCGCCTTGTGTCCTATGTCTTCTGGGATAGGTCCAGCTTCATGCGACCTGTATAAGCGGTATAGAAAATGAGTGAATGAATGAATCTGATTTGTTGTGAAAAGGTAAAGGCTATACCATTTAGCTCAGTCTACCATGTTGTAAAAAGGAAAAGTGTCACATCGACTAAAATGACCCCATGGAGAAAACCCACTGCTGCTAAAACTGTACAAGTCGATGCCAGTTTACACTTCTGTGCGTTCCACATTTCCCATTAACTGTGTGCGAAATAGAGTTCCTCATTGCAGGGGTCCCTCCGGTAGTTTACTCAGTCAGTCCTGAAGTGCTGACTCCCTTTGTTCGCCTCCCTTTCGGAATAGGTGAACGTGTAAGGACGTGTGCTTTCTGCTGCTCTGGCTGTTTATTTTGATTAGCCGATAGATTTGTCGACACGGCCGTCGCCAGAAAATTGACACAGCAGGTTCGGAGGTCAAACAGACACCGTAGTGTGAGCTCACGCAGCACCTTGGTTAAGGCCTTGGGGGGAATGTCGGAGATTGTTTTTTTTTTTTGTTTTGGTGGGGGAGGGGGGGTCTCATGGAGTTTCAGAGTGTGCAGTGTTGCTTGGGGCTTGAACAGCAATAATAGAAAAATGTCAACTATTGGATGGCATTAGGCAGCATGGTGGCTTAATGGTTAGCACTGTAGTCTCGCACTTCCAGGGGCCGGGTTTGATTACTGCCTCGGGTCTATGTGTGTGTGGAGTCCCTCCGGAGTATCCTCTGGGTATTCCGGTTTCCTCTCACAGTTCAAAGACATGCAGATTAGGCTGATTGAAATTCCCAAATTGCCCATAGTGTGTAAATGAGCATGTGTGTGTGCACTTTGATAGATTGGCACCCGTCAATCTATGGGGTCTCCTAATCCAGTCCTGGAGGGCCAGTGTCCAACACAGTTTGGTGATTCTTCTTCTCAAACACAGCTGATTTAACTAATCTGTTAATTACTAGGTTCAGTGGGTTTGGTTAGGTGTTGGTGAATTACAAACTGTGCTGGTCACTGGCCCTCCAGGACTGGATTTGGAGACCCCTGATATAGACGATGAGTGAGTGAGTGAGAGTGAATGGAATAAAGAGCCACAATCTTCTGATTAAGAATGCATAATTGTAATGTTTTAGTCATTTAGTCATTAGTTGTTCTCCATGTTTAGAAACTGATCAGTTTTATTGAAGGCTTTTCCACCTTATGTTCACTGGCTTAATGAAAGTTCTATAGCAATGACTGCATCTTTTAATGCATGTACACTTTATAAAAGTAAATGAATTTCATATAATTTATGATGTCATAAAATCTAGTTCCTCTCGTTATAAAGATTTTTCAGACATTTGACCTTGCTCTGATCTTGATCCTGTTCCAAAATGTCATCAGTTCATTTGGCTGGTTATAATGATGGATTCTTATAAATCCTACCGACATTTAACTACCTGGTCTAATAAGAGTTGTGGATGAATTAATGGATTGATGGGCAAGCGACAGCAAATAGGAAAATAAAACCTATACTTTGAAAAGTTTACTCATTTCGGCTCATTTACAGTAGGTGGTACGTGAGCTTAGTGGTAAGCACTGTCGCCTGGTATCACTAGGACTGGCCGGTTGAATTTCACCTCCAGTCTGTGTATGTGGAGTTTCCACAGAGAGAGAGAGATGTTCCAGATCGAGAGATAAAGAATTGCTGTCATTTATTTCCTACATCAAGGGGCAAGAAAGTTTTTTGGGAAGTGGGAGGAAACTGGAGAACCCTGATGAAACCCATACAACCAGAACACCACCCTGGAGCTGTGAAGCAGCAACACCACCTGAAGTTCTTTCACAATGTAAAAATACTTCATAAACTTTGGTGATGTTGTATTACAGCTAATAATGTTCTCTGACCTGCATGGGATCGAGCGAGAGAGAGAGAGAGAGCACAGATGGTCAGTTAGTGGAGAAGGTGATACTGGGTCACTGGCTAGTAGCAGACAAAGTGATATTAACCTTCAGGCTAATGCTGCACTCACTCTTTCTCACTCACTCTTCATCGGCCTGTTCCTCCTCCGCTCTCTCTCTCCATCTTCCTCTAGTGTTCGTTTTTCTTTGAGCCCACATCTTTATCGCCCACTGTCTGCACCTCTCTCTCTCTCTCTCTCTCTCTCTCTGTGTAGGATGTGTACAACATACAACTATCCAAACTGAGAAAATATGCTCCATAGCTCCTGCGAGAGCTGCTCGTATATCAAACGTGAATAAATCAGTGTGTAGCCATAAATGTATAATGAGCTATGGATGAATTCGCCTGCAGCTGCTGAGATAACTTTAGACATTTGAGTTGCTGAACTTGTAGGGAAGTGTAAAACCTCTACTGAAGGCGCTCTGCTCGCTATGAGGTCTCCTGTAGGCTTTCTTGTACAGTATATACTGGAACACTGCACAACCGTCGAGACCTTATAGGAGCTGGCTCCAGAGACAAGAAATGGCAAGGGCTAATATTACAGCCGAAGTCGTAAAAATGTGTTCAGTATGGTTTTAAGGAAACATGGTAGGGGTTGTGAGTTCAAATCCCAGCAATACCAGAAAGCCACTGTTGGTCCCTCGAGCACAAAGCCTAAACCCTAAATTACTCAGTCTTCGGCCTGGATCATGTCTCGCGTGACTGAAAACGTCTGGCAAATAAATAAACCGCAGCGGATGCGGATTTCATCATTCCAAATGAATTCACGCGAAGTCCAAGAGGGGAGGTTTAGGGTCAGCGTCGCCCTAACGACAGGAGACGTGTGGGTCATGTCAGAGGGTAGTGCAAGGCTAATATTTGTTTAGTTGTGGGGGTTTAGAATTAGAATTAGACATTTGTGTCAGGAAGATTTTTGATTCTCGCTTTACGATTTACGTTGGCCGTACATCAAACTTGTCAAATCAATTTTATTTTCATAAGGTATCATTTTTCATGATTTTAAAAATACATCCATTTTTTTTCTTTTTGTAGCTTCAATGTTGGATTGAACAAGTACATTTTTTTTTTTTGTTCTTTATACTGTAGATTAAAAAAATAATTGTATGCGAAGGTTTTAAGGTTTAATTCTGCAGATTTGTTTGATTTCTGAGATGAAAAATCCCAGCAAGCAAAGATGAATGTAATTTTACCACAAAACCATTCTTATTTTTATTTGTACTACTACTACTACTACTACTACAAGGGTGAGTCAAAAATTTTCCGCACTCTGACTGTAGAATTTATTTACATAAAATTTTTAGAACAAACATAATCTTGTTTTTCTATACACTTTGTCAATCTGTCAACAAGATTTCTCATTAAAAAAAAAAAAAAAAAGGCGCCATGAATGCACCGCTGTCTTCACTTCTTCATCAGAAGGAAATCTTCTCTCTCATAGGGCTGCTTTCAGCGGACTCGTTTAACCCGAAGTTTAGTCTTCAGCTCTTCAATAAGCGTCTTGATTGTTGAACCTTTTTCCTGATAATGTTCCAATACTGGCCCTTGAGAATCCCAAAAAACTGTAAGCGTTAATGAATTTTCCGGCTGATGTCGGCATTTGAATTTTTCTCCGTCAGTGATTGAGGATGTTTACGTCCTGTTGGCTCATAGTGATGAATCCGTGTCACGTCATCCATAACTCTTTTTAAGATTAAGAATCTTCCTTAGAGTATCGCTCCAAAGTTTGTTCGCAGATATCCAACCGCTTCTGTTTATGCTCTTCTATGAGATGTCTCGGCACCAGATACACCCAAATAAACTAATCACTGCATACGGCTTTTCTTCATCCATTTTTCACTTGCACTGTAGTTACAAATAAACTGATGTAATATGTTCACACAAGCACGGCAGTGACTGGGGAGACAGTAGCCTTGAACAAAAAGTGCTGATGAGAAAGTTTTTAAATAACTGGAGTGCGGATAGTTTTTGACTCTTGTGTTATTAATATTATTGTCGTGATATTTTTTCAGTTGTCCACCAAACTGCAGGAAGGAAACAGCAAGGTGAAACGTCTAGTGTGATAATCCATTGGTCCACACTACCAACGCTCATAAATATGTCTAATAGAGCGGCTAATAATATACTGTATGGTGCGCTTCTCAGCCAAATTTTTTTTTTCCTCCAGACTTTTAAAAAGCAGAAAACGTTTCAACTCTCATTGAGACACTGAGTGGTTCTGTAGGTAAAAATCAGGGATCGTATGCATGTGGTCTAGATCCTCTATACCTTCATAAACACTTACCCACAAGCTGAAGACTTCAGCCATATCAGCGTCTCACAACCTCCGGGTCCCTAGCACAGAAACTCTAACCCGTGATCCTGTGACGATGAGACTATAGAAGAAAAGCGGGACTCTAATTCATAACACTTACATTTTTTTTTTAATAGAATTCATTTATAACAAATGGACCTTGAGTCAGCAAAGACCTGCTCGTCATACAGACGTCTTCCGCCACCAATAGAACCTATGTAAGAAAATAAAAAGCACTCCATTCATTCAGAGAGGGGAAAAAAAAAGAAACAATCAACAACAGAAAAGAAACGAAAAATGCGCTTACAACTAATCAGAGGTAATTTTTTTTTTTACGATTCTTTTTTTTTTTTTAACAAGCCATTTTTTCTTTTTTTTTTCCTTTTTTTTTTTTTACAATTGAATTTGTTAATTTCAATCTATGCATCCAGACGTGAGATAGATAGAGAGAGAGAGAGGGCAGAGAACACCACGTTGATTTTCCGTTATGACACTTGTCTTGAGAAGGGAACAAAAAACAAAGAAAAAAAAATCTCCTGCTGAAGATCCCATGGCACCAGTAAGGATGCTGTTTTTTGTTTAGTTTTTTTTGCCACAAACGTTTTTTTTTTTTTTTAAGTGACACCTTTTTAATCTTTCCCTCCCTCCCCACCAGTATGTGTTATTTACATACACACAACATGAACGCTGAAGGAGAATTCTTACAGATACTTTCAAGTAATACATTATTGGGTATAGAATCAATAGGGCAGTGCATAGTACAAAGATAGAGAAAGTGCAATTCTTCCTACCAGGCCTCCATTGGCCCTCTGCAAAGCTTCCCATGCATATTGAAATAAGGTTGAGGATGGAAAAAAAAAAAGCAAGGGAAAAAAATTACAAAAAAAAAACAAACCAAAAAAAGAAAATAAACACCCTGTTGAATACAGACATCAGTAAAATTTTTTAGTGAAAATACTTAACGATGACACTAGGTGGCGCTGACATGTACATGAAGCTAAATAATAGCACTCTGAAGCTTGGCGGCGGTTGTCACGACGATGTGTAAGGTTAGAAATGAGACAAGGGAAAGAAAGCACCTGGAATGCACATCCACAAGCCTGACGATAAACACACACACACACACACACACACACACACACACACACACACACACACACACACACACACACACACACACAC
>JAQQZT010000013.1:13406656-13440850 GCA_030068275.1 Clarias platycephalus | reverse complement strand
GAGCGAATCTGCGTGTGGATGGACGGCTTCCTGCTGTGATGTCTGTACCGCTTCACACTAATGCAGACTGAGCGTTTTGGCTGAGCTTCAGGCTGCACGCTTTTATAAACCTACCCCGAGTAGCAGGACGGCTAAAACTGTGCCAAACTCGCATAATCCATCTTCCTCCCTTTGGATTTTTTTTATTTTTTATTTCCCTTAACCACACTTTAGACTGCGTTCCTGAGACACGCCACTGTCAGTCAAAGTTATCTGTGTGGACATCCCAATACTCCCTTTTAGAATAATATCTGTTTTTTTAACCGTGCCAAACTATTTTTCGCACCCTTCTCACTAAAATATTCATTAAGCAAACGGAAATAAGTGACGGCTGGAGGGAAAGGAGTATAGAGAAGACTTTTTTCCCCCTCCACCTCTTGCTTGATCTCTCTAAATGAAAGCTGTGTGGTCTTTTCCACAAGGTTGACAGCTAGTCGATGCTGGAGGACTGGAGGCCCAGAGCTTGGTGAAACACATGCTGCGGAGAGATAAAGCTCATCTGTCTGCATCGTTCGCTTCCAGGACTCCCCCGCTCGCTCTTCTCCATCCCTTTCTCTCTTTTTCTCTCAGGTAAATTATTCAGCTGAATTAAAAAAAAAAAAAAAAGAAAGAAAAACAAGATATAAGCTCTTTCTGAGCTTTCTCTCCATGTGTGCTACTCATTTTATTCTAATCCTCCTCTCTTGGTTGGAGCTGTCTGCTCAGGATTATGGACAATGGATAAAGACAATTAAGCTCGCTTTTCTTTTTCTTTCTCTTTCAAACTGTAATGAAACATTTCCGCAAAAAAAAAAAGGCAAGAAAAAAATAAAAAAACAATAGAACCTCTAGCATAAATTAGCAGCAGGAAGGTAAGAGGGGCAAAACTGAACCGTCTGGCACGTCAGTCAGGATTTGCTTAAAAAAAAATAAAACACACACACACACACATACTGTAAGTGCATTACAAAGTCAGAGCCAAACTTTAGCTTTTATAATATTACAGTCCCACAGCAGCTGATGAAATTAAATACACGTTCCACCTCTAGAATATATTGAACCCCTGTGGAACCTCGTCTTGATTAAGCTGCGGATTATGCATGGCTGATTGCAAACTTTTTAGGTTGCAGAACATTATTTTTTTTTATGATATGAGTGGGCAAAGTATCGTTTTGTAAAAATGATAATTTCGCTAATTATTATTATTGCAAATGTCTGCGTTGTGTGTCCTTAGAGCATCCGGTGCTAATTGAACTGGCGCCCACTGCAGTCATTCACGTGAACATTCGGTGAATGGAACGCCTGATCCTTGAAAACCGATGCAGAAGAGACGCATCTGTCTGTGGGAACTGTACACACAATGATTCACCAACACCACTTGCACTTCCCATATCCCTCAATCCCAAATAAAGCATTGACAGACTCTTTACAAAAACTCTAAATGTACCAGCGCACCAACTGAATCCTGTAACAAATGGAATAAAATTTGTAGAATGCTTATATATAAACCAAGATCTAAATTAAGATGCACAGTTGGTTATATTTCTTAGATTTATATCATCAAAGACTTTTGTCTGAAAAAGTTTAACTTTAAAAGGTGTACGTAAGACAAAAACCTTAGTACTTTTTATTCTCTTTTTTTTTTTATTCCAATATTATAGAGCATCCATAGTACAAGTCCTGTTACCATAGAAACGCTACCATATTAGAAAAAGGAAATAACATAAACCCGTGGAGAGAACAATTTTAATCCTCCCGAGGATACAACCTGGCACAAGTCTCAGGCCGGATGCCCTTCCTGAAGCAACCTTCCCATTTTTAATCCGGGCTTGGGACCAGCACTGCATCCATTGGCTGAGGTTTGGGCATTGGCTGGGAATCGAACCCGGGCTTCCGCATGGCAGCCCAAGACTGCAGCCCAATTTGCAACGTGAAAATATTCTGCCAAACCCTTTAATCACAACCCTCATCAACATAGGCTACGTTCACATTGCACGCCACATTGTTCACTTATGATATTTGGGTTTGCATGTCATGACGGTCCACTTTCAAAAGTGACTTTTATCAGACTCCAATGTGGACGCGTCTGCCCTCTGAAATGGCAGGGATTCGCATACCGCTACGTCTTTGCTTGCAGTGTATGCGATTTAAGCAAAAATATGCTTGGGATTTTGCTCTGCAGGATGGCAAGCTGTTAGCCGGCTGTATTTGTTGAGGTCCAGGAGAAGGAAGAAAGCCAGACACCTTGCTTTAGCTGTTTAAGCAGCTATTCCTAGCATTGCTATGAAATCCCTGTGCTGCACAAATGTACAGAGGCAAAAAGGCCCAAGAATTCAGATCTGAGGATTGTCATTCAAGACGCATGACAGCGTATAAGACCTCTAGGACCACATCTAAACGTGATTCAGATTTGGTCTGAAAAACATCAGATTTGTGTGTTCAGACAGTTATTTAAATCCCATGGCTATGTCTTATTAGGGCTGGTTAATTTATTTTTAAATGTAAATACGTAATCCGAAATTGTTTATGGAAATTGTAAACCTAATTACAAAATTGAAAATAAAAAAACTTTATATTTATTTGCTATGAATAACACCGCGCGTTCGACCTGCAGTAATTGTATAACTCACTAGGGGGCTGCAGCTCATGCTTTGGGAAAAACTGCTCAAAACGCAAGTCAAAAAAAGTAATTTTTTTACCCTCCATTAGATTTAGATCAGTATGTTAAAAATCAGCAAGATCAGTAATAAAATTCCTCAGCAGAGGAAAGCTGTAGCCAGCTGGCCTGTAAATATGTGAAGGATTGCTCGACTTCACATCTACTGACCTTTACAGTGTCCAGTGTGAGATTTATGGATTCTCTCTCTCTCTCTCTCTTGCTCTTTCACACTCTTATTCTGGACTGTTTTGGGGCTGTAACTGTATTTCTGGTAGGTATACACTCAATCTGTGCTTCCTTGCAATGACGTTTATGTGGGTGTGTTGTGTGACTCCTGGGATGAACCCAGGGCAGTCTTTATGATCACGGCAGCGGATCTATAGAATCTGTGTGAGATTATCTAAATATAAGCTTAAATTAAATATTCATCTTAATTACAAATTGTTAAGAAAAATAAAAGTAATATCCAGACAGAAGGACCGACCATATGGGTCCAAAAAGTTAATTCCCTGACCGATACACAGCTACAGATTGCATACAGTGTATGTACCGTAGGGTTAAAAGGAAATCTTATTCCTGGCTCGAAAGCCAAACGAGTTTGTTCTGATCAGTTTAACGATACACCATTAAGGCAAGGAGATGACGCGTAAGAATGAAGTTCTGCCCCCAATCTGTCCCTCAACATCCCTAAACCACTGTTTTGTTCTACTTCATCTCCTGCCACACCTGGCTCAGGTAATCAGAACTCCACAGTCCGTGATTACAGCGATAAACGCTGGAACAGAACAAAGATGGAGCCTGGCAGGGGGTCCTCGAGGCCGAGCTGGGGAGGAAAGAAAAAAAAAAAAAAAAAACTTCAGACTGGTTCCTACTGCGTTGCCATTTGAAAATTTCCTGATTGCAAAACAGATTTCTTTCCTACTGTGTTTATTTTGTTCTGCCCTCCGCGTACTGAATCACAGGCAGCTCGAAAGCCAGTCGACGTCAGCCAGAAGCTCTGGCTAACTCTCGCGTGTACGAGTCTTTCGAATCAAAGCAAACACAGAGAGCCGCGGGTTCTCAACTCCAGATGTTAGCGTGCAATGCATCGGTTCCACAAATATGTGTGTCCCATCAGAGGGAAATCAATTCGGAAGGCTTAGTGAGGACAAACAGAGGGCTGCGTTGGGTTCTGGGATGCCATGAAGAGGTTGGCATGAAAGCTGCAATGTGGGTGATCCATGTAGAAATAAAAAAACACTCAGCGTTGTGCTATATGGAGGGGGAACGGGTATCTGTTTCGACGTTCAGCCTGGATCGTCGTCCTCTTGGGTGTACTGTTGCTTCAGCACGAAAGCATTAACATATTGAGCAGCATACATACTGACAGCTAATATAGCCGTGTAATTGCACATGTATTATTAAAATCCATCAACTATGCTAGAAGATAAAAAAAAAAAAAAAAAGCCTGAGGCCAGACATACCATCAATGGAGGAAAGCAGCACTCTTGAGTGGTCATAGGCGATGACATTGGCATAGCGGTTCTTGGCTTTGTTTACTTCCAGGTTCGAGTGTTCCCAGGTAAACTGCTGGCCTGGATCTATAGACTGTAATGAAGACAAAAGACAACAATCAATTGCACTTTTTTCCCCACTTGTAGTTGGCAAATCACAAGTTTAAACTTTGAAACAGAGGTCCTGGACTTAAATTTTAAAAGATCTGGTCAGGAAAAGCCAAGGCCCGAATTTCACATTTGTGTTTGGATTCAAATCTCTATATATGCAGTCATTGAAAGTCTAAAAAAAAATAAGCAATTTAAAATTTCCATAGCCTTTCAATAATATCTATTATCAGTTTTCAGTAACTATGTATTTCCTTGTATTTGTATGGAATAGAAACAACAATCTTTAATCAGTTAATGCATCTTCATTTGCATGCTCTTGGGCTGTGAATGAATGTGTCAGGACCCTGGTTGCTGTGTTTTGTCTCATAGTGACGCTTCACATTGCTGCTTTTTATTATTGCCATTGCTTCGAAGCATATAAGACAAATTGGTTTTAAACTTCCAGCAGAAAGAATAAACATACATTGATTTGTCCATTCATCTTAGAAGGTTCAGTTTTCATAGTCTACGTTCCTTTTCTTCTACACACTCTGTCTATTCATGGTAAACTTTCACATTGATTGGCTCTGTTGAGTGAAGTGCACAGCCACGCCCACTTTGAAGGAAAAAAAGCACTAGATTACTGGTATATAAATTATTCTCATTTATCAGAAAAGCATCAGGGGTTGGATAGAACTGTTACTCGGTCCAGATCCAGATCACGGTCCGCTATTTAGTAATGTCTGCTCTAAAATTTAAGTCCAGGAAGGCATAACTAACCTGTTTTCTTGACCTGTATTCTTTTTAATCCTACGGTTTGCCACATTAAGTCTGGTGTAGCCTTCATGCCGGATGCCCTTTCTGGTTCAAAACCCCATTTTCTAACCAGGCTTGGAACCAGCATTGCGTGCAGTACCACTACAGGGGTAACAGTGGTTAGAGTTAACCGCCCAACAGTGGAGAGCTGCCGATGGCTAGACTGGAACCCCAACCCTCTGATCAGCAACCTGGAGCCTCAGCCATCTGAGTCAACATTGCCATATCTTGCTTTATGAGTGATTTTTTTTTTTTTTGATGATCCAACATTCATTTCAACAAAGCAAATTGTTTGCATCATCCTTAATAAGAAATTGTAATATCTATATTTTTTTAGGTTTTAAAGCTAACCAATTGAGCACTTAGTTAAGTAATGTGATAATAAGTGTGAAAACTGGTTGCTTGACATGTTACATTACACTGGTTGACATGTACTGCATGTACCAATGCATTCTATTAGTTTCTTCCTATATATAGTTTGCAGAATTTCCCTTCTGTCCCAAATAAGAGTGTAACCAGGATACTGGTTAGAAATGTTTTGAAAATCCCTTGAAACTTGAAACGTGTTACAAACTCCACTTCCATGTTTTCAACCAATTAAACCGCAAAGATACAGATCCTCACAGCCGTGTTTGCCAGCAGCTCATTTTCCAGCTCTCAGCCTAAATGGAGGGGAGGCATGATAGGCATCCTGCATAACTGACAAACGTCCTAAAATAGTTCCCCTGCCACACGAACTAGCTCTGGCATTTGAGAGGAAGTAGCGTCAGGCATCAACTTGAGTGACGCGAGTGGCTGAAAATAAGGATTCAGAAATGTCAAGTATATAGACGCAGTCCGTCTCCTTATCCTGGAATATCCTCGTCTAAAGTGGCTTCACCTCCACTCCATCATCCGGCGTCTTAGACTTCCTGTGGGTTTTTATTTGGGGCTACTGTCCGGGATGCACACTTTGTCCAAGAAAGTTTGCTCCGCCGTTGTCAAGCTAAATAAAAATCACTGTGCGCTAATCCATGATCAAAGCCCTCTTCTGGCAGTACAACTACAGAACACGGTGCTCTCCGGCAATTATCTTAGCCTCATATATAAGCTAATAAACTATTCATCATGTTCCTCGCTAACGCCACAGGTCCACTTTAAACATTCCGGGTCGGTAAGAGATTCATGCGTCTCTCTTCAATCATCTTAAGTGCCCTGTTATAAGTCTGACTCATGAGTTTACAGTAACAACAGTTTGGATTGTCTCCAGAGTGAAACTATGGAGATCTTGTTTCTGGCAATGGAAAAGCTTTTACAAACTCTAACAAGCCCCCAAACAGTACTTAGAGGCAACTTTGTGTTAAACGTTGCATCCAGGTATGAGGGAACATGAACAGCTTCATTTCTTTAATAAGGTTTCAAGTGCAACATTTATTTCCCTCTGTATTCTGGAGAGCTTATAGCTCGTAGGTTAAATATACTGTACTGTATAGTTCGGCAGGAAAAGAATGATGTATGAATTGTATAAAATGCTCCCTGAATTGCAATTGCGATATTTGATATATTGAAGGTTGGATATGTTGAAGGCTTTTTCATACATTGAATGTTCTGCTAGGCTATTTTTTTTTCTTCTTCTGAATTGTTCAAGTCAAACCAGGATTTTTGTCCTGGATTGTGCAGAATAATAGATCAGAGACATGAGAGTAAAAACTCCCATTATTTCTCTATGTAATCTCCTGCTACACTGATGCACTTACTCCAGTGTTTCACTAGTACTTGGATACCATCAAGGTAGAACGTTTTCTCAGTACACCGGAGGCACGATTGGACTAGTTGCTCTCCAAAATTGCAAGCAATCCCGACGCCTTCTGCCCTCTAGTCCTGTCTGACCCCTCCTGGTGCCCACGTCTTTAACGGGTTCTTGCTGCATGGAGGCCTCTGGCCCCGTATTGTCTGCCTGAGATGCGTGTGGTGACTGTGGACATTTTCATTTGACCATAAAGATGGTCTTGGAGACAGTTGTACTCTGATGGCTTGTGACTTCAGTCACTCAATAGTTCAGGACTGAAGTTCCCACAAACATGAGTTTCCACTAATGAAAGTGGACTTCATATTAACTTAAACACCTTTCCTGCTGTACTGAACTTTCATCCTCCGAACACACAGTATGACCGCGAAACAACCCTTGCTATCTGATATCACCCAAACGAGAATGGGTTCCTGTTGACTCTGGTTCCTCTCAAGGTTTCTTCCGATTGTCAGGGAATTTTTCCTTGCCACCATCGCCCTCGGATTGCTCGTCAGGGACAAACAGATAATTATGATATATACATATTTCCGCACGCTTTTCAAACATATTTCCATAATGTTTTGATTCCGTAAAGCTGCTTTGCGAGAGATGACCATTGTGTTGTTTTTGTTGGCCTTTTGGCTGCTCCTGGCAAGCGCTAGCCAAAGTGGACCATTTGGCCCGCACATACAAGCTTGGCACAGGTTTTACGCAGGATGCCCTTCCTGACGCAACCCTCCCACCATTTTAACCTGACTTGGGACTGGCACTGCATCCACTGCATCCAGGTTTGGGCACTGGCTGGGAAACACCTACCACCAGTGCCCAGGAAATGACCATTGTTAAATGTGCTATATAAATAAAACTGAAAAATATGTGGAAATGGCTTGGAGTGAGGTCAGGACTATGCAGGGGATGTGGCAATAACTCAGAGGTGAATTCCAGTAATGTGCAAGTGGTGTTTGTGAATGACAGATGAAACAGACAAGTGCGTGTCTTTTGCAGAATGGTGACAAGTTATCCATCGATTTTCAAGGATCGGCCGTTTCTCTCGCTGAATGTTCACCCGAACTACTGCAGTTTTCTTTAAAACGTTTGCACAATTCAAATGTTTTACTGCGGCTAAGAGTCTCATCACCGTACTGTTCCTAAATTGTTCTGTAAATGTCAGCGCTTTTTTGGCTCGATTGAGCAGAAATTAAAAAAATCACAAGTTCCAGATTGACTTGAACACCCCTCGTAGTTATTTAACAAATAACTATACATGTCCTCCTGAAACAAGGAAGATTTGATTAGTACATAATCTGTGAGAATAAGCTTTTGAGTAGTTTAACTAATGCTTCACTATTTAATTCCATGTAAACATCGCCATTTTCTCAGTCTTGGTTTACAAATGAAAAGATATACAGCTACAGTACCAGGTTGACAAAATTCACAGTACATAAGTGTGAGGGTCATGTGATCATGCCATGAATAAAATTAAATATACATAATATACATCTTTTATGAAAAAAAGCAGATGCTACAGTATGAGCTTGCTTCAAATTGGGCTACAGTAGTTCATCCCTTTGTTAATTACAAAAAAAAGCCTTAATTCATAATCCGGATGTAATTTAAATTCTGTCAAATTACCATGTAAACAAGCGATGCGTTGAAAGAAGGCAGAAAACACGACGGTAAATATGCATACTGTAACTGTAAATTGCATCACCTTAACCACAGAATTCTTCATAATAACCGTAGACATGCGAAAAAAAATTCTGAGTGGTGGCATTTTTCTATGAGGGAGAACAAATCTTCGGCTTAGCCATGGCATTTCATCTGAATATGTTGAAACAGCGGGTCGCAACATTGCTCATAATGAAACGCGGCCTCATTTCATTGTGCTCTCAAAATGAGTTTCCTGGCCGCTGCAAGAGGGGGGAAATAGTGGCTGGGAATTACAATTCGATGTAGTTAAGCTGCGGTAATGGCAGGGGCAGCCTGGCACCGAGCCAGAGGCTGACCTCATCGGCTGGAGGCGGCTGTGGTTAAAACGCAACCTGCGGTGCTACGCTCACACACACACGTACGCACACCGACACACATAGCCACAAAGAAACAATGCCAGGGCAAAAGCACAGCAGTGGCATAGTTTGTACACACACACACACACACACACACACACACACACACACACACACACACACATACACAGTTTTTACAGACCATTCGCATTTGGCACTTTCTACTGTCTAGACTCTCCAATTTAATAGCTGATCTCTAACACCAATCCTCTCGTCACTCTTTGTGATTCTGTAAATCGTGCATTTTTGGTGCATCACTGTGCAAAAACCTTTACTTACTCAAGCTGCATGCATTCTACACGTTGCTTTGCATAAACACTAAATTATTTAAACTTTTAACAGTTTTTAGTTCAAAACAAGAAACTGAAATAGACTTAAAGGTGCAATAAGCATTTTTTTTTTTTTACAGTATCCTTTACGTACTACAAAAAAAACTGAAAGACAGGTAGAACATGAGGGATTACATTGTAGCTTTAGCAAAAGTGTATTCAGTTGCTGAGAAAATGAGACTTCCTGTCCGGACAGCATGTTTATGATTGGATGCCTCAAACAGACATCCTGGGGACGGAGCTTTGTAAGCACTGATGGGAAACATTCGAACGTTGAACCCCAAAAACTAATCGTACCTAAGGCACCTTTAATTTTGGATATTTATTTGTACCATATGTCTAATTTGCTCGTGCAAACTTTTTTTTCCTATTAAGATACAAAGGTTAACTAAACAAAGAATTAAAATGCCTTGGCTACTTAAATATTCATGCTCAATGGGTCAGTCCTAGTGGAACCACATTTGGCTGCAATTACAGCGACATGTCATCTGGCATATGTCCATCAACTTTACATTTGGATCTTGATTTTCTCAAGCTGTTGGCAAGGAACGTCCTGCTAAAGATTCTCAATAAGGTTCAGGTCTGGGCTTTGACTGGACCGGTCTACATTCAGTTTCTTAGTTTGAAACCATGCCAAATGTAGCTTTGGCAGGATTCTTGGGGTCACTGTTTTGTAGAAAGGTAAAACGTCTGCTCTGCTCGCAATTCTCTTGCAGAATGTATATGGGTTTCTTCAAGGATTGTCGTATATTTGGGGATGTACCATGTTTTCTATTGTCTCTTCTGATGAACAGTATCCTTGATAAAACAATGCTACCACCACCATGCTTTACACTGAAGATAGATAATCAACAAGTTGGCTAATTCTTCTGTTGCCAAGGAAAGTCCTGCTAAAGATTCTCAACAAGGTTCAGGTCTGGGCTTTGACTGGACTGGTCTACATTCAGTTTCTTAGTTTGAAACCATGCCAACCATGTAGCTTTGGCATTATTCTTGGGGTCAATGTTTTGTCGAAAGGTGAAACATCTGCTTTGCTCGCAATTCTCTCGCAGACTGGATATGGGTTTCTTCAAGGATTGTCATATATTTGGGGCTGTACCCTCTTTTCCTATAGTGTCATCTGATGAACAGTATCCTTGATAACACAATGCTCCCACCACCATGCTTTACAGTGAGGATAGATCATCAACAAAAGAGTTAATTCTTCACTTTGGAGACTCCAAACTACTTCATAATCTTCCTCAGAGTATTTGAGAAAGACAATGTGTCTTGCCTGACCTTTCCAACTTTGCTCCGATCTACACCAACCAGCAGGTTGCCAGCTTAATTAATGGGAAAGTAGTTTGAAATGTGACAAAAAAGTTAAAATTTTCACTTAAAAGAACAGGAAGACTTAGATCATACTATATGTTTGAGATATCATCTGAAATATGTCCATTAACTTTACATCTGGATCTTGATTTTTTTCAAGCTGTTGCCAAGGAAAGTCCTACCCTAGCTCTGTATGAACTGACCTCCACCTTGATATTCAAAGGTCTGAGCTTGAATTTCTGCAAAATGGACTCCGCACTGAAGTCGCGCTTGGCTCTACAGTTTTGGCCACATGCAGGACTGGCCTTTTCCTGCTCCGTTTAATAACACTCCATCCATCAATGAAAGCCTCAGGCTTCTCATACCATTCACCCACCAGTGGTGACGGAGAAATAAAAAAATAACATAGTGACAAATATGATTTCTCTCCAGCCCTCTGCTGCCTCGAATCCAATCATCGGCCAGCTTCTGTCGTCGGAGAAATGACATCACACTCTTGAATCGGTGTGCTCTGACAGCGTATTGCCATTCTAATGACTATAAAGAGATCTTCACCTCTTTTCGAGCCAAAGATAACAGGATTACCCTTTCTCTGTCTTGCCTGACCTTTCCAACTCTGCTCCGGTCTACGGCAAGCTGCAGTTTGCCCGCTTTATTACGGGAAATGTAGTTTTAAATGTGACAACAAATGTTTAATTTTTCTCTTGAAACAACAGGAAGACTTACAGGAAGATAATACTATATGTTTGAGATTAATGTATTTTACGTTTTGGACCTGGAGCTAACTGAAGGGGCATGTTAGAGCAAAAATTGTGCTGTATAGTTTCACAGAAACCTACACTCAATCATTGCTAGGCCAAGGTCTGAGATCAATACTCAACAACCCCCACGGACCAGCTTTCACATTGTCCCGTACCTGTGGACACTTGGGTATTAACGCTCAGCAGGTGGCAGTATGGACTTTAGTTAGTTGGTTTCTAACAATATTCCAACAATAAAAACAAAGACAACAAGAGAACAAGGAACCTGACTTTCAGAGTATGTCTGATAAATGTCAGTAATTGCCCACTTGCATGCCTCCCTACCACCTACTCAGCCATGACTGTGTAGTTCAGAGGATTAAATCTGCATGTGCTTCACGCTCAGAGATATCAGGTAAGACCAATGGCATGGATGCTGTCACTTTCTAAACAGTCATTTATGTACATTTGGCTCTCATATCTGATTCATGAGATACCATGCCCGAATATGCTGTACCAAGTGGTCTCTTGCATGATTTGTGCCCTTGATGATTTGTGCAAGCTGACCTGTGTTTAAGGTTGATCAAGTGTACTCGGACCTGGGCCAGAACCCGTAACTTAAAAAAACACCCTGAATGAAATTTGGACGTTGCTTAAAGGCATTTATTCGCATAGAATATCTTCATAAGCAGTGAAATATGATTGAAAATATGAAATTTTTAACATAAAAGTTGACTTTAAACTAAATTGTGCCAAAGAATTTGATTGTTAATCATTTAAATTAGGTTCGTCTTGTCTCTCGACATCGAGTTCTGATTTGTGCTGTAGATGGAGCCAGGTTAGGACAGAATGTTCTCAGGCTATGGTCTGTTTGTGATCACAATTACAGGTGCAGTTCATTCCAGTCGTGAATGTGACTAGGCAGATATGGGAAACCTATCATTAATCAGCAGTCTCAGTATCTTTTTAAAATCATCTAATAATTATTTTATATATATCTAACTCTAGTCGCATCCAATTCCTCCCCGTCACTAGGGGGCTCCCACATTAAGCTACTACACCTCAGTCGGGAGGGTCGAAGACTATCACGTGTTTCCGCCGAACCGTGTGACGTCATTTACCGGTTTTCGAACTGCTCGCTCACGCACCATTGGGGGCGGCGTAACACACTCGGAGGAAAGCGCTATCCGCTCCTTCCTCTTGCGTGAGCTCACAAACGCCCCTGATTGGCTGTAGAGCCGTGATTAATGTAGGAGCACTAAGTACCTCTCATCCCTCCCCTCTGAGAGAGCTCGGGCCAATCAGCTCTCTCTAGACCTCCGGCTGCGAGAGGTTACAGCATCACCCGGGGATCGAACTCGCGATCCCCGGATGATAGGGCGAGCACTTTATCACTGCGCACCACTCGGAGACATCTAATAATTATTTAAACCTAACCTTTCTTTACCTGTTAGATTTAAACCAGCTGATTTCAACAAACTTGACTTCACTGCACATATCTAGGGCTGAACCTACCAATCTCAATTGTTTTTAGGTATTCAGCTTGATATACAACCATGATCACATTTTAATCTAACTGCACAAACATGAACTTGATGGATATGAAAGCAGAGCTACATTAGCATCATTAAGTAGAAACCAGTGTACAAAGTGTTTAGGGGTTTACCTCATATTCCTGTGAGAACTTCAGGTTGTCATTGGCTTTGAGTCTCTCCAGATGGTCCGCCAGGTCCATGATGGGAATCGGAGGGTGGCTCGCCATACCTGCGGATATACGAAATGCAGCAGCACGCCGTTAGCATAAAGGGAAAACCCCAGGATGTTATAACTAATCAGAGATGAGCTTCGTTAGAGAAAAGAAAAGTGTGTGTCATAAGAGATGGAGATATGTGAGCATAGTTAGGGGAGAATCACTCAAAGCGTTTAGCATGCTCTCAGGTGATGGAGACATATGCTAATGGAGAACTCCAACTGGGCATTCCTGAGGTGAAAGAAGAATGTTATTCGCACAGCAAGCTGCGTCAGTAGTTAGCATGGTGAACGGAAATGAATAAATAATACAAACAAGAACATCAAGAAGAAGAAGAAGAACAACAACAACAACAAAAATAAAATAATAATGAAAAAAAAAAAGCGCTGGATGGTCAGCGTTTGAGCACATGACATGAAGCTCCGAGGTTTCCCTGCGATGCCATGACAGTAAAGCATTGTGTGTTAGGCGGTGAGAAGCCTCAGTGGAAGTCTGAATGATTGAAATGAAAACAAAAAAGGGAAGATGATGAGGATGAACGAGGAAGAAACACAATGGCATGTGTATAAACGAGAACAACTAACTTGACAGATGGAGGTTACTGGGGTAACCGGAGGCACCGGAACCTGCGGAGGAAAGGGGGGCGCGGTGTAAATCAAATGTCGCTAAAGGTTAAAGCAAATGTGGTGAACAGACATCCTGAAATTAAACACAAAGCTGCACGGACAACGTAGACTCGTATGCCGCCGATGAGACGTTTACCTACTCCTCACGTCTACACGCCGGTTTGTTAGTAAAAACACAAAAGATGCTACATGCTAGTGTGCAGGAAAAAGCGACTAAACATACAACATTGATCACAAAAAAGAAAGACGGAAATAGCAGCAGAAGTAAACAAGTTTACAAGGGATTGCATGAAACTAGCGGAGTCAAAGTTTAGTTTCTGAGAAAAAATCGAGTCGATGATCTTAAACTCTACAGTAGGTTGAAGTTGACTACAGACTTGTGCTAGATTTGTCTGGCGGGAATGTCGTGGTAAGGGCGCTGTAGGGGTGAAGAAGAACGGAAGGACGGAATATGCCCAGATGGATGATGGGAAAAGTGGGAGGAGTGAATCGGGGAGAAAGTGGAAGCAGAGAGGCTTTAATAACCAGTTTGCATAACAGCAGATGGCGTGCAAGTGAGAGATATGGAATCGGTAAAAGAGCGAGAGAGCGAGAGAGACAGAAAAAAACCAGAGAGAAGGATGAGTGTGTGGATGCAGCGGGAATGGTTCTTTCATCCGAGTGGATGACAGAAGTAGGCATTAGCTAATGGAAAAAGCATCCAAGAGCACCCATTTAGCGCCACTCAAGATCCATTTCCAGGCACGACGACAATGAAACTGGCACTTGCCGAGTGCGACTGTGCTGACATCGAGCACCCTTAAGATGAAAATGGGAGATGGACGGGGTGAACACGCTGTGTGCATGAAGGATTTCAAGGGGGGGAAAGGAGGAGGACGTGTCAGACTAATGTAGCAACCCTCAGTGTGTTTTCGCCGGGAGAGAAGTGGATGTGTGGGCCACTTGAAGAACAAAGGCAAATGAGTTGTTTCGTAAGTCTGAACAAAACAAGCCTCCGAGCGACGTGAAAGACCAGATAGAACACCTTTTTACTAACATCTTCTTAGTTTTAGTGTGAGAAGGAAACAGATCTTGTATTAGTTCTCAGCTCCCTGCGACGCGACAAGGCTGTGACATGACTTAATGTCATGACCCCTGTTTCCGCTTCGAATCGCTTCCTGCGGGAGATCTTTCTGGCTGGACGGTTTGGGGTCTGAAAAGCTCTCACCTCGTCAGCCAGGGTTAAAGGCGGGACAGCTATGTTCACAGCACATCGACTTCCACGTTCACCTCCCGCCCCCTCAATCCCTCCCTCCTTTCCATTCCCGCCACGTCTTTTACTCCGTTCCTTACAAACATGTTCAACTGGGGTTAATTCGTATTTTACAAAAGGTCAGACTTGATATTCTTGAAAGAGAAAGGGATAATTAGAAATCTGATGATTAGCCAGCGAAAGCAGGAAAATACATCTCGACTTTGCTCATTTATAACTACAACACGGTGGTGTTAAAGGATTTAATTTCGAAGTTGGCTATTTTTTTTGTCTGTACAAACTGTAAGAGCAAGTAGCTAAGGAGGAATTTGAAATGCATTTGATATCAAGTTAAGAAATCTCCCAATCATAATTCCAACATTCTCAACTAATTTTTTAGTCTAAACAAAGATGTCTTCCAAGGTCACGGTTACTGAACATCCATCCATCCATCCATCCATCCATCCATCTATCTATCTATCACTGGCAGAATAAGTCTTTCGGCGCAAGGTATAGTTACTGGTTTGACTCAGTGGATATGGTTATGGTATTTAATCATTAACTTTGTACAATGGTTTAATGTCACAGCCTTCACTCAACCATCCTGACAAGTCCGTCTAGTGACTCAGTTCATATGTAATATATAATATGGTACTGTATATCAACCGCCTCCGCGGCTAAACACCACCTCGAGAGCTCCTGTTGGCACTCCAATTAGGCTTGTATTTCCAGCATACACCCACTCCGGCATAACCAAAATATTCTGATTGTAATATTTACTATTAAATCAATATTCCTAGTGTTCCAGTTGTGAAAACCCTATTCCTTTTTCTGTATGGCAACTCGGTAAGGTGATGGATTAAATCAGGAGTGGTAGAGCAGGAAATGATGTGCAGTGCATGAGGTCAACACGACTGGGACTGAAGTGCTGTTAGCATGGACCCCAGTGGTCCAATCAGTCTACTAACGAGCGACATTCAATTAAGCAATTTCGTCATTTTGAATGACTTTGAATTAAGTCTAGGGGAGCCGAGCTCGAACGGTTAAAGTTCTGCAGCAGTGGTCAAGCCTCAGAAGTGTCACAGCAAAGCTCTTAAGAACTACTACAAGCTGAAGATAACCAGCGCAAAACTAAATTGGCAAAAAATTAGCAGTTACACTTAGAGTTACTTTCTGTGTCAGGATGCTGGTCATATTCCAACGAGGTATATCAAATATAGTGCATTTGGATTTATAACTTAGCTTCCCAAATGTTCCCAAGCATTCCCAAGCCTCTGCTCTGGAATTCCACGTAGCTCTTTCCAACGGAGACAAACTGAAGAATGCGCTCTGTATGTTCAACATGATGGTAGAAACTGACAACCTCCGAAACGTTAGAAGAAAAAAACGAACCAATTACGATAGAAACAGATCCCTGACTTTAAATGAAGCCGATGGCTGATGATGAGGATGAAGGTGAGGATGAGGACGCGTCACGACTCTTACCAGGAGTTTGGAAGTTGAGACGCCGTAGCTCCACGGGATCGGTGGGATGGTGTGACGGCATTTCCTTACTGTTGGGTAAGCTGCCTTTCCTGGCCTCCGACTCGGCTCGTTTCCTAAAAAGAAAAAAAAAAAACCACAGCAAATGGTATTTTGTAATACGTCCAGGTGTTTGGTTTGGATTTTTCGAAAGAAGCTAATACCTTCCAGAAACTAGTCTGAGTAGATTGAATTAACAGAGCATACTCTTGTTTTTAAGTAATTACTAACCTCCAATGATGGCCAGGGTCGCTGTGGTTGCAACCCAACTGGCCATGGTTGCTGGGATTGACAGGAAAGACACTGTATGTACATCCTCCCACCTAGTTCCCGGATTCAAACTTGCAATCTCCTGATGCCTTTGTAGTGCACCAGTTGTGATCATCCATAGGACGTTTTTAATAGAATTCTTATAACTCTGACCTTCTCCACCAACATTCTGCAGTCGGGGATGTTGGACGTGCCAATCAATCACTGCTATGGTTCCCTTGTTAGTCCTTCTCACTTGCTGTCTCTAGGCTATGGAACTTGAATTGCCATTCAAAATGAGGACTTTTCTTACTCTGGACATTTCAGTCAATGAAATCTGCCTTGGTTTGAAATATCTATCAATGAAAATCTATAGATTACTCCAAGACCATAAAAAAGTCAGACATAGTTGGGGGTTCTAGCATTCTCTGCATGGCAATGTGTAAGGCTCTGGTAGTGGATATTTTTTGAGCGAAAGACCTCAGAAATGTTATTATAAATGTACACTGGTACACTTTCTTTACAAGAGTACGGCAAACATGCCTACAACTTTTGACAAGCACAGCATCTTTATTTGCTGTAGTCAATACAGAAGGATGAGATACAACTCTGGTATTCCACCTGGTCTTACCTGTCAGGTTTGCTGCTCCAGAGGAAGCACAGAAAAAGAAGAGAAAATTGGGGTTAGATTGGGAGTAGCAGGTGTCCTTAAGATAAACGTGAATTTCTTCAGCACCGTTTCCTGTTTACGCCAAAAGACACGGCCTGTCTTTTTACTTGGACTAAAGCTGACATTTTCCAACACTGTCCTTTGAAAGACTCTTTCTTTCCATTGTCGGCGCTAACGCGGAAATCGTAAGTTCTCTTTCTCTAGGCCTCATTTTTCTTTACAGATGCGACGCTCAATTACGCAATCTAAACGAGCAGGATGTATTTCTGAACACTGCAATTTGCAAGCAGGTGGATCCTCCGGAGATGCTTTGTATCCGTGCTGACGCGTGTCATGCGAACGCACGGACGCCTTTTTTTTCCCTTTCACTCCTTTCGTGAAAGGCGAAACAAGAAAACGGGAAGCATCTAGGAAAATCTATTGTTTACTGTAGCCGAGGTGAAACGGTCTTCGTTTTCTTCCCGTCGTGGGGTTTTGTGAGCTTCTCTGAGATTAGCATCATTATGCATGCCGCTCGACTCGTACTGTACAAGAGAGAAAATGATTAACTTTGCTCTTTTGTACTGAGCAGTAGATAATCTCATAAAGAATAACAGCGACAGCGAGACTCGTTTGTGCATTATGTGGGATGTGTAAGGTTATGACATTGACTCTACTGTTGGTGCTTAAATCTGCCACAAGTACACACACACACACACACACCCCAGAGTGCACTGTATATTCAGGATCCTGGTGTCATAGGTGGCCTTCTTAATGGCTGTGTAAATTTAGAGTCAGGCCTCAAGGCCAAGCCATTGAAGACCCTGAAAAGCAATGGATCATGTGGTTCAACACAAAGCCTAGAGCTTTACAGTTCATTTCCTACTTTTTTCCCCTAATACACTGAAGGTTAGGAATAAAACTGTTATAGGAAAATAATCAACCACAGGGTAGTGACGAGGCCTGGGATTACTATTTAGGTGGTATTTTGGACCAAAATTTCTTAGAATTTCTTGAAACCAATCAGCAGAAGGTGGGATTTGTCATGGTGTTCATTATTTGTTTAATCTTTTCCCCTTTCCATCCTTCTTCCTACCACCATCTCTTTTCCTTTCTTCCTTCCATTCTCTTCCATTTCATCTGTCCCTTTTATCCTTCCATCCTCTCCACTTATTTCTTCCATTCTCTTCCTACCTTTTTCATTCTTTGTCCCGGTGGGGTTGTCATGGTTCCTTCCTTTTTTGCCCCTTCCTTTCTTCCTTCCATTCTCTTCCATCTCTTAATGCTGCTGTCACTTGCACTTTTTTGAAACACTTAAATATTTATAATGAGCTGGCACTGCAGTCCTGCTGATGAGTCTCTTCTTCAGTCCATCGTTTTCCACGGTTCGTGGCGTCTCATTCACTCTACCAACCTGTGCGTCAGCTGGCTAACTGTTTACCGCTCATTCAAAATATCACAAAATTCACGGGGCCGTCACTTTTTTTTTACCTCCGCTCCCAGCATGACAACAAAAAGCCCCGCCTACGCCCTTTTCATACAGAACGCCGAAGCACAACGATGGCGCGAACCGGCTGGGTGAATGCAGCCTAAGATGATGAGACAAAAAGCGCAGCAGAGCTCTCTGAAAGCTTTCATAGTGCTGACACTGGAGACTCCTTTTGGAAATCTTAAATAAATGCATGTAATGTTGAAAGCGGCATCATTTAATGGATAACGCTGGCGCTTCTTGAGAAAGGCGCATGTCATTATTTTACATGAATCTCGAAGTCTTACGTGCTTACCTCTTGTACAGCAGAATAGCGATGACGATGCAGATGATGAAGACTACAGCCAGGACAGGCCCTACGACCCAGATCAAGCCTTCCTCTTCGTCGATGATCGGCTGGGGGTCGATATCGGCCGAAACCACCGGGTCGGAGTACGGACTTGTGGCGTACATGGTCTACAGGACGACATATACACACACACGAGGTTTCAAATGGACGCCCGAATTATGGTTTCAACCATATTCATCTAATCACCTCGAGATGGAAGTTGACGAGATGGAAAAAAATATATATATCATTACGGGGATATGTTATCGTCCTTCTGAGACTTATTTTCACTTCCTAATTAAGTCTGTAACTGTTTTAGACGGATGAATGTGAAAAAAAAAAGAGCACTTTTTATCTGTAAACAACCTCAGACCCATAAAAGCACAGACAGAACTAATGCGTTTAACGAATTAATCAAACCTAAACAGATTCATATGCCGTACCGAGCGCTCAGCGGTTTCCATAACGCACACAATTAGCTGCGCAAATAATTTCGCCGGCCATAATTCAAGAGCTAAATAGAAACATCAAGACAATTTACATCTTTAAATCTTTATCTCCTTCGAACCAAATCGCTCAACCTCATTGTGGCTGAACCTCAACGGTAAAAATGAACAAAATAATATCTCATTCTTTATTTCTCACTCTGTCTTTCTCTTCACTTTATCGCTCTTTTACTGACTTCAGCACCAGCAAAGCAACTACAAGGCGGAATTAAAAATACTGCTCATCAAATACAAATGGGTTTGGGAGAGCTCTCTCTCTCTCTCTTTTCTTCCTCCCTCACACACACACACACACACATGCACACATTCTTTCACACATACTGCAGCGGAGTAGATAAGACATCCTGTGTATCTGGTGCTATTAAAGAGGAGGCAGTTATCTAGGCATTCCTGAGACTGACAGTCCTCTGGGGCCTCCACTGCCTGCCTGCCAAGTTTGCCAAGTTTTAATTCACACACACACACACACACACACACACACACACATACACACACACACACACACACACACACACACACACACGTATTCCCATTTCTATTAATATCCTTATGAGGACCTTCAACTAATGTAATTAATAATGCAATTAATAAACATCAAATTTTACCTTTACACATAAACCCTTAGTATACTTTTAGTATACTTAGTAGACGCCAACCAAATGTCCCCACAATGTCAAATGTCCCCACAATGTCAAATGTCCCCACAAGGTTAAATGTCCCCACAAAGATATAAATACACCATCTCTGAGCATGCACACACACGGGTGTATATATATATATATATATATATATAGATACACACACACACACACACTCTCTCTCTCTCTCTGAGGATTCTCTCATCTGAGTGAAACGTGCAAATCTTTAGCAAACGCAAAACCAATTTCTCCGCCTCAGCTGAGCCAGAAGTCGAAATTCCCCCAGAAACAGAGAGCGAACGCATGACGAAAGACTTTATCAGTCAATTTCCGCTGGCACTCGAGGAAAAAGGAAAAAAAAAAAAAAAACGTACTGGAAACAGAAACAACAATAACCAAAACAAAAAAGAAGACATGAAAATGAAGATGGGGGCGGATATGGAAATAACTCACATTTTCGGACATCTCCAACACGGCGAGAACAAAGAAGATGTATTCGTGTCCGTTGAGCAGCTGCTTGTTCTCGAAGTCTCCGTACATCTTGTTGTCTCCGAGGGTGAACTCGGTAGGAAGCTCTTTGAAGGAGGCAGCGATGTAGGGTTTGGGTTCGGCCTGTCTTCGGAAACGCACACCTCCACTCGTCCGGTTGATCTCCCTCAGAAGCTAATGATAGAAGAAAGAAGTGGAGATAAAAGAGCTGATAGGAACCCGACGCAAGCGTCTCCGTACCGTGCGTTCATAAATAACCCGTGGTTATATTTATTCCTCTGTAGACGCTTTTAGCCACGGTGAAGAAAAAAACAAACATTCGCTTTTGGTCCAACGATAACTTTTTACAGAAGTGAGAAACTTTTAAGGTAAATGACAAACCAGCCTTCTTACATTTTACTTTCTTTATCTTTATTCCTTTCATCCTTCTTCTCCTTATCATGATCTTTACTTCTTCCTTCCATTATGAGTTTTTCCTGACTTTTTTTTTCATTTGTTCTCCACTAATTTCTTCCATTTCTCTACTTTTCCTTCCATCGTTTCTCTCTTTTCAGTCCTTCTTTGTTCTCCCATTCACCTTCTTCCTTTCTTCATTTGTCTTTACTTCCATTGTATTCCCTTCTTTCTTTAAACCTTTATTTATACCTTCCGTTTCTTCGTTCTCCTTTCCATCATTCTATCCTTCCCCAATTGCATCCTCACCCTCCGTTCTCTTCCTTCGTTGCATTCGTTCTTATCCTTTTTTCTCTTCTTTACACTTATTTCTTCCATTTTCTTTCTACCTTTTTTGTTCCTTTCTTACATTCATTTTATTCCATTCTTTCTCTCTATTCTTCCTGCTTTCCTTTTCCTTCCTTCCTCCTATTCTCATTTTTCCTTCATTCCATTCCAATCCTTCGTTTCCATCAGTCCTTCTTTCTATTTCTTTTTGTCATTTGTTCCCTCCTTTCTCTTCCTTCCCTCCTTCTAGTTATTCATCATTCCTGCCATTGTTTTCCTCCCTTCCATTTTCTTTCATTTCTTCCTTCCTGTTTTTATATTATTTTAACCGACCTTTTATACTTGAATATACATTTTGGAAAAAGCTAGCACTGAAATAAAAAAAGAGATTATATGACACAACAAAGAAACAAAAATGAACTCTCTCACTCTCTCTCTTCCTCTGTGTGTGTGTGTGTGTGTGTGTGTGTGTGTGTACAGCCTTTAGCTCTGAGGCACACGGACAGTGTGATAATGTCTTCAATCTTCACTGCCTGACCCGTCACAACGCGCTCAATCCCTCTGCCCTTGGGCCAACTTTCAAAATATTTGTGAGCGCAAATATTGACAGAGAAATAAATTGTGTGTGAACACGCCCTTGAAAGGTTGAGTCACATCATGTTTTTTTTAGCTTAACATGTTAACCAGTATATACAAGCACAACCACAACCTACTTTCGAAGGAAGATCTTTCAAATGCATGTTTAAATTCACCATCTACTCGGCCTGACCTGCACATCTACACAGAAGATGTGCTTTACGCTGTATAACATCCCTAATGTACTGTATATAACCTTCATGTTCTGACGACAACAGATGTGCACGTACAAATAAAACACGATTTTATTATTAGATATGTTCCATAATGCTTTGAAGCTTCTTCAGTATGTTAATGCGCTGTACAAATATTTATTCCTGTCTTAAACAATACGCCACAATGCGTGCAACATGTCGATAATATTTCCTCCCTCGCTGCCTCTCTTTTATTCTCTCTTTCTCTCCCTCTCTTAATCATGAGCGTCTGCACTTCAAAAGAAGAGGTAACACATTATGGTGTTAGTGCTCGCGCTGTGCCCATTAGCCTATCAGGAGCCATTTGCATATGAATGTGGCCTTGCTCGCTGCTCTCCAAAATGTGGGCAGCAGAGGCGGAAAGATGGAATGACTGGGCTAAGAGTGCAGAGCTCTCTCTCTTTGTCTCGGCCGCCTTTCTGTAGCTCGAGTGCAGCTGTCATCGACGTCTCAGATCTCGGCGCTCTGATGTTACGGCGTTGCGCTAACTTGTTTGGACGGAAGAGGCGGAGGGAAGAGCCGCTGTTGCTAGGGTGACCCTGGAAATACACTGCATCTGAACTCCTGAGGATATTATTCCTACCTCCTCCAGGTTCATCTCGTCTGGGTTGTCCCAGGGTTTAATAAACTTCCCGGGCCGCTGTTTCTTCAGAGGGACCACCACGATGTAGTATCCCCTTCAGAGAGAAAAGCTTAATCGTAATATATGACAAATATTCGCTTCAAAGTTCAATTTTCCTTTAAAAGACATATTAAAAATCCCTTTGACAATGATTATAAATTGAACTGCAGCACTCTAAGGAGTTTAGTCACAAAGGAATCAAGGGCTTGCTTCAGAGAAAAACACGCCGCTGATCAAGATTAGCTAATCAATTTGAATATGTCGTTACCCATTCGTCTTCAAACAGCCCTGGATTAAAGACTTTCGATAAAAGACAAAGCGCATAATAATAATCCTGAGCTTCTTATTAGCAAATAAACACAGTCTAATTTCGTAGCTGTCAATAAACCTTGGCTAGCACTTAAAGGATAAAGAGGGGTTTCTCTGGCTCTGGATCTAGCATCTGTCTGCTGGAAATGAGTAGGGCTTTCCCAAGAAGAAAACAGGCATGAAGATGAACGCTACGCCAAGGGTAGAAAGAGTGGGCTGACTAGCCAGGAAACCAGAATGGTGCCCTGATCAAAGCTAATAGCTGACTAATTAACTTGGGCATTGACAAGGAATTGACAAAACAAAGTCAGGATCAAAGAATGACAGACGAGAAATGAAGAAACAGGGCAGGAAGGAGAACTCACTTGACTTTCTCATTCGTATGGACAGAGGGCAGCTCCACAGTGACCATGCCGTCTGAGTTGGTCTTGCCGATTAAGTAGGGTTTGGTGCGGAGAATGTCCGGGGCAGTCATGGTGGAGACGCGGTGCTGCAGACCACCAGCGCTGTTCCCCCGGTTGGTCAAGAGGAAAGAGTATTGCGTCTCTGGTTGTAGATTTGTGATTAACTTCTGGGTGAGTTTCCCATCCACTTCTACGCTCTGGCCATTATCATACAGAATCTACAAAGACAAGTACCACACGCCGTTCAGACCAGAATTCTAGCCAAACCTTTGAAATCAAAAACAGGACTAAGTGGTCCAGACAATCAAGGTTACCTAATTGTTAATACACAATATGGATAAAATATGTGAACGCTCTTAGCCATATGTGGTTTTCCCCCAAACTGTTGCCACAAGGTTGGAAACACGCAACTGTCTAGAATGCCTTCATATGCTGGAGCATAAAGATTTCCTTTCACAGGAACTAAGAACATTTTCACATTAGGCATTTCCCAGCGATTACTTCTAAGAACACTTGGCCGCAAATCTGGTTAATTTTGATGCAGTGGGAATACAGTCGTCCCAGGCTCGGAACCACCAGTTGAAGAGGTGGCTTCATCACAGTCATCAGCGCCATCGGTCCCCCCCGAAATCTCATCCTTTACATCGACATAGCTGATAAAGTAGGGAGGCACATTTTTCTCAAAATATCAACAATATTAGGCATACTGCGACACTTAAATTTCTTGTTCTCTTTTTCTCTCGTGTTAAATGGTGGCTCATAAACCAAGCACATGTTGCTACCTGCTGTAACGGAGAGTGTAAATAGACAATGTGAACGCTGGCCAGCAGGAGACTGGGTAGGGCGGAGAAATCGTTCCTGGGCACGGGACAAATCAATCGAGCCGAATGTGAAAATGTCCTTAGAGTCTCAAACCTATTAGAGTATAAAAGTATCCCTGTGCTCGAAGTGAGGTCCATGTAGCGACTGTAGGGTTTGGACTGGAGGAACCTGACGGCTGCCACAGGGCACTGACATTAACCCCCTGAACAACTTTAGGATCAACTGGAACTGGAGCCACCTCACCTGATACCAGTGCCCGATCTCACTAATGCTTGTGTGGCTGAATAAACACAAAACCCCATAGCCATGCTACACAATCTGTTGGTAATTTTTCCCAGATTAGTGCAGGTTATTATAACTCAACAAGCAACATACAGTATAAGGGTTATGGTCAGATGTCTACAAACTGTTGGCCATATAGTGTAACTCTGATGATAATTATTCTCAGTGCACTCGTATGTATATCCAAAGCAGCACTTTGTCGTATTTTCTTACAGTGAATGGTTGAGCGGGGTTGTAGTTGTCTGGAATCTCCCAGGTAAGCAGCACTGAGGTCTTCATGGCAGCTTTCACATGAAAATTTTTTGCAAACACTGCTAAAAGAAAGGTGGAGTAGAAGATTTAGACAAACATGGATAGCAAAAAAATTGTTCTGCTCTGCCTGTTGCTTTCAGAAGAGTTGCCACGCACTACAACCTTACCTTGTTATCCCTTTCTTCCTTTTACAAAGGACTATCCCAGTACTTTCACCTTACCTTTTATTTACTCAGCAGCAACCCCTTGGTTCAAAGATTTCTACCCTTTAGAACCTATCTCTTATTTTACACAAGGAATTTAGGATACAGGATAGCCCCAGAAACTATCTGCGCTCTCCTTCTGCACTCCACTGCTTGCTTGTGGAATGGGGGTAAAGTTGGAAGAAGAACCTGGTTGATCGGAGGTTGAATCAAGGAGTGTTGCAAGGGTTGGTGTGGTCCTCCTACCTTGATCGAGCGGTTGAGTTCTGAACTGGATGCTAGGGCTATAAGGCCCAGGGCCCTTGCTGGTGAAAGCACACATTTTGATATCGTAAGTTGTGTCAGCTCTAAGACCATCCAGGTTAACGGTGGACTCTGGGGCAGTGATGAAAAGTTCAGACGGACTCCTCGGACTGTTGATGTCTTTGTATTGAAGGGCGTATTTAATAATGACACCATTCCGTTCTGCAAGTAGCACAGGCTGCCAGGTGACCTGAATGGTAGTTGTGGTGGCACTTACAGCCATGATGCCTTGTGGGAAACCAGAGGGCGTGTCCTCAGAGGTTGTGATCTCTTTAACTGTTTCTTCACCAAAGCCCACCTTGTTGCGAGCTGAGAGGCGGAAAATATAGGCTGCTCCCTTGTGAATTTCTTTGGTGGTGTAGTGGTTCTCTCGCTCTGGGAACTCGATGACCGTCAGGGGCTCGACATCTTTGCGTCCAAAGCGGAGCCGGTAGCCCTGCAGTGGCCCGTGTGTATTTGGCGGTGGGTGCCATTGGAGCAAAGCCGTGCCCATGTTAGTGGGACTGACCATCAGGCGAGGCTTCTCTGGGACTGCCAGAAAATAAAACAGAAATGTAGGTGAATGCAGACTGAATCAAATATTTAAATAGGCTCTAACAATGTGTTTTATTTAGAAAGCAGCTTTCTAGGTATTGTAGGTGGTATGCCTGCGCACCATCTGGGAGTATCCCAGGCTGAAGCACTGAGGCAGGATTCTTGAGGACACCCTTCTAAGTTTAGGCAATATAAGTGCACGTACTGTATCAGCCATAACATTAAAACCTTAAAACATGAAGTCCAATACTGTGCACATTCCCCTTGTTCTACCAAAACAGCTCTGACCCCTTAAGGCATGACGCCTCAAGACCTCTATAGGTGTGCTGTGGTATCTGGCACCAGGATGTTACCTGCAGATTCTTCAAATGCTATAAGTTGCAAAGTGGGGCGTCCACAGATCAGACTTGTCTATCCAGAACATCCAAGGCATACTAGATTGGCTTGATATTTTGATGAGGAGGCTGGATAAGAACCTTGGGCTCTTTGCTTGCTCAGACCCGAACACTGCAAGCTGTGTTAACTTTTAAAAAAATTTCTGTATCATTAGCTTTTCCATGGGATCGGACCAGACGGGCAAGTCTTTGCTCCCCACAGGGATAAATGAACTGTGGGTGCCCATGAACCTTTCACCAGTTTACTGGTATATAATTGATAATCAATCTTAATGTTATGGCTGATCGACGTAAAGTGCTTTGTGAATTCCTAGAAGTCATTCCTATATAGGTTATTCCAAGACAGCTTATGTAGTTAGTTTGAGGTAACTTCAGTGTGCCTTGCTAACAATGCTGTAACAAAGTCAGCTGCCTTCGTAATAAAACACACCTTGATGTTCATGTGTTTATTCAGACAGATCGTTAAAAACAATTAGTAATAATAGTAGTATGTTGAGGTAAACTGTGAGTAAAAGACTCTTTAGATTTAAGGTTCAATTGAAAGTGCTGGGGAAAATATAAATTCTGCAACGTGGTCTATTAATTTGTATAACAGTTTCTCTCTTTGTCTCTCCTTTTTTTGGGGGCCGTTTCTAAAACGCGATTTCATTACTATTCCGTTAATCACCGCGAGCATTCCAGAAGTCAAATCAACAAGTGAGCGGAATTACAATTGCTACCTTAATTGAAGGGGCAATCGTTCCTATTCACTTTTAGCCGCCGGAATGGGAAACAGTTTATTCTGCTTATTTGTATGCTGCGATTGCATGATCTGAAGCCATTTCACAGGGCAACTCATTTAATCTCCTACCTGCACCCATGGTTGTGACCACTTTGGGCTTACTGCGAGCTCCGTCACCTTTCGTCGTGTAGGCAGCCACTGTAACCGAATAAGTAGTCTCTGCCTGCAAATCTGTCAGGATCATATTCTGTAGGGGGAAAAAAAGAAGAAGAAGAAAAGAAAAAAAAGCAATCTTAAACTCCTAATGAAATAGTGTGGAACGGAATAATAGAGCGGCAATAAACAATCATGGACAATTCGGGAACACAATAAGCATTTTAACACATAAAATAAAGACTTAATGTACTAGGAATACCATGAATGCTAATACGGAAACTAATATGCACTACTATTACTGAGCTTTTGTCATTTTGGGAAAAAAAAAAAAAAAAAAGGTTCATTCTGCTGAATGCGCGTAGAATGGACTACAATAACCGAATTGATTCGCACTATAACTGTTTGTTCAGAACATTCAACAAATACAAATCATTTGAAATGTCTTTACAATAACCCTCTGTGCTCTTACACGCCTTTCAGCTAGGCTTTGTCTGGAAGATGATAATGTTTAAAGTATATATAAATAAAGGTATTAGAATTAATAGAATGTATTGCTAGGTACTTTTAGAAATACTCACATGTTCAGTCGAATCATCATGCTCCGATCGGATAATCTTTGAGTGTGAAAAGAGAAAGAGAGAGAGAGAGAGAGAGAGAGAGAAATTAGATGCTGACTTGGGTAACGTTTAATACAGGCAAATGCACAGAGAGAAAATGGAAAGAAAAAAGAAAGAAAGAGCAATGCATTTCCCTTAGCAGAGGGGAAAAATATATATCTGAATGACAGTTTACAATATGTTATTAATATACGCGTGGTGAAAGAAGTGTGATGACAGATACAGACTGCTTCAGTCAGATAAACCCTGCAGCTACTCCTCTAGATGGATGAGTATAGGCAGATTTTCATCAGTATTTTCTAAATTAAACCCATACAAGTCATGTAGATACCATGCAAGAATTGTAACGAGAAAATGTATTGGTTCTGTCATCTATGTTATTAAACATATAGATCTAACAGAAAGAAGAAGATTCCAAATTAAATTTTATATCGTCCTTCCACAGCTACTGATGACATCACTACGTCTTTTCCGTATCTGTAACTGTAACAGGAGCTGTTGAATGCATAGGTTACGCAAAGCTGTTTAAGTCATAAATGGTCACATTCTGGAAAAAAAAAAAAAAAAATAAATTCCACATGACAGTGTGATGTGCAGGTGTTTGCCTACCTGATCCTCCTCATCAATCAAGATGTCCTTGATGGCAGAATGGCCCACTGGTTCCCCATTAAGCATCCTGACATAGTGCACCTGGTAGCCGCGAATTTGCCCGTGCTGTCTGTTGAGCACCGGGGATCGCCACAGCACTTTAACAGACGTGGAGTTGACAGCCTCCACCTCGACTTTACGAGGCGGGCCACTGGGAACTGAAGGAATCATGGGATAAAAAACAAAAAGGTCAACATCACAGCAGACCCTTTTCTCCCTGACTGGATAACTCCCATGAGCATGGCGGGGTGAATAAAAATCTACCGTTACAAAGCTTTTGCACGACACCTACTTTTCAACATTGGCAAGTAGAAAAATAAAAATGTAAAAACAACCCCAAAAACAGGTCATAAATGTGACCTCATTTTTTGTTTCGTTTTTGTTTTGGAAGACATTAAAAAATGAATTTTGTGGACTCAAAATATGGAGTAAAAATGGTAAAATATATATAAAAATAAGCCAAAGGGGGTTCTTCAATGTTTTGAAGCGCCCAGAAAGAGTTTGGCTTGAATGTGTTGAAAAAGAAATAAAAAAAAATTGAGATAGAGAAAAAATGTCATATGGGCCATTGGTGAAAAATAAAGACTTCCTTTGTTTTTCTTTGCCCCTTACTGTCCATTTTGTTTTTTTGCTTGAAAAAGTTTGAAAAATATTGGACAGAAAAAAAGTGGACCAGCAAATAACAAATATATTTTTGTTCAAAAAGAAAAAGTAAAAAAATCCAAAAATAACTGTTAAATGCTGATTAAAAAAAAAAAAAAAAAAAAAAAGTGTGAAAAACTGACAGTTGGGACTGTTGGAAGCTTTAGGCCTGGGGTTCTTGGAAAGAAAAAGCCGTGTTGAAATTGTCTTGTTTTAGAAGCAGAAAAAATTAACTATTCAAAAATTCATGGGAAAAAAAAGAACAAGAGAAAAAATAGCTGTGGTACTGTTAAAATGTCAGTACAGTGAGCAGAAGAATCAGAAATAATTTAGGTTAATTGGATTAGTTGTGAAATAAAATCGCCCTATTCTTTTAAGCAAAAGCAGTAAGAAAAAGGAATTGGGGGTTTAAAGGTGGCCTGGGCAATAGTCTGCCAAATGCAGGATTTAAAAGTGTGAAACGATTCAGGGATAGGGGGACAGATTAGCAAAAGGTCACAGCGTTTTGGGCAAAACATACCATCCTCCTCTGTACGGACGAGTTGTGGGAGGCTTTCCGGTCCAGGTCCAACATCTGTATGAGCTGTAACTGTCACTCGGTATTCCGTCCATTTTTCCAAGTTTTCCAGGCGGTATCGTGACTTTTCTGGAAGAATTTCCTTGATCTCCTGGACCGAGGTGTCCTCACCCTCTGTAGCGGCGTACTGAATGGTGTATTTGATAATGATTCCATTCTGGAGCTCCACAGGTGGTGGTTTCCAACTTACCAGAATACTGGTGGAACTGGAACTAAAACATGTAACGTCCTGAGGCGGGGCTGAGGGCTCTGGTGGAGGGGATCCATTCCGGAAAGATCGTATGATGTGATTGGTTGTTTTTCGAGTTTGGTTGAATTGATTTCCAGGTTCGGTTGGAGGATTAGCAGGATTTGTTGTTGTGTTTAGTTTTTGTGGTTGAAATGAATATGATGGAGGTGGTGGTGGTGGTGGTGATGAACAAAACAAACATAAAAGAAAAAGGAAACATAAAAAGGACAAAAAAAATGAGGATGGATCACATGGGCCAACGTAAAAAGGTTTTAAAATAAGTATTTCTCAATTAATGGGGTCTCATAAAAAGGGATGACAGAAATGTGAAAAACATCTCAATGGAGATCAACAGAATAAATTCATGAACGTAAAATACACATGGTGAGACTAAAGGGCCAAATGGAAACCATCACAACATAGAACCTACATTTGTAAAGCTACCTAGGCTACTTACTACACTAATACCTACTGTAAATGTCAGTTTTATTTACATATAAATATAAGTAATCCATGACTAATCTGAAAAAAAAAGAAAGCTTTCAAAATCAGCTAACTGTGTAAAGCCCATCCCTGCATTATATACTCCAAGCAGTTACCATCAATCCAAAAAAGTAAAGGTTGATGTGTCAGCTCTAGCAGAATCGAAATGTTGCATCGCTCACCAACCTTTCCGATGCCTGTTGGTTTGAGGTAAAAGCCTGATTGATCCAAGAAAACATGAAGTTTAAACTCCTAGACTGTAACATGCAGACAAACTTTTCCTTACTCTCCCCCAAGAACAGGCTCATCAAGATTACTTCCCAACATCTGAGAGACTGGACTTCTGGACTGATACTTACCTGATCTACACCCTCATTACTTCTTCAAAAGACCTCACATGTATTAAAAAAAAATTTTTTTTTTTAAATGGCACTGCGAAACACAAAATTAAGTTTTTTTGTCTCTTTTATTTTACCGGCAGAGCTTTTAATAAGCGCTCGTCAAATAGTCCGAAGCTCAATTTGAGAAAGTTTGATAAAAGTGCCAATCATACATTTAGCTATAACTCAATTTAAATACATGAATGATAAATGTGAGGTCTGTTATTGAATGGAAATCTGTCTTTTGCTTCAAGTGTTCAAAGTTGCATTTGAGCTTTCAACAGCGTTTCATGATCTCAAATTGGGTAGGAAAACCATTGTCTAAGAACAATTCTAATAGAAGTCATTTGTTGAAAGTGCAAATGCAAACACAGGGAAGAATTATGCCTGACAAAAAACAAAAAAAAAGTCAATAGACAAGGCACGGCATATCAGTCTCTCCCATAAAGACCTTCCGGACTGTTATAGTAAGGAACAGCGTCACTAATTCCATGCTTTATGATTCTCCAAAACTTTTTCGTGTCCAAGAGGTCAGGCTTTCGACTGTGACCTTGTCGATTGACTTTACTGACCAGTTGCAGTGCCCATACAAGATTATCCTTTGGGTGGGCACATTAACTCTTGAAACATCAAATCTCTGCCTGAAATTTTCCAAGCGGTTCCATTTTCCAAAACCTTTTCCTTATCTAGGTCTTTAATGATGATTAAAAGAGTTTAGAAACCAACCATTTTAAACAAATGCTCAGGAAAATGGAAGGCTTCTGATTTACAGAGGAGTCGGGAGTTTGGAAGAGGACCTACGTGTCTGTGGTGTTTCTGCTGATATCTCATTGGTGTAGGCACCAGTGCCATGCCTGCTCCGGGCTGCCAGCTGAAAAGTGTATGTGGTGAAGGGCCTCAGATCCTTCAGGAGGTAGGTGGTGGTGGGTTCAAAGCTCACACGCTTCTGCAAGAGCAAAACCATCGTATTTGAGTACATGGACTAAAGCGTCAACACGGGCACAGGTTTATCAGGCATGTTTAGGTTGTCCCTGATTTTACGGGACATATGATGGACATAATTGTCGCAATTTTTTGGAGATATTCTACAGACAAAAAAAATGCAACTCTTGACTGGAATTACATTTATAAATGTCTTCTGGAATTACATTCATAACTGTTTCGCTTATTGCTCTCAACAGGTTGTTTGAAAGGGGCGAAAACCTTGTAGTTCAAAGACACATGAAAATGGTATTGTCAACTTCACCATAAAGCAGGATTTTTAAGCCAAAGAGCTAGAATTCAGACAGAAAAGCCTTCAACAAATAATGTTAATTTGTGCTTATTTTCATGAATGGTGTCAACAGTTCAAGGGCTGGCTGTATATGGACATGAGGTAAACAGACAGTTTGGCCATATCATATCATTATCTGGCCATGTCATTGCTGGTACCCCAGCGTGTGCCTGCCAAACATGCCACCAAGATGATCTTACCTCCTCCTTCTCGTCCTTTCTCTTGTAAAGCAGTTCGTATCCGGTGATTTGACTGTCCTGTCCGCTCTGTGGAGGAGCGACCCACGACAGCAGGATACTCGTCTCGGATTTGGCTTCAGCTTTAAAGTCTGTCGGCTGAGACGGAACTACGGATCGAACAGTTTTGAATTTCAGTTGATACAGAACACCGATGCCCAAATCATCACAGGTGCTTTCTATTCTATCTTAGTTCTTACAGTACCAGTCAAAAGTTTGGACACGAGTTTGGATTTATTTTCTACACCCCAGAACAATCCTGGAGATTTTTCTAAACTGCGAAATAACACATGGCATTATGTTATTAAGTCACAACAACAACAAGTCAGTGACATGAAGGTCAGCTGTTCAGGAATAGTTCTTGCAAGAACAAGTGCATTTGCAAAACCCATCAAGCACCATTATGAATCTGTCTCTCATGAAGACCTTCCCAGGAAAGCAAGACCAAAACGTGCAGAGGAGAAGTTGATTTAGAGTTACCAGCCTCAGCGATCACCAATTAACAAACTCAGATTAGAGCCGTTATGAGGCATTACAGAGCAGAAGTAGCAGACACATCTCTAAAATCAACTGTTTGAAGGAGATTATTGAACATTTTTGATGTCTTCGGCATTGTTTTATGATGTAGAAGGTGTGTTCAAACTTTTGACTGGTTCTGTATATGAGATGACCAAAAAAGTAGAGAGAAACATGCTGAATTATACTTCTATGAGTTAATGAGGCTCTCTATTATCTTTTTACAGCATTATGCTTAATAAAGGGGTTGGTCTGTGCTGGATGCTAAAATAATCAGATGTCAGAGATTATGGCTGTCCATAATTTTTAAGTGTCGTTATTACAATTCAGCCTATTAAAAAAAAGAATAAAAAAAAAAAACAGACCAAAAAAAAAGAGGGTGATACAAACCTCCAGTCTTGGCTATGATCTGCAGGTCAGATGAGAGAGGTCCATCTCCTACAGAGGTGTACGCCAAAACTTTGATATAATACGTCTTATTAGGCGTCAGGCCCTGAATGGTGAGAAAGTTAGCATTCCGGACAATCTGTTTGTCCCACTGATTGACGTGCTGACTCGAATCCATAGTGTAGTACACCCTGTAGCCCATGATCTGACCGTTCGCCTCCTCGGGTTCTTCCCAGTGGATGATAGCTGTTGTGGCGCTTAGCATACGGCCTCTGACTTGGCGGGGAGCCGTGCTGGGTGCCTGCTCAGCAGTTTTGGCCTCTATCGCTTCGCTCGAGGGTCCACGACCGATGTTGTTCACCGCGACCACGCGGAATTCATAATCGGAGTACGGACTCAAGCCGCCCACACTGTAGCGAGTGGTGGCTACGCCGTCGATCTCTTTATATGAGTCTTCCGAATATTTCGACTTGTGTTGAATGATGTAATAGGAAACTGGCTCTGGGTTCCCAGAGTCCCATGTGAGGGTGATGCTGGTTGCTGTGCGTTCTGTTACCATGGGAACACCTGGAGGTTTGGGTAAAGCTAGAATAAAAATAAAATGCTAAGTTATGTTATGTGGTCATATGGAATTAACTGTAGAAACAAAAATTCTTAAATCCTTGAGAAGTTCAGCGTTGTGGTCCTTGTTTAAGGGGCCAGTCTAGATGTTAGTTCAAGGACAAACACTAATTCTAGATCTTCAGCTAGGTCGGTTTTAAAGCTTGGTTCCAGATAAACAAAACTAAATAAAACAAAAACTAGTTAAAAAAAAAAAATAAATAAAAATATATATATATATATATATATATATATATATATATATGTTTTTTTTTTTTTTTTTTTTT
>JAQQZT010000013.1:13386513-13400873 GCA_030068275.1 Clarias platycephalus | reverse complement strand
TAATTATTTTTTTTTAATCTAATGTTTACAATTAGCATAATAATTTAGGTCTATTTTTATGTAATATTTCTTGTAGATCATTATCCTGAGTGTAACATAAAGACAACAAATGTAATTATAATTTTTTTTATTTTGTTTAATTAATCAAGCAACATTAACCCTTTGACATATGCTGTTATGAATAACTTATAGATTTTTGGAAACTGAAACAAATTGCGAACTAGTGAACAGCAAATATGGGTATATTTTTAACAGTTGTTTTGGTTTATTATGTATTAATGAGAGAATAGTCAATAATTTTGTGTAGCACACATTTTTTTAAGCTTTTTGTAGTTATTCAGAATTAAATGTTATCAACTATTGTGTGAATGTAATATTATAAAATATATATATTTTTAATTGCATAAAAATCATAGCAAGGATAGTCTTTTTTATGTTTTCTTTATATCAATTTATAGTATATTGAAATAAATGTAATGATTAATTTAATTAGTCTTCTGAACATTACTTTAGTTTAAAAAAAATCCACAAATAACAAAGCTCAGAGATAATATATGGTTCTAAATACGGACTTAACTGTAAAATTATATAGGTCTTAAATGGGAGCATTTGTTTTCAACTGTATATATAAAATGTAAAAATATATTTAAAATATATATATAAAAATATATAAAATGTCTATAATCATGTATATTTTCTTGATTTAGGAACATTGATTATTGACAATTTAGCATATTAATTTCTTAGAAGTCAAAACATTTGTCATAAAGTAATATAAAAAATATTAATTTGGGCTTTTTTTTTTTAGAAATTTGGATACTTTTTTAAGGTGAAGCAAAAGTCAAAGGGTTGATGTAAAATATAAAAGATATATAGACCTTTAAGCATATTCTCACATTATGTATTTAATCTCAATTGCATTTTTGATGAAAAGAAAGTTTCTAAGTTAATTATATTTTTCCCCTCCATTTTTGGCGAAAAAGGGAAAAAAAAAGTTGGATTCGGCGTGCTGTAGGAAAGAGAACGAAATAAACATGGGTACAACCCATAAACCCGTTGCAAGCTTAGGGGTCAGTGTAATTAGTGTCACACCAGGCAATCATGGCATTGAAGCAGGAAAATTAACAAAAAAAAAGAAAGATAAAGAAACAATCACTGAAAAACCAACGAAATCGACGAAGGAGAATCAAATGCAACAAATATACTTACAAAATTTGCAGTCAGGAAACTTTCCAATGATCCATTTATTCTGAGCATTTCTGTTCAATAGGTTACGATAACACCCTCGATATTTTTTTTACAGTAACACTATCTCTGTAATCAGCACAGAGTTGTCCCTGTGGGCTTTCCTACCTCGGACATATAAGTTCGCAGGAGCCGAGTAGCGCGTGCCGTCGTTATTAGTCGCGACACACTCGTACTTTCCTTGGTCTGACTCTTCGCTCTGTTCGATCTGCAGCGCTCCTGTATGGCGGGAAAGAATATGGAGCAGATTCGGGTGTTAAGCAGAACACAATCTCACAGTGCAACAAAGCAACGTTTATCATCTTTACTTTTTTTTCCCCCCTCACACAATCCCTGTTTCCCAGACCTTTTATGTATTCCCTTCATATTGTACAACATATACTGTATGTAAAGTAAGAAAGAAAGAAAGAAAGAAAGAAAGAAAGAAAGAAAGCAAAAAAACAACTAAATTGTTCTCGCAGGTGACTGAATGCATTAAATCTTTAAAATCAGCCACCTGCTGATTTCTGCTGGATTCGGACCGATCCATAAAAACAAGAACTGAAGAAGAAGAAAAAAAAAACTAAACAAACAAATAAAAATAAAAAAAAGTCACAAACCTTTTTAGATGCTCGCTGTAAAAATGTGCGGACGCCTTGTCATTTCTAATGCAGTGCCTTTTTGTGTGGCATCTCAATGAAATTGTAGTTTGGGTCAAATAGAGGTTACTTCGGCATGTGCTGATATTCGCTTGTTTTATATCAAAGCATATTGGAAAATTAAAACAAACTCAATCGAAGAAGTTTAAGCACATACAGTAAGGAAAGATTTTTTTTTGTTTTTTTTGGTTAAAATTTCAATTCCAATCCAATCCAAAGCTATAATATACAATAAAAAAACACAATAAAAGATTGTACAATGACGTTACACTGGAATATCAGCACATGCACAGTGTGTATAATTTGAACACATATAAAATATGGATTTCTTGATTTTTTTTTTTTCCTCTTCGGACCATGCACTGCAGTAGACGTTTGAGGCGCCGCAAATCACGCACTGATCATTCTCTTCTTACGACACACTGTACAAATCACATTGATGGAAAAGGAGAACATACAGTCTACATGTTGCAGGGTTTCTAAAGCACTTTAGCTCTTGCTTTAACATGACTTGGATGCTATTTGCTAGCATTGCCAGTATAATATTAAAAAAAGAAAGGAAAAAAAAAAAGAAAGAAAAAAAAAAAGGATTTAAAATTCGAAGGGACAGAATAGAGCCCTGCAATATACAACACCTGACAGGACTGTTCAGCATGGGAGAGGATGAATGACACTGCTTCAGGGCAGCATGGATCAAACGAAAAAAAGGATTACAGTATACAAAAGCAGCATAACCAGGGAGGACAGTCTTAAAAAAAATAATAATAATAAAAAAAAAAGATTTTTGAGTTAGCAAATTTGGCGTAGTCAATTGTAAATTCGAATTAATCAAGGATGGCCCATGACTCGCAAAAAGAACCCCAAAAAAAAAAAGTTTGCGACAAAAAAAATAAAAATAAAAAAATGTTTGCTGCCTGGGCTTAGAAAAATTGTTAGGAGATTCAACATCATCCAGACCATTACATCACCCTCTGTCCCAAAATGATTGACATGCAAAGTCAAGAAATGTATGTCAGTGCAACTTACAACCTTTTTTTTTTTTTATTTTTTTGTCAACCCTTAGCTGAAAAATAAAACGTAGGTGCGTTAGAGGTGAAAATTCAGGTCAAAATGGTCAACAAGAAAATCAACCAACCACTGCCATAGCTTGTTCAAAGCTACAAATGACACCCATAAAAATCCACCAATGGGATCAGCAGTGTGGTGTCACATGACCAAAGGAAAAACAGTTTTTTTTTCTTTGTTGTAAATAGAAATATGTATATATGCATCAAACCACATCTCCACCTCCTGAGTTGTTGTGAAAAAAAAAAAAAAAAAAAAGAAAAATCACAAAACGGGCACCTCGGTTTCTCTGCCAGACCTTTTGTTAGCTTTTCCCCAACCCTGAACAATAAAAAAATATATCAAAACATCAAAAAGGAAAGCCTTCAACCCAAGAAAAGTAAGAAGGGAAAAAATAGGTGGTAGAAGTAAAAAAGCACCGGAGAAACTTTATCAAAAAAGTGGTTGTTTGGGCTTTTTTTTTTTTTTAAAGAGAAGGGTACAGGTAGAGGAAAGCACATAGAGATTGAGAATTAAAAAAGATAAATAGACATTATTTTTTGCTTGAAAAAAAAAGAAAAAAAAATTCTGCTGGCAGAGGATAGGCGAGAAGTTGTCCGCGAGTCCGTCATCGCATGGCACGAGTGTGCAAGAACAGCTAAGGGGGGAAAAATGTTTGGTTGTTTTAGTTGGACAAAAAGAGGGACACATGAGTCGCTATGGCCAAAAAGAAAGACAGAACGAAAAGCAATAATAATAATAATAATAATAATAATAAAAACGAATAAGGATAAGAATAAGAAATAGAAGCAACAAACAAAAAGGTAAAAAATTAATAAAACGCCACTGGATATGCTTCTTTGTGTCACAGTAAGCATATCGCAATTTATTAATTGGAAGAAGAAGAAAATAAAATCAATGAAAAGAAATGAATTGAGGAATGAAAGCAGATACGCAAAGGTCAGATGGGAAGAAAGAAATGGGAGAAGGGAGAAGGGGGGGGGTTGTTTAAGGGAGGGAGGTGGGTTTCTGGGAGGAACGAGGGAGTCGGGGGATGATTCCGGGTGTTGGGATGGAGGGACGAGACATATACATGGAGGCGGACGGGATGGAGGGACAGCGAGAATGAAGTTTTGTTTTTCATTCTGTGAACTTCGGTTCAGCTCTCTTACCTCGTATTGGAGTACCACCTGGGTGGATAATATGAATGCAAATAAGATTGGAAAGAAGAAGCATTAGTACGAGAGGAAGGAGGCTGGGGGCTTTGGAAGAAGAATCAAATTAGCTGTTTTTTTTTTTTCTGTCTGATTGATTGTTTAGTTTTTCTTTAAACAGAGTATGTTATAGAAGAAAAAATTAAATGATAAGAAGGTACTGTAGGAAAGATTAGAGAGACAGAAAGAGAGACAGAGAGATTGATTTCCTCTACTGGTTAAAAAACTAAACAAACAAAAAAAACAAGAAGGTTATCATTGGAAGGTGTTACATTGGTTAAGTACAAGGAAGGTGGCATTTTGAAATTGTTTAGTGGGAGTTAGGATCTTTTATTGTCATAATTGGTTGTTGTTTTTGGACAACCTCTGATTGTAACCTTTCAGGTAGAAATTGTGTAGGACAAAGCACTATGGTGCTGTAAAAAAAATAAAAAAGGGGGGGGATAAGGAAGAGGGGTGTTGGAGTAAAGGTAGTGAGTCAGTGAGAGAAGGGACGTCCACACATGGAGGGACACATCAGAACATTTTTTTTGCTCTTTTTTCATTTTATGTGTCCTTAACCAGGTGCGTGTGCGTGTTTTTCTTTTTTTTTTGTTTTTTTTTTTCCTTGCTATATATATTTATATACTCAGATAGAAATGTGTATGTGTGTGTCTGCTATAACTGTACATCTGTGCTAACTGTTAGTAAAATGCATGCCATGCATTTTAATAAGAGTTTTGAGAGACATGAGACATTAGTGGGGGTGATGTGTGCTTCAGAGCTACGCACTTACCAAAAGACTCTGGAGATTTAAAAAATACGGAGAGAAGAAAGACAGCATAGAAAATATGATTATATTCCTTATGTTTAGGAACAGGTTTTCGTTTTTTTAAATTTTTTTCTTTTTTTTTTTTTTTCTTTCAATTCTTAAGACTCTATTGCACAGCAGAATAAGGCGTACATGTGAACAAGAATAAAGAATAATAATAAAAATGAGGATAAGAATAGGGTCATAAGGTCACACAGTGCTGCTCACAACAAGAGAAAGGAAGTTAAACAAGACTAGTGAAGACAAGACACGTTAGAGAGTCAGGCGGTCACACAGATCAAATTATTAGGGGTTAAGAAAGTAGATCTCCCCATAGCCAATAAATATATATATATAAAAAAATTAAAATTTAAAAACTCTGTTTTTTTGGCAGGGAGGAGAAGGAAAATCACACAAGCAGGCAGTTCGGAAGCGAAGCGGAATCTGAGCAAAGCAAAGAAATTCACGAGGGGCCGGGAAAAGCTAGACACGACGACCACACGGACGCACTACTGTGGCTACGGGATTATGGGAAAATCCCCCGCTACGCTAGCACCGACAAATCCGCTCATGAGTTCCAAGAGTTAAATGGAAACGCAACCCCGCGATCACATTAGAAGCACCGAAGTGGATGATGTCACATCGTCGTTTTTTTTTTTTTCCGTTCTCATATGGGTGTGGCTTGAACAAATTATGGGCGTGGCCTTTTAGTTTTTGGAGGTTTTTTTTCTGTAAAATTTGGTGTAAAATAGTGTAAAACGCTGCTCGAAGCAAACTCAAGTTTTTTGGTCGCAAAATATTTCTCACGGAATTTGTGCTATAATAACAAAAAAAAACTATGACTTTAAACACCTGTCTCGTGTCTATGTTTTCTATCCCCCAGAATCAGAATGGCTTATGTTAATGACAGGATTTTGTTGTTACTGTAAAATGATCAGGAATCAGCAAAAGGTAATGTAATGTGTTATTTACCAAAAACCAGCATCATACTGTAATTTGATACTTAAGTAAATTTGAAGGTTGGTACTTCTATACTTTTACTCAGGTACATACGTAAAAAGGAGGTCTTCTACTTTTACTTGAGTAAAATTCGTCTAAGGCAATCTACAGAATTTGAGAGCAGTGGTATCTCAGCATACGAAAGTCCGCCTTGCGATTTTTTTGCCTTAAGACCTAAAATTTTCCAAGAAATTTGCCTTCTGCTTACAAAAAACTTACGACCGAGCTGGTGGCTCGTACTTCCAGTTGCGCGTATGTCCAGTACAGTAGCTGATCAAAACTTGTTTGCGTCAGTGGAAAGCCAAGCGAAGCAAGTATACATATTGCACCATGGGTGACAAGAATATTATCATGAAGTAAAGTGAGTCACTTTCAGTTTAGTTTTTAAAGCAGCTGGTGCCAAAAGGAATCATAAATAAAGTTTATGTTAGTTAAATGAGGTTTAATGTCTATTCATTTCATATTTTATGTTTTGATTGTTTTTATATGCAAAACTTTGATTATAAATTGGTGATATTGATAACATTTCTGGGTGGCTGGAACGGATTATCTGCATTTACATTATTTCCTATGGGAAAACGCGTTTCACAAAATACGGAATTCAGCTTTAAGAACTTCGTAGGCTGAGGTACCTCTGTAGTTTTCCGACCTCTGGTGTTTACACGACATTTAAACCGCATAGCGTCCGGGTTTACGGATCTCAAACGTTACGGAGGAATCATTCCCCTTATGGCTGCATTTTAAGTTTTCTAGTATTTTTCTTGGTTGCAGAAAATTAAAGAAAACCCTACGCAAGGCTAATCGACACCATGATTATTACATGGATGTGTTCGAGATAAACGAGCCTTATTGAACTAGGTATTGTTCTGAAGTCATATTTGCAACCTTGCATTGGGATTGTTCATTTAGCGACATACCCACTTTGTCCGTAACGTTGGCAAATTACCGTATTGTTGAAAAATTCCTCTTTCCAAAAGTGCTTACAGAAAAGTTGTAAATTCGTAACCGTGTCACGATTTTATACATAACTACGAGCTGTTTTAAAGTGAGATAAACGCTGCGGGACGTTCGTCGACAAATCGTTTAGATTTCCTGATAAAAATAAGCATTCCTTAGCTTGCTAGCGTGATCGCAGGGTTACGCGGACGGAGGTCACACAACAGCCATTTCAATCAGCTTGCTCTGGGATTGCGTTAGGATAGTCGCACATGGACTCAGCGATCTTCTTTAGATTAGACGAATATAATAATCAAAAACAGCATGAACCATGTGGAGGTGGGGGAAAGGGGGAGGAGCTCCTTTGTTCTGAATGAAGCCCAATGTTGAAAATTAGTCATTTTAGACAAGAAATTGAACATAAAAAAGAAAGAAAGAAACAGACACAGGTATGGCTGGTCACTTACTGCGATGGAGCAGTAGAAGGTACAAGTAAATAAAATAAGGATGATGATATAAAACCTGCTACGTGTGCAGTCACAGCAGTGAGTCATGGGTAATAATGGAAGCGCTGAAGAAAGTAATAAAAGACGCCTCGAAAGCAACACACATGGATGTCCAAACACGCGCACTCATCCACCCACCCACACTCACTCACACTCACACAACATAGATAAACTTATGCCATTATCTACATAAAATAAAAAGTGCTAGATGAGGAGGAAAAAAAGGATTTAAAAAAAAAAAGAAAAAGAAAAAAATAACAGGAATGAAAGGAAAAAGGAATTCTGTTTTCAATATTTTTGCCAGAGGGATGAGGAAGTTTACCTGATCGGAGCTGTTTGATTCGGCCATTGTTGTTGCTGGTGTTAACAGGGAGGAAATCTTTAAACCAGGAGATGTCGGGGTCAGGGTTCCCGCTCGCGGCACACAGCATGGTGGCGGTGCGCGTTCGCTCTACTACCTTCAGCTGAGGACCCATGTCTATGGTGGGGAATCCAGAAGGAAGCTGGTCCTCTGGAAAACACACACGTTAGACACATGGACTTCGATTTAGATAGTTAGCTACCACAGAGATTATCATGACAATTTTGTAAGATGGTATTTTGTAAGATGGTATTCATCTCCAGTTTAACGGTTGTGACCTAAAATTACATCTGATTAAGTGTTTATAAACGTTAAGTGTTTTTCTTAATTTGTCTTTTAAATTAAAACGAAACAAACAATCGAAGTATTTTTTTCATTTATTTTTTTTCAAAAAGCTATAAATCCACCTCCCACAAGTTAATCGCATTGAATAAATCAGCCTGCCATATGTTAGTTGAGTTTTAATCAAACTGTAGTAAACTCATACTTTATGATTTTGTAGTGAGTCAAACTAAAAGTATTGGCAATAAATTAGATCAAGGAAAAACATATTGAGTTTTGTTTCACACTAAATGTTTTTAATTGTGGGAGATATTGGAAAACATAATAAACAACAAAAAAAAAAAAACAGTTACTCAGTACATTGTGTGCCGTCCGTTTGTGTATCGACCGATCGAGTGTTTCTCGTCGTCCCCTAAGGTTTATAACTTTTACAGTAATAGGGGACATAATGCAGCGAATGCAACAGCTTCCCACACACAGTGTGTGTATCTCGTATCTCTTGTACACAAATTGCTTGTGAACGTTTAAAGTTTTGTAACGTTATTTCTTTACTTCACCACAGTGCTTACACTCCAGTCTCGCGAATAATTTTGTTAACTATGTTTAAACAACATCCAAATCGCATAATGTCCTATTACACAGAATGTATCATGGACATGAAGCCACATACACATACTTTAAGTCATTCATGAAGTAAAAGAGTGTAAACACTCATTCTTGGCTTCAACATTCTCCAAAAACCCTTCGAACACATTAAAACCACTAACGAGGAAGTTTCATCGCCTCACTGATCATGTGATACAAAGAAGCGATGTGATTGGCTGGTCACAATGTAACAGTTATGTGTTATGCTTTGCTCAAAATGTGGAAGTTTAAAGCTTTAAAAATAAAGTTATATACTAGATTGCAACTTGGACATTTTGTTATAGACAAGCTTGTATGTGTCAGAGAATAATAATTTGCCAAATTTATTATTTAATTAATTGCATTTAATTTATTTCTCTGTACATTGCTGAAGGTGTCTCCTTTGAACAGTTATATATTGAGATGTATCTGATCCTTATGCTCTGTATCTCTACAGCTCTAATTTATTTAAAATTTTTTCCCCAGATTTTCTCCCTAATTTAGTCGTGTCCAATTCCTCCCCGTCACTAGGGGGCTCTCACATTAATTAAGGCTACTACTACCACTCAGTCGGGGAGGGTCGAAGACTATCATGTGTTTCCTCCGAACCACGTGACGCCAGCCGATGAATATTTTCAAAATGCTCGCGCACGCACCCTTGGGGCGGCGTAACACACTCGGAGGACAGCGCTATCCACTCCTTCCGCTTGCGTGAGCTCACAGACGCCCCTGATTGGCTGTAGAGCCGTGATTAATGTAGGAGCACTAAGTACCTCTCATCCCTCCCCTCTGAGAGAGCTCAGCCAATCAGCTCTCTCTAGACCTCCGGCTGCGAGAGGTTACAGCATCACCCGGGAACCGAACTCGCGATCTCTGCATGATAGGACGAGCGCTTCACCCCTGTGCCACTTGGAGGTTAATTGGTGATTTCTGAGATAACTGGTGACTCTAAATGAACTTCTGCACTGCAGCAGAGGTAGGTTTTGGTCTTGCTTTCCTGGGAAGATCTTCATGAGAGACAATTTCATCATAGAGCTTGATGGGTTTTGGAAATGCACTTGACACAATACTGTTCATGTCTTAAAATAAAAAACGACCGTTGCTGTTGTTGTTACTTAATTACCTAATACTATATGTGTTATTTCATAGCTTTGGAAAAATCCAGTATTGTTCTAGTATGTGTAAAATGAATCCAAACTTGTGTCTAAACTTTTGACTGGCACTGTATGAAGTTCGATTAAATTAGATTTGACGCGAACTTCATTGTCAGAATTCAAGCATTCATTTATAAGAAAGAAGCATCAAAGTAATAAGCATAGCTTTGTTGTACTGTATAATACAGTATTCTCATAAGAAGAAGTATTGTACACACCTCCTGACACCCAGACTGTACTGTTGTGTACATTACACTTTCTTTTCACTGCTTCTCTTCATTTGCACCTGATAACTACTGTATCCGAACAGAAGGAAGTTTGACAAAACATTTATACCTAAAAGTCCTCATATGAGGCGCACGGTGGCTTAGTGGTAAGAACCATCGCCTTGCACTTCCAGGTCCAATTCATGTATGTTCTCCCCCGGCTTGGTGGGTTTCCGCCGGGTTCTCCGGTTTCCTCCCACAGTGCAAAGACACGCAGACTAGGCTAACTGCCTGTGAACGCGCGTGCGAATGTCGTCCGGAGGTCTTACCACGGTTGTATGAATGGGAATTTATTGATGGTCCTCATACGAAGATCACAAAATGGATGAAAATGTCACGCCCTCATATGAAAACGTTTTGTGAGACTTCACTTCCTGAAGTCACTTCCTGTTACGTTAAATGATTAAACCACAGCCCGCTCCAGCTAGTGCACTATTTTTACACATATCTCAGTTAGTTATGGAGCCACACAGAGCCTGGATCTCTGTTTCTTTCATAAGTCCATCAGCATTCTTTGTATCTTTCCTCTTCACGCACGGCCTCACACCTCCACTCGAAAAGCTTCTTGCAGCGTTGTATGTAATATTTATCCTTTTTTTCATCCCCTCTACTATATTCCAAGAATTAATTATAATGGTTATAAAAGCTGGCATAGATCTCTATGCTCTATTGTACTTGAATAATGAGTCCTAATTAAGTGTGTGTGTGTGTGTGTTAGGGTGTGTTGGTGTTCCATGCTCAACAGTTGCACTGTTTCTGTTCTGTGAGATGTGAAATCAGATAAGTGGCACAGCGCGGCAAACATCATCTAAAGGCAACTGCACACACACTCACACGTGGCCGCACACACACACACACACACACACACATACACACTAAACAAACCCAATCTTACACAGATAAGCTCCTGACAGGCCCTGAGGGCTTTGGACAAAGAGCTCGCTGAGGACGACAACGGTGCCGGCAGGAGAAAAAAAAAAAGACATTACACACACCCCGCTGAGAACACACACTCTCTGACACGAGAAAAACACACACACTTCACATCCAAGCCGCATTCCGCTCAAAGGTATGGTAGCCAGGGTGATGTAAACATACACACAACCGGGGTTAGCATAGCAATTGGCAGGATTGGGTACCTGGAGCACCGTTCTTCCTGTTTTGATACGGGTAATTAAATCTCTCTCTAATCTCCCTCTCTCACCCGCTCGCTCTCGTGCTTTGGTTTGGAGACGTTCCCGTCATTAATTTTGCATGAGCAGCGTCATGTGGAAAATGCCACTGCGTTACGACTGTCATGGCCGAGCTCCAATCCCGGAGAGAGCGCAAAAGAGAGCAATCGTCTTCCTTTTTTATTTATTTACTTTTTTAAAGCACTCTTGAGGTACTTATTTATTTGTAAAAGCTTTTATTATGCATTAGAATATTAGAATATTATTTGACATAGCACTATGGCCTCACACCTCCAGGATTCCTCGGGGTCTATGTGCCTGGAGTTCTCCCCATGCTTGTTTCCTCCAGGTACTCCGGTTTCTTCCCACAGAAGAACCCAATAGCCTGTAATGCATGTGTGAATGTTGACCAGAGGTCCTACCACGGTCGTGCAAATGGGAATAAATACAATGGTCACCATTGGCCTCCACGGTCCCGAGTTGGACTACAGAGTTTCCTAGGTGATGGACGGGTTGAAAATACTAATCCCAAAACGGGATCTGGATTATGGAGGGCATTAAGAATGGGGATTTGGGACGAATTAAAAAATTCCATGGCAATCGGAAAAGTCTGGCTTGATCACGGTTGGGGGGCGGAATGGTTGGTTTTAAAGGGGACCCAGAATCTCTAAAGGTGCCCCTGATGGGGTCTTTAACTAGTCCAACATTCTCAAGCTTCCTACAAAGTACTAAACGCTCCCTAATGAACTGAAACTGTGTTCTCGAGTTCTACACGTAGCGTTCAAGTGTTCCTCAAAACTTAAGAGGTTGCCTTAATGCTCTGTGCAGGAACTCTTCTTCAAATGTCTGAAGGAACACTACGGCCATGGAGACAAGACAAACAAGACAAAGGATACGGTTTAACGCTGATGCTGATCAAGGGAGGGAGGGGGGAGGTTCGGTCAAGCTGAAGTTAAACTTTCATGGAAACGATTCGACTCTGGTAAACCCGAGCAGCCTCTTCCTGAACTCCGTGTGTGGTTTGTGCTTTGTAGTCGCTCGGGTGTGTAATGTGACGCCAAGTCAAACAAGACGAGGAAATGTTTTGCACAAACCGACCGAGCAAAAACAACCCGGCGGGCCCTCAGTTATTCCAAGTGTGGAAGAAATCTGAGGGAGTGATTTTTTTCAGAATCCGGCGGTCTTCGGTTGCGCCGCCATTCGCTGAAACGTGGGCTGGAAACGGTAAAGCCGCAGAATCACGTCTGCTTTGAATTGCGTGCATGCGAAGTTGTCATTAAGGGTAAATCGGTCGGTTTCAAAGCCCTCTCCAGCATGCCCACTGACTCACCCGGGTTTATTTTGCACGAGCAATGGGATCGCATTTATTATCACACCATTTATTCCGCTCGCATTCATCATTCAGATTTGTTCACGGTGATTCTTTGCTCAGCTGATCTCATAATTCAAAGCTTATAAAAACTGTGTAAGGCATTTCAGATTCTAGGGTTTTACAATCTTCTCATGCAAACTATTTACAAATTTCATTCCATATCCTGTTAAACATGCTCTGTAAACTTTATACCAGACGCATGCACGCAGTTAAAATGGGACCAGTCATGCGACCACGACTTGCCTAAACGTTGTTAAGATTCCTGTCTGCTTTAGGAGCTAGAGGTGATCTAAATTGCCATCTTAGGTTTCGAATCAATCACACGTCCTAGGAAAGAAGGTACGACGCGGTATAAAATGGCAACAGGAAAAGGGCAAAGCAGCCGAAGAGGTCCTTTGAGTATTTTCAGAGGAAACTGTAAACCTCTAGCTGACCTTAACGCAGTGTTCGATACAGAGGAGTGGCAGGTAAAACGCTGTTATGGGGAGCTAAGGCTTGCTGGAGGTTGTGGTTAGACTCCATGGTGTATTTGTGTGAAGAGGTGTATGTTTCATGTGCTCCCAAAGAAAACCAAAAAAATACTTGCGGCCAAAATCTGATATCGATCTGGGACAATTATTAAAATGCCGCCTCCGGCACAAGTATTAACGCCTCATGCGTAGCTTTCTAAACACTGCACACGTAGACACAACTTAGATTAGCATCAAGACGGAAAACTTATCACCAACTACGATGTTTAACCTCAAATCTTTTGTTAAAGGTCCCATGTCTTACTATTACTTAAACAAGTCGACACTGGTCTCAGAGCTCCCTTAAAGTGTGTGTGTGTGTTAATACGCCAGCTAACACACCTCTCAGACAACGTACTTTCTAATTCCTCTAATTCCCTCTGTTTCACTCCTCCTTCAGACGCACAGGTTCTATTTCTATGTAAATGAGTCACAACTGGGTCACGTCCCTCCAATAGCTGGGGGTGGGATTCTCTTATGTGAGGTCACATTAGGGGACGTATCTAATTGGCTTGTTTAAACTGGACAAAAGGACAAAAAGCAGGGAACGTTTTCTTCCCTCACATCTTTCTGTTTGTACACACACACACACATATACCGGAGACCCATTTGAATGTCTAAAAATGCCTCCTTAATAGCTTCCCTTTAACTGATGACATTTTAGTCATTTTCCAGCAGCAAGATATAGTTTTGCTAATGCAGCTTAAATAGCCTAACTACTTTATGTTAAATCTTGTGTAATACATTTAATCCATTTAAAAACCTACGAATGAGGGGCGTTCGAGTCAAACTGAGACTTGTGATAAACATTTCTGGTGAATGAAGGCATAAAACTGGATAATGACTGCATCCGAATTGCAGTCATACACTGAAAAAAAGGAAGTTAGGGTTACCTGTTACATGTACTAAAATGTAATATGTGTTTTGTACATAATAATTTCATGTTTCCAAAATGAACATGAATAAATGATGTTGTATTTGCATGAAATTCCACAACTTAACATGTATTAGATTCAATCATGTTGAGATAAACCAAAGAGATTTTGTCACTATGAAAACCGGAAATATCAGAGCAAACATCACGAGAAGACATCGCGAGAAGAGAACACAGTGTGTTGAGAAGACAAACGTTTGGCGGACGTGTGGAAAAGGTAAGCAGGAATTAATTCCCATCTTTCTAAATAGAAACGAAATACTGAACATAAATGTCACCTGTTGTTTAGCGATGTTTAGTCACGTTATTTTGGT
>JAQQZT010000013.1:13373036-13386413 GCA_030068275.1 Clarias platycephalus | reverse complement strand
AATTGCACAATCAATTGCTATTACAGTAAATGATGAAGATTATGTTAAGTCAACATGATTCTTTCACACAAGTTTAACATGAATGAAATACTTTGGTTTAGCAGACAAGAATTGTGTAATTTGGCCACATTTTGATGATGTGGGACCGATGTACACATTAAAATCAAGTAAATTCAAACGATTATTTTATAACATTCAGCATTTTTTCCTCATTGTTTTTGCAGAACAATGCATGACCTCATCCTGCCCACTACGCCACTTACACATTACAGGAACTCGGGAATCAACTCCAAGCCATTTCCACAGGTTTGGCCTGTTAATGGAGTTCCTGGGAGGCCAGTGTTTCAGACGTGAAGCAGGCAGTCCAATCAAAAGGATCCGGCCGTACTAAGAAAACTTTCTACCTTCATGGTGTCCATTAGAGTTTTTACTCTTATAACTGTGTCCTGTTATCCTGCACAATCCAGATTTGACTACAAACATTTCAAACTGTATTGGTTTATTTCATTTTTATTTTTTGCAGAGGATCCCATGTCGACTTCCTAATTGTCGAAAGTAACTTCAGGGTCAGACTCCGAGTCAAATTCGACCTAATTTAACTGCGCCGGGCTGCATCTGGGCCCCTCTGGCTACTCAAGGCACAGCAACACAGGTTAGGAATCGATGAGCGCACATCTCAAAGCATCGCTGAAGTGCAAAATGAGCTTGCGAGTGCATTTGCACTGTTTTGCCATGAGAAATCAATTTTTGACCCTCTGCTTGCTCGGTGCAATTGCCTCCAAATATTTCTACTTAATCTGCCAAGAGCCACGAGGACGTGTATCGGCAAGCAGCGTGATGAAACCTGAGCGCTTTAACACAATACTAACTGCTATTACAGCTATCATTCAGGACTATAAGGCCGACCTGCCGCACGAGACATTTGTTTATTTTTTTTTAGATGCTTCGCTCAATTCCTTTTAGGTCTTTTTATCTTCCATGTTAATGATGAAATCTGGATGACTTATTGCAGGAAGTTAGAAATGTGAATATGTGATTCATTATGCTAATCAGAACAGCCACTGTTGCCTGAACTTCTAAGATTAGATGACATGAAATGCAAGTTGTAAGCATAAATAAATGAAGAAATACATCCATATCGTGTAACATAATTCATTTAGACTTGCGCAGCGCTTATCCTGATGAATTTATGGATTTTTATTTTCTTCTGAAGTCTTGCGTCAAAAATCCCGGGGCTGCCTCTTTTTCTTTTTTTCCTCCCCCGTGTTAAAGACGCAGGAGGAAACATTAATTGGCCGTAGGACGCCGCGCCCTCCAGCTGTTTGCCACGTCAATCATGGCGAACTCGCGCTCTCAACATGCTCCAAAATGCCTCAGGTGATATTTAGAGCGTTTCAGAGCTCCTCAGCGTGGATGCTGTGCTTTTTCCCGCGCGAAAGGAATAGCAATGATTTATGGAAAACTTCTATCTCACTTTCTCTGCATCTGAGACAAGGAACCTCAAAGACTCAGCAAAGTCAAGGCTAACACGGATCACTGCTGTATTACGCGTCGCTAATGGTGTTACGACGGTCAAGAATGGTCAGTTTGTTCACTCAGCTTAAACCATGACCATGCAAAGAAGCTTCGTGAAAATTTATTCTGGCAACAAAAGTAATGACTGGACTGGAGCTTGGTCATGGTAAGACCATTGAAAAAAAAAGATTAACATTTTCACAAGGCTTCAAGCACAGTACAGTACTCATTTAAATGGTGCAAATGTTTAAAAGAAGGCCGTACACCTGTGAATATGCATCCTAGCTGAGGTGTCTGACAAGCCCACTGCAGTCGTTCCCAGCAACAATTAACAACAATTACCTTGTTTGGTTACCAAAGGCAATCCTGCCCACTGCACCACTTGCACATTACAGGAACTCGGCTGGGAACCACCTCGTTCAAAGACATTTCCACATGTTTGGGCCATTAAAGGAGTTCCTGGGAGGCCAGCGTTTGAGACGTGAAGCACGCAGTCCGGTGTACTGAAAAAAGTTTCTACCTTGATGCTATTCAAACACTAGTGAAATGCCTTACATAACTTCACGACCAAAAGTCCTGGTTTGACTTGATCGAACCTTGTAAAATAGAAAGACTTAGTATTGCTTTATTTGTTTTATGTAAATAAGTGATGGAGGTCATACAAATAAATGTATGTACATTCAGTTAACTCAAAGCACACATCTAATCCTAAAGAGACAATCGAGGGTGAAAAAAGCAAAACAAAATCTAAGAGCAAAAATGTGATTGGTCATTTCTCCATATGAATTTTCCATTTCTCCATATGAGGGAGAATGCCCATATCTTATCATAAACTGGTTTATTTTTCAAACTGGTAGAAAGGCGGGTGAGCGTGGGACCAGCGTGTCAACACAGAAACGCTCAAAGACCTGCCAAAATCACAGCAACCAACAGCTGGTCACTTAGGGAAACACTGTGATCATTAGATTTGCCTGGTTTGGTATTTTCTGCACACACACACACACACACACACTCATCCACATCCACATCCACATACGGACAAAGATTAATCGGCATTACATTTATAAATCACCATGCAAATTAAAGTGTGCCTCACTGCAGCACCTCTGCTGATTAACAGCCCGAGCAGGCAGCCGGCAGCAGCAGCAATGTTTCCTCCAGCCGCAACGCTAAGCAAATACCACCAATTATTGCTAATTAATTTGTGTTCTCGACACAGTGTTTGGCGTAGCCGGCCTTTAAAAACACAAGGGTTATTGACAAAAACATTAAAATCAATAAATTAAGTAATATCGCGCACGAGCCTGCGCGGCAGGAGGCTTTATCACACCCGCTCCGTTAGCGGTTTCGCTAATAAGCATGAGCTTGGATTTCGACTTCTGGCCGAATAAATAAATTACACCAAACGGGTGTTGTGTTGCTCGGGGGAGCGACAAACTTACTTCCTGCAATGAGGAAAGAAAAATGTACTGGAGTTTAGCAAGAAAAGAAAAAGACAGACAAAGACAGATGTGAAAAGAGCCGGCAGCAACAGAGAACAAATAAAGAGCAGATTTTATCTTTTTAGCAATACGAAAGGCTGCTAGGATTATTACCATGGTCATAGTATTAGCATTAAACATCACAGGTTAACTAGCAAATAGCTAATGTTGGCTAAATGAAGCTTGGTTTATTTTAGATCTAACTAGTCTTTCTTGTTAGCTATAGACAACTAGTTACATAATTTTGGCTAAATTTCTGTCAGCTTTGTCTCACTAAAACACTGTTTCAGATATTTTTTTGTTTATTATTTTATTTTTCCAAAAAGTTAGGCATAATTAAGAAGTCAGCAAAATCAGTAGCAGTCAGTAGCATATGCTAACATGTCACATTTACTAAGAGCTAGTTAGCTAGTTTATGTTGGTGAGCTAATGTCATATATATTGCTAGATTTAACCTGAAGCTAGTTAGCTAGTTTATGTTGGTGAGATAATGTCATATATAATGCTAGATTTAACCTAGAGCTAGTTAACTAGCTTATGTTGGTAAGATAATGGTATCTATAATGCTAGATTTAACAAGGAGCTATTTAGATATGTAATGCTAGCTATATAACATTTAGTCACACTAGCTTAGTGAAAACAATGCTTAGAAGTTAAATGTTCATCTTAGAATGTTTTTACCTCAGAATTAGCCTCTTTACTGAAAACAACCTATGTTTGAGCTAGCAAAAATTCTCTTAGCCATGTATGTTTCTTAATTAGCCACATCTCTCTGGTTTCACATAGAAAAAATGCATATTCTAAGAATTAAAAACTGTTGAGCCCCTAAAGGGACATGGGTGGGTTAAATAATAATAATAATAAAAAACATTTAAAAAAAAAAAAAAAAATCTGTATGTAATATGTCTTTCAAGGGGGAAGAAATTGCATTTTTATTTAAAAAATCTCTCCAACATTTGCGCGATATATAGCGAACAGAAAATAGTCCACGTGCCTTAAACTTCCAGGTTAGTTTTCCAGCGTCAAAATACGGAAAGGGCAAAATCCGAGGATGAACTGAATTTTTTCCATGTCTGTTTAACAACACACATGTAACCCTAATCCAAGTAGTATATTGCCCGTTTGCTTCTTCCTTCTTTATTTTTTTTAGTGGTTGGCATAATTTTTATTTTTGCGATATCTCGCAATAACGTTGGCAAAATCTCACAAGCAAAAAGGCAATTTTTTTCCCCTTGAAATAATATTTATTTTTCCGTGACGCTATTATTTGTTTTTTTTAAGTAACATCATTTTCGCCAATGTCCCTTTATGGATTCGGTAAAAACCCTAAAAATCTTCCCCACCACAAATGAGCGAATAATGTTGTAAGAGCTCATATGAAGAAATCACTGAGTGATACCGATATGAAAAACTCTTTTCCCCAGACATAATTTAACCCCATTACCCTCCATGCTCAGGTCATCAAGCAGGAGATAGATGTTCTGCCAAACCTCCGTATCTCCCCCAACGACCCTTAGCGTTCCTTATCTAACCCGGGAAGTCGTTACCCCGGAGCCATTAAATTGACATGTACTGTAAGACTTTCTGTAATCTATTAATCATCACAATCTGTAATATGTTCTTGGACAAACCCGACTACATATTTTACACATTAGCACGTTGATAATTTAGCCAGATCATATACTGTTCTTCTTCCATAATGAGGAGTACTCCTGTTTATTTATAGCTAACTACACAGTATGTAATATTCTCCTTGAGAGGACCTTCTAATTAAATAAAGGTAATTGACTTCCTATGAACTGGGCCGACATCCAAACATGATTACTTGCTATTTAGCCTGTTTAGCTTAGCCGTGCTTGTTTAGCTGAAAATGAGTGAGGCCGTTGAGAGAGTAGAGGAGGAAGCTAATTGTGTTATCTCTACTGGGGCCGTTTCATTAGCGTGGCGCTAACACAAAAAAACCACAAGAAGTCATATTTCTCGGCAACGGAACTGACCGAATAGATTCAATTGGTTGAACGATGAAGTCAATGAAGCTCTGCTTATGTTGGCTGGGAGAAGGCGCTGCTATTGTGCTAATAGTGGCGCTTATCTGTTGAGTAGAGAAATAAATCTATAGGGAAATCAATCTGCAAACTTTGTGTGGACTCGGTTGAAGACAAAACCGTATCGTCTGCCTGTGTATACGTGTGTGAGATCGCAGTGAGACTTTTCACCCACGAGCTGAAGTTTTTTTGTTTTTTTTTTCTACCCAGAATTACCCTGTGGCTATAATGTGATCTATTTGTTGCCCTTTTTTCTTCTTGAGCGGATGCAATCTCCTTACAGAAGCCCGCTCTGGGGATCCTTCCTGCTGCAGAACATGTTGGATTACCAACATGGCCGAATAGCGGGAAACTCTTCGAGGATGACACCTAACCTTTTTATATTTTCCACTTGCTTTCCCGCTTTTGTGTGAAGCGCCAGTCCAAAGAGGTTTAAGGTTTAAGGCCCGGCTGCGTCCGCCTCAATCCCCCCCCCAGTTTGATAAGAGCTTTTCTTGGCTACACAAAGACTCTGAGACACGGCGCTCCTCTGGGGTGTGACAGGAGTCCGTGTTGGCGTTTTCTGGCAGCTGAGCAGAATTGCTCGACTGCACGGACTCAATCGCAGGAGGATGAAGGGAAAGCGGTGCAAGCTAAAACAACATCGATCTGCAGTTTATCTTTTATCACAGGAGCGAATGAAGGGAGATACAGCCGAGAGAGCGAATGATCGGTCGGCCCAGGGAGGTTAATGAACAACCTCTCTCTCTCACTCTCTCTGTTTCTTTCTGACATTAGAGCAATGTGAGTTCTTTAATCTTTTTTTTTTTTTTCTTAAATGTACTAATTACGGTTGATTCCTGACAATGAGAGCCGGCAAATCAGATATGCAATATGCATAAAAAATGGGGGGAAAAAACAGCAAAGTAAGAACTTCTTCCAAGGTCCTGGCCTTGGAAGCGGAAGAATGAACAGGGTCCTGGGGTGTGAAAGATGACAGCGCCCTTATGATAAATCGAGCTGCCTCGACACGTAGCGGGACTGCTAATGCACTGCCATATGGCCGAAAACCAAAATGGCCGCCTTAACCTATAACCTCCACCATCGCAAACCGTTGTTTTACTTGTGTATACATCATGTCCTTTGGAAAGGTTGACAGGATAATACGGGAGAATTATCTTATCAAACTAAGCCAAGGTACCGTGTCAGAGGGACGATGCTAACTTTGACCCAATGATACCTTTACACAATAAACATAAGGGGAGGCAAAAGTGTACCCCCTTTATTCATTATTATAACTGAAAAAAACATGGCTGACAACACAAAGCTACACAGAATAGTGCTGGAAAGTAGCCTATTATAATTAAGCAATATCAAAGTGCTGTTACCATCCATCATCGTCACTTGTGGAATGCCTCAGTCGGAACTACCTGTTGTATAATGTCACCTCCACCGTTTGGCTACATAGCTACTAGTAAGAAATTAAAAGTCCTGTTAATTACACTGACAGTCGCCAGCGCCGCAAGTCGCGGTTAGTTAGTTCTGCCAGTCGCGGAAGGATATGTTTGGTTCTGCAAAATAACTGATGAAATAAACAAACAAATCATAATCTGTCGATAATAACTAGTATTTGTGGAACAATATCACACTCGAAGTCGTGCTGTTGTGCTTGATATCAGCATACAGTAGCTTGCAAATGCTACATTAACATTTTGTCACATGAGAGGGAGTGCGGGGATTGCATCACAGCCGTGCTGATATCCAGCACAACAGCACCGCGTCTCATGTGATATTGCTAAAGTGTCATTGTAATTCCAAGAAAAGGCAAGAACACAATTTTTTACATTTCCTCCTTGATTTGTGGAGCTAATACTGTAAAATATCATATATTAAAGTGAAACAAACTAGCTGCTAACCATCACTAGCTTGCTTTTCCTTTTTTTTCCCTCTACAGGACAATTTCTTACACCAGGCACCACCATTTTCTAGGCACCACTAGAGCCAAAGACATACTCTTTTCGATTTATTGTGAACACTCACACAACTCTTAATAATGAGAGGAAGAAAGCTCGTTCAAAAACAAAAATGGCTGCCGCACATTACCTTCACATCTACAGTACTACGTTTCCACGTTTCTTAACAAAATGGATGTACACACAGGATGTTTTAATAAAGACTTAGCATACGTGACTGCTGCTAACATTGTCCCAGAAGTTTAATAATGAGTGAATGAAGACACTGCTTCCCTTGTGAGCGTGTTTCAACCCCCCCACCCCACACACACTCATATACACACACATATACACACGCACCCCTATTTCTGTGATGTATTTAATTATGTTTCCCCTGGCACAGGAGATAGCGAATTGTTAATTACGCTTTTGTCGTCTCTTCAACAGAACTACTCGACCAAACGGGAGAGCTCTCGATTAACAATGCAGCTGCTTATTCCAACGATGTGCCAAAACTATGACGCCATTTACTCTCTCTTTTTTTTTTAATTTTTTTTTTTTTAACTCATTGGTTGCTTCTTCGCTACTGCGAATCTCGCTCATGCTCTCTTTCCCTCTGTTTGTTTGTCATCCGTTCTTGTCTTGCGCTGCCTGATCTGAGATAAGGAGGTCATCTTTTGTATCCTCAGTACGTGTTTTTATCAGCGGCCAACAGCCTGGTTATAACCTTATGAAATGTTTGCTGTCTTTTGACAGGAATGTAGGTCAAAAAGGAAAAATACGAAGAAGAAATACATTTCAGCCTTGTGTGCAAAATGTGCTAGTCTGGTCTAAAGCGAGATTATTACTCCAGCGAGCACACACGGTGCCGTTTTTTCACTCAGTATTGAACATGGCACACTACTCTCTGTACCCGTGTCCGCAATATGAAACGAGCATGTGCCAAATGAAGTACCCGTGGCCTACGAACCGATCACGTCGGGGCGGCCTCGGTATCTATTAATCATAGTCTGGGAGGCTTGGCATCGTCCTCTTTTAATGGCCTTCTCCGCACAATGATGTGCTGAAGCAACTCTTAATTGCTGCTAACTGAATTGATGCTTTAACACACTGGATCATTGCTCACAGAAGGTGAGTATGTATTAGTGATGCCTCCCACGTTTTTTAACTCCTTACCTGTTATAAGGTCTAAAATCACAAAGCCAGTACTTCGCACAACCGACCGCTGCCGAGCACAGATGGCCGGCTGCTGCGCGATGCCCTTTTTTGCTGCGCGTGAGGTTTTTCGGGGTGGCGACGGCACTATTCCGAGGTGCCAAAAAGAAAAGGAAAAAAACTCCCCAGACGCGCAATAACGTAAATCTGCCTAAACCAGGAGAAGAACTGCCCTAGTCACTCAGGCTCACACTCATCGTTCGTGTTAGCAGAGGCGATTATGTGCTTAAGTGTAAACGCGTATCGATTGACTCCACCAATAAGTCTATGGAGCTGAGTCGTTGGATTCGGACTGATAGCTGCGTGTAAGGCGCTCGTAAATCAGGCGAACCCACGGCACAGACGCGCACGCATTCCTGCACTAAGCTGAGGTTTTCTTACTCCGGGCCTCGGGGCTAAGAAGCTCGCGCGCACATGACCGAGCAACAGAAGCAGGACGGGACAAGACGAGGCGACGGAGATGATGGAGACGGATTCCCCACTGACGCCTCGTCAGCCTATCCAGCCACGCTGCGATTTCATGCCGGATTAGAGGCGGCTCACGTGTCACCTCAGGACGGGATACTTTACATGCCAAAGCACCGAACGAGATGACCTTTGACCCGGGCAGGAACAGCCGTAAGGGATTAGGACCTCGATTCGAATCTGAAAGAATCTGTCTTGTAGTAATTAGTCACGCAGGGAATAATGTTGCAAAGTGTTTTATTCCTGTTATAACATGGCAGTTTATTTTATTATTAATATTAACGATAGCAAACACGCTGATCAATAAATAACAATAGCGGGTTTAAGAAAGAGTCCATGGAAATGTAAATTCAGACTGAAATAATAATAGTTAATAAAACACGCACGTACGAAACCCGTACTTTCCCTCTCTGAAATTAGTTCTCACATCTCTCGCTCTTTGAACGCCCACAGTTCCAGAACTAAGATGCTAATTCCGAGCGAACGTGGCATTAATTTGTGCAAATTGCCCGGTCTGTGCAGGGTAGACGGTGTGTTTCCAGCGACAAGCTGAATTGCGTCTCACCTTTGTCGGCCTCGGGCTCGGGGAGCGCGAGCGCTGAAATTGTGTCCCTTCATTAATGATCTCAATGCATCAGAGCTGACAAGGAGTGTGAGAGTTCGGCTCTCGCATATATCCACCGCAAATTATTCGGGAAAGGGAGGAGAAATTAGTGAGGCTGGAGCGGAGACACTGAAGAAAATCCAGAGAAACAGGGTGAGACAAGGAGAGCAGAAGCGAGATGATGAAAGATTAAACGGGAGCAAATCAGGGCGAGGAAGGAAGAAAGAAAAAAAGAGGGAAAGGAAGGAGGATGCAGAAGAGATTATAAGAAAACTTCAGAAGAGGAAGCGGGAACGAGAGATAACGCGATTGCGAGGAAGAGACTATAAAGAAAATGACAAAGTGTAAAGATAATAAAGATATTATAAGATATAATACGATACGCTAAGGAAGTGAGATGGAGGGAAGAAATGATAAGCGATGACAAGAAAGTGTGTGAGTGTATATAGGGATGAGTTATGGCATCCTCTCCTCCTAGCTGAAGCTTGTGTCCTCTCGAAGTCTCCCCGAGGTTTCGTAATTAATTTCCATGTTTTATTTGACGCTAAGCGGCTCTGATGCCAGAGATTATGCTGAGTGTCGCAGCAGCAATCAGCTCTTCATTTGCTGCTTTATTTCCCAAATCCACCTTCACAGGCCACACACCTGCACACACAGCGCTCGGGGCGGCGGAGCGGTACAGACGCCGGCTGAATTACTAAAACGACGCCAATAAAACGCCTCGAGGAGTCCACATTATCTTAACACTAGGGTTAATGGCAAAACTTTTTCACCCAACTCCTGATATAATAAAAGATCAAAAGTCTCAGTATAATATCAAGCATTTTGTCAGTTCTCCAGAGGTCACGCCTCCTTTAAGAGACTGACAGGTAGAGAAGCCACGCCTTCAGTATGACCAACACGCTCAGATGCCACACGCAAAGGCCACGCCTCCATCTCTGAGACTGACAGACAGAGGCCACGCCTTGTTCTCTGAGACTGACCCACAAAGGCCACACCTCCTTTTCTGAAATTGATACACAAAGACCACGCCTTCTTTTCTGGGAGTGACACACAAAGACCACGCCTGTTTTTCCAAAACTAACACACAAAGGCCACGCCTCCTTCTGGGAGACTGACCCACACAGGCCACGCCTCCTTTTATGACTGACCCACAAAGGCCACGCCTTCTTTTCTGAGACTGACACACTAAGGCCACACCTCCCCCTCTGACACTGACATGTACATCGACCACGCCTCCTTCACTGAGACTGACACACAAAGGCCACGCCTCCGTCTCAGAGACTTACTCACAAAGGCCACTTGTCTATTTGGCTGTGAGGTCTGTGGCAGACTGCGTCGGATCGTCAAACCCTCCTCATGATTGCGCTGACACAGTCACAGACGGAAGCGTCTCTTTGGAATGAAGCGATAAGCTGATGCTCCTAGACGCTTTCATGCTCGTCTCTCCGTTTCTCTCACTCTTTCCTCTCTCCCCGTCTTTCTCTAATCCTGCCTGCTTGTACGCCTCTCAACTCTCTGTCAACTTACTTTTTACTCTCTCTCTCTCTCAGCTCTGTCTCTATGTCCATCTCTCTCTCTTCCTTTATCTATCCTTTTTCAACTACATGCCTGTATCCCTTCCTCTATCACTTCCTGTCTTTTTATCTCTATATCTCTCTTTATATCTCTCCTCTTTCTCTCTCTCTCTCTCTGGCACGTCGCGTTACGTGAAGGAACTCATGGCCGTGGCGTGAAATACATCGCTACATCTTTTAGATTCACGCCGGATCAGTGTCGATCTCCCTTTACTCGACATGCGGCTCTGTCTGTATGTGTGTGTGTGTGTGTGTGTGTGTGTGTGTGTGTGTGCATCCCAGGGGCTCAGATCAAATAGAGGGATAAAGAGAGGGATAAAAAGATCGAGATGAGGCCAACTGGTCTAAGGCAGAGCCGGAGAACACGGACAGAGTGACATGAAGGATTTCATCTCGCAGATAACAGACCGTTTAGATCGAGACATAGAGAGAGTAAGAATGAGAGAGAGAGAGAAAAGCGAATGAAGCTGAGGCCTGGATCTTTCCTCGTGTCTGTCTTCTTGCCGTTTCATGGCTCTCTCTATCTCCGAATACGCATTTTGTGTGTGAGTGTGTGTGTGTGTGTGTGTGTTGTTGGCTGTGTCCTGTTATAACTCTCTGTCCCATTACATTCTTTCCCCTTGAGCAAAGCAGACATTCGGAAATAAATACAGTATTCCAGGCGATGGATAAAACCTAAGCAACCCTCTTTAGTCAAAGACGTCGCTTCTGTTTGAAGGATGTGGTCTGAAGTTTCGGAGGATTTAAAACAGGGATGTTTAAACAGGAACCGGCCCGCTGAGAACTGTAACGCGAGAGAGTCGGGATAAACATTTCTCGTGAAAACAGATTGCAGAAAAACATCTGGATGGTGCGAACGCTTTAAAGGAGGGGGAACTACACACGCAATCGTTCGCCAGCACCACTTGCACGTTACGGGAACTCGGCTGAGAGTTATCGCCAGATCCCGTCGCGGAGTTTACCTAGGAGTTCCTGGGAGGCCGGCGTTTCAGACATGAAGCAAGTTAGTCTGCGTACTGAGATCTTCTCCAAGCACGAGTGAAACACTGGGACGGAAGTGCAAGGGATTATATATAGAAATAACGGGAGTTATTCAACAACAACTCTCATAGCTGTGTTCAATCAAAAAGTCCCGGTATGACTCAGACACCCTTTCGACACGAATTATTTTAACCATCTGACCCACAGTCAGGCTTTGAAACCAGAATATTTTGCAATGCACTTCACCGCGCCACATTGCTTTTACCCGGTTGATGGATGTCTGGTAACCAACCGTGAGTTTGAGAAAAGAATTACAGTAAGAAAACAGAGCCAACAAAGCACTCTATCATTAGCTGTAGAGTGACCTCTCGAAGTTGAAGCCCAAATCCATTTAGCACCCTTAAGGCATTTGTTTTTGTCACTTGGCCTAAGTTCTGTTTCGAGAACAGAACAGCAATACCTTTATATCTATCCTAGTTAGAAAAATGTACTAGAGTATTACATCTTCCTTGGATTCCCCCTAAAAACACAACAAATTTTCACTAAGGGAAAAAAAAATCCGCCTGGCATAATCTCTGGCTTTATTCTCCATCAAACCCTTCCCCAGGTGCTCACTATAAAAAGAGTCCTAAAGGAAAAAGAGGAGTGATCCACCTGAATTCAGCCGTGCCAATAAATAATTAAAAGCCGAGAGAGTGCACGCGGTGGGAGAGATTGCTCACGGCTGAACCGGTGCTAGACAGAGTGCAGATCTTCATCCTGAGCGGCACGGAGGAACGAGATTACATCATCCCCAACGCTGCCATTAAACAAAGAAAAGTTTGTCCAAGCATCCAAGCGAGCTGGACCTGGCTTCCCAGGCTGCAATGCTGTGGGAATGACATCATGCACTATATCCAGTTGCTGAAGGAAAGTTAGATTTTTTGGAAAGCAGATCAGAAGACTGCAAAGGTAGTGGTTTGTTCAGTGTATTGTGTTTGTGTTCGGGTCAGGACTGGTCTTAACAAGAGAGTGTTTTTTTTTTTTTAAGATGCTGGAAATAGTTCTTGGTATTGCACTCGGACTTTTGATCTTAAGTGGAGACAAAAAACAGAGTCAGAAATGTCGGTTTAGAAAGGTCTGTGATACTACCTTCTGAAGGAACTTTGATGGTTTACTTAGAACATAAAAGAAAAAAAAAAACCTTGAACAAAATACATGAAACATGAAGTAGTTCTTTGGCTGATCCCAGTAATCGTCCCCAGCCAGGACAAACCCCAAGGCACCAGCAACTGAGGAAAATTTGCAAGAACTAAAAGGGGAATTCGAGTCAAACCCGGATTTGTGATGTAGGTTCTCATGAATGAAGGCGCAAAACCGTTTGACAGTACACTTTCGAGACTTTTAGCTTTTTAGACTTTTAGCTCCGAGCCCACTGCAGTCGTTCCCGTGAACATTCAGCGAGAGGAAAGCCTCATCCTTGAAAACCGAAGGATAACTTGTCACCCTAGGAACTGTACACACAATTAGTGACCAGCACCACTTGCATGTTGTTGGAACTTGCAGGGAGTTCCTGCCACATCC
>JAQQZT010000013.1:13333879-13349805 GCA_030068275.1 Clarias platycephalus | reverse complement strand
ACACACACACACACACACACACACACACACACACACACACACACACACACACACACACAGATTATCCTCTACTTCAGCTTTTACTACTGAAACAGAGAGAGGGACAGCTCATGCCCCCTGTTCACTGAGTGACAGGCACATAGGCCACGCCTCCTTTACCTTTACAGTCTGTGTAATTGACTGTTAATAGTGTGTAGTGTATAATGTGGAGTGTATAAATGTCATTATCATAGTGTTTATAATGTGAATAATGTATAGTTGGTATAGTGCATTAATGTACAGTCTGTGTATAGTTTATTGTGTTATCTCTGTATTATGTACAGTCTGTGTATAGTGTGTGATGTTTGTGTATAGTGTATTATGTATAGTCTGTGTATAGTCTACAGTGTATTGCGTATAGTGTGTGTATGGTGTATAGTCTGTGTATAGTATGTGATATTTGTGTAAAGTGTACTGTGTATACTATGTGTATAGTGCATAACCTGTGTATTGTGTATAGTCTGTGTATAATGTATAGTGTATTGTGTATAGTCTGTGTACTGTATGATGTCAATGGATAGTGTATGTTTTGTGTATAGTGTATAGTGCACAGTCTGTGTACAGTGTGTGATGGCTCTGTATAATGCATAGTGTATAGTCTGTGTATAGTTAATAGTGTATTGTGTATAGTCTGTGGATAAAGTATAGTGTATTGTGTATAGTCTGTGTAGTGTGATGTCAATGGATAGTGTATAGTCTATGTATAGTGCACAGTCTGTGTATAGTGTGTGATTCTATATAGTGTATAGTGTATAGTCTGTGTATAGTCAATAGTTTATTTTGTATAGTCTGTGTATAATGTATAGTGTATTGTGTATAGTCTGTATAGTGTGTGATGTCAATGGATAGTGTATAGTCTGTGGATAGTGTATTGTGTATAGTGCACAGTCTGTGTATAGTGTGTGATGGTTCTAAATAGTGTATAGTGTATAGTCTCTGTATAGTCAATAGTGTATTGTGTATAGTCTGTGTAATGTGTGATGCCTGTGTATAGTGTATAGTCTGTGTATAATGTATAGTCTATTATGTATAGTCTGTATAAGGTATACAGTCTGTGTATAGTGTATAGTGCTCAGTCTGTGTATAGTGTGTGATGATTCTATATAGTGTATAGTGTATAGTCTGTGTATAGTCAATAGTTTATTCTGTATAGTCTGTGTATAATGTATAGTGTATTGTGTATAGTCTGTGTATAATGTATAGTGTATTGTGTATAGTCTGTGTAGTGTGTGATGTCAATGGATAGTGTGTATAGTGTATTGTTTATAGTGCACAGTCTGTGTATAGTTTGTGATGGTTCTAAATAGTTTATAGTGTATAATCTCTGTATAGTCTGTGTATTCTGTATAGTCTGTGTATAGTGTATTGTCTGTGTATATCGTCTGTGTAATGTGTGATGCCTGTGTATAGTGTATAGTTTGTGTATAATGTATATTCTATTATGTATAGTCTATATAAGGTATATAGTCTGTGTATAGTGTGTGATGGTTCTGTATAATGCATTGTATATAGTCTGTGTATTGTGTATAGGCTGTGTATAAAGTATAGTGTATTGTGTATAGTCTGTGTAGTGTTATGTCAATGGATAGTGTATGGTCTGTGTATAGAGTATAGTCTATGTATAGTGCACAGTCTGTGTATAGTGTGTGATGATTCTATATAGTGTATAGTGTATAGTCTGTGTATAGTCGATAGTGTATTTTGTATAGTCTGTGTATAATGTATAGTGTATTGTGTATAGTCTGTATAGTGTGTGATGTCAATGGATAGTGTATAGTCTGTGGATAGTGTATTGTGTATAGTGCACAGTCTGTGTATAGTGTGTGATGGTTCTAAATAGTGTATAGTGTATAGTCTCTGTATAGTCAAAAGTGTATTGTGTATAGTCTGTGTACAGTGTATTGTCTGTGTATATCGTCTGTGTAATGTGTGATGCCTGTGTATAGTGTATAGGCTATTATGTATAGTCTGTATAAGGTATATAGTCCGTGTGTAGTGTATAGTCTGTGTATATCGTCTGTGTAATGTGTGATGTCTGCGTATATTGTATAGTCTGTGTATAGTGTATAGTCTATTATGTATAGTCTGTATAAGGTATATAATCTGTGTAGTGTGTGATGCCTGTGTATAGTGTACAGTCTGTGTATAGTCTATGCATAATGTATAGTCTGTGTAGTGTTCATTATGTGCATAATATATAGTTTGCATAATACATTTATGTATAGTCTTTGTATTGTGTATAGTCTGTGTACAGTGTTTATACTGTGTAGAATGTATAGTCTCTGTATAGTGTGTATTCTATGTATAGTCTTTATAATGTATAGTACTAGTATATTGTGTGTTTACAGTGTACACCTGGCCATCATGAGGAATATAAAGATGATGAAGAGTACAGCACAGGTTTTGACTGAGTGTACGGTAATCACACTTATATTACACTCTTGGCAAAGATCAGCACAGCGTCATTAAAAATGAAGACACAGAGAGACAGATGAGGAGATGAATGGAGAAGCCTTGGCAAGGATGAGAATTAAACTGTCGTGTGTGTGTGTGTGTGTGAGAGAGAGAGAGAGAGAGAGAGAGAGAGAGAGAGAGAGAGAGATGAGAGTGTGTGTGAGTGTATGCAGGGGTGTGTGCGCACACCTGTATGTGTGTGTGTGTGTGTAGGTGTGTTAGGATGCTTTATGTCGCTGTTGGCCGTCTGGCTGTCATCCTGAGTAAAAGGCGGGTCAGGAGGTTAAACACCGATCTGTAACATCCACTCTGTTTCACTGGGTTCAACTTCATGAATATTCCACACCAGTGTTTCACTCTCTTTCTCTCTCTCTCTCACACACACACACTCTCTCGCTGTGTGTGTGTGTGTGTGTGTTATCCCTGAATAGCCAAAGCATTCACATTCTCAGAGCCAACACACTCACTATGAACACCCACACAGCTCTGACGAAGGGGTGTGAATGTTGCCATCAGTTATAGCAACTAACACACACACACACACACACACACATCTATAAAAAGTCTATTTGTAAAAAGTTAGCTCTAATCCGGCTATCACATGCCGTGAACGTCGGAAATATGCGCGAGACGTGTCAAAAAACAGTGACGCTACCACACAGACAGGGTAACTGAATTGACGCCGGCTGAAGACACGCGCGGGATGGAGAGGTGCTTCCAGCACGGAGAGAGTCTTAATTAACGCGAGAGGGTCCTCGGCTCGTTAAAGCTGTCCTGTCTCCTCCTCATTAATGCAGCCTGTAATTAGTTGGAAATGAAAAGCAGGAACTGAGCTGATAGCTGTGATGAGGTCACCACCACATGCGTGTGTGTGTGTGTGTGTGTGTTATTTAATATCTCTTTATTTCCATCCATCCATCCACATACTGGTGAAACTGGTGTCCCCTAGTTGCCCGTAGTATGTTAATGTTGACTGGACCACCACCGGTCACCATAGTCCCTAGTTTGACGACAGACGTTCCTACAGTAGACGGATGGATGGATAGACATGTGTGTGTGTGTGTGTTAACATTTCCTTCTTGTATCACGCAACAAACTCAGTCTTCATTCCGCCCCCTAGAACAGAGACCCATTATTAAAAAACGAGATAGCGAGAGACCCAGGCGAGATTGAAGCATCGTCTTCCGTTTCATTCCTCTCCCTATTTTCTTCCTTTCCTCCCGCTCTATCTTTTTTTTTTCTTCTTCTTTTCTAGCCTACAGTCCTCGCAGGGAGACTCCTGCCATTTATCATAGCAGCATCGAGTGGGAGTTTTTTTTGTCCTCCCCTCTCCATCTCCCTCTCCCTCCTCCTTCTCTCTCTCTCTCTCCCATTATAGCGTCTTCACATCATCACCAGCACCAGATTGCATTCCTCCATCCATCATCAATTCCCTTTTTTCTTTTATCTCTCCCTCTTTCCCCCTCTCTCACCCGAGTCGGATCTTCCATCAGCCGGCAGGAGAAAATGCAGCGAGCCAGAAGAGGGATGGTACGTGCAGGTAAAGGTGCGTGCCCACACAACACAACACACACACACAAAAACACACGCTCACGCACAGTTTGGTGCAAGGGAAGTGTTTGGCAGATGGCGAGAAAGGAAGTGGCCATGTAAGATGGCGCCATGCCCGACACACATGCACACACACACACACACACACACACACAAAAACACACTTGCTGAACACACCTTGTTGAGCTTGTGGTTTATGTGCTTTAAGACACATTTTTAAAAATGCTACCTAGCTAAATTCATGTTTCGTTTTTTTTTTAATATTTAATCACATGACATTTTTTGGAGAGCTTGTACCGATCACATGACCTCTGAGATCATTTCTGACGTACCGTATTTGTAAACCTAATCCAAACAAAGGCAGCTCTGGGGTCCCTCTCTCTGTTGGTCTCTGACTCCGTCCCAGGTCTAAAATCATGCTCTACATGAAGGACGTCTGGTGGCATTTGGGAGACACCCTTATCCAGAGCGACTTACATTTTTATCTTATTATACATCTTAGCAGTTGAGGGTTAAGGGCCTCACTCAAGGGCCTAACAATGGCATCCTGGTGGTGGTGGGATTTGAACCTAGACCTTCCGATTGGTAGTCCAACACCTTAACCACGGTCCACGGGGGAGACGCCGGGTCTCTACAGACGATGAAATGACAAATGGGGAGTGAGTTAATGATGAGATCGGCGACCAGGAATCTTACATTGTCTATCTCTCTCTCTCTCTCTCATTATGCTGCTTTTACATTCCATCCAGAGAAGTCTAGTGACACTAACTGGACCCTCATAACGAAAACAGAACCTTCCGAGGTTACGGGACAAGTGTGATATTTCCCCCACACAAAGCATATATAAGTATATTGACGACCACCCAAATATAGTCACCCACCCATTTTTGAAAACCCGTCCAAAAGGACAGGAACGATACCACCCGTGAACTAGTACCGGACAATTCCCTCCTGTACCTGGTTATTCTGGTACCGTGAGAGCGGTGCACCGAGGGGCAGTAAATGCAGCGGACACCAGCTGCCGTAAAAAGAATAAGAGGAGCGTACTGACGGAAACACGCGTAAATTTTACCGCTGGCGGGACTATGGGAACGACATTGCGAAAATGTAGAACTCGCAAAATGCGCAAAAAACAAGATTCATCTTACCCTTTCTTACCCTTTTTGGAATTTTTGTTTTGTTTGTAAAGTTGGTGAATTAAAAAATTAAATAAAGTTACTAAGTTACTGTAGACTTAGTATGGCTAAAATGCTCTGGTTTTGAGGGCTCTGACAAACAGTACCATGTTTCTACACCTAAGAATGTTTAGTTCTCAGGGAAGGACTTTGAGGGATGTCGTCTTCATAAAGAAGTAGTAGAATATGGGACATTCAATGGTAAACACTACCAGTGGAGCCACTTCCAAGCCTTCTGCATTGGTTGAGCAAACAGGGTTTTGCTTGTATTTGAGAAAAACGCTATCAAACACCAAGGCGAAGATTGCTGACAAGCAGTTGCAGCCCGGATCCGAATGCTACCTCGACAAGCTCTTTCGGACCCAAAGACGAATGGGAAAGTCTCTCCGTTCCCGAACGCTCACGCTTGATCGGTCCTTAAAGCTCGGGCCAATTAAACCGCACCGCGTGACGAGACGCGGCGGGTCAGCGAGTGTGAAATTACCGCCGCTGGAGGAGGAAGACGTGCTCCTTTATCCGTCCGCGTCGATGCCGCTAAGGAGGAGAAAGCGCGCGAGTTCGAACGCTCGCGTTAGCCGAAGGACTCGATTAGCTCGAGCTTGTGCGTGTCTCTCTGTTCTACACAGAGTTAATTAGCTACATGGACTGGCTGGCGTGAATATTCATGAGCGGGTGTACGGAGCGGACTGTTCATTTGCATAGAGATGTTAAAGCTGCTCCCTTGAGAAGCTCGTGCGAGAGATTAAGAAGAGATCAGGACAAGTGCTGGGCTTTTTTTTTTTTTCCTTTAATTCGTCACGTCCGACTATATAAATATACAGTACCTTCTACGTTACACCTCACCCGTATTTGTGCACGAGCATGTGACTTTATAACGAAACGAAAGTCATTGTTACACATCCGCCGAACGCTCGCACATTAGCCGCGATCTGCTTTACCATATGCTCCAGTGCTGTGCCAGACGCGCACATGTGTGTGCCAACCGTACGCTGGCCAGACTAAACATCTGGCATCGTGTGTGCTGGTCTCATAGGCATGAGGGAGTGTGTGAATCTGCCGCCCTCTCTCTCGCCATCTCATTTCCTCCATCATGTTTACACCTCAGTATCTCTCTCTCTCCATCCGCCAGTTTGGCGGTTTATCGACATCGCACTTTAAACACAACGCCAATGCAATTATGGTCCATCGTGACCTGTATACACTCTCACACACACACACAAAGTAGAGTTCCTACTCCACCATCACATATCAGAATGTTCTACTCTTTAATTAGTTTGATTTTGTAGGCACTGAGTAAAAAAAAATTAATAAATAAAAAAAAGGTCAAGATCACTCGACAGTTTCAGCCTTCGCCACATCGGCCCTCGCTTTACACTTTTTTTTTTTACTCATTTAAATTCAGAATCTCAGGACAAATTTTAGTCTTTAAATACTTATATATAAACATATATTTTTTGCATAAATATATAAATGTATCTCTGTTAAAGAGTATCCATCTATCAAACCCTGCATGTTTAAGACACTCCATACAGCAAACGCTGAATATAAACGCGAGGATTATGTACTGTAGCTGTCTCTCTTTCTGTCTCCGTCCTTTTTTTTTCCAGATCTTTCCGATAGCAGGACTCTTAATTACACCTGCATTGTTTCCGCAGCAGCAGAACATCGGCGAGGTAATTACACGCCGCGTTCGCCGCTCCGAGTGCCCACGGCTGCAGCTAGCGCTCTTTCTTTATCCGCTAACCTCAAAAAAAAAAAAAAAGATACCGCTGCTTATACTGTAACGCTTTTACCATCAGGAGACAGACGAGCCGGTTGAGACACCCACTTGTTATACATACACGACGTATAGGAAGTAACCGGATAGAATGCTTTCAGGACGAGGATGTCAGTCGCTTGATCTAAATTCCGTCTAGCGCTTCGCGATGAAACCGAAGGAGCTCGTGCAAAGGATTCTGATGCTAACCGCGTGAGAATGCAGCAGTATTAAAACCTACCGCCATCAAAACAACGTGTATGAATCAAAACACAATCAAGCTTGTGTGTGGAAAGTGTGTGTGAGGGTGCCAGCTGTCCTGTGTGTTCACTGAAGGATGAAATGAATTGTATTTAAATAAAATTAGCATGCAGGCAAGCTAAACGCAGAACTGCGGCAAAAAAGAAATGCTAATTCGGAGCTGCCTGGAAGCCGAATGCAAATTGAATCCAATCGTAACAATCATTTACATTAGAGAGGACACGAATTAAACACGGGTTCACTGCGAGTCACCTACACTGAAATATCAATACCATTACGAAATGTCAGAGCGGCGCTAAGTGGTCTGAAGACGGAGGCACGCCGAACGCGCGGGATGCTACGCCAGATGAAGATTAAAGACCGCGGCTCGTACAGTATATAGAAGCGCTGATGAATTAGCATCGCGTTCATTCTTTGTATTTATTAAGAGTAATCAGCTTGTTTATTAGATGTTGCATAAGGACGAGGAATGAGGCGACGTGAGGAATCCATATATATATATATATATATATATATATATAATCAAATAAAATACAATCACACCTGCCAATCACGATGCAATCTGACATACTAGTGTATGTGTAATAAACATTAAACAAAAAAAAATTATTAAATGGGGTTTGTGTTTATGTTGCTCTGTCATGGCAGTGATCTCCACCCCCTTTTTCCTTATAAGGAAATAGGAACGAATACATAAGGTACCGTATATAAAATCCCTTTAATGCAGAACTATAATAAGTATAATAAGGTATAAGTATAATAAGGATGGTCAGAATATAAAAATATTTGTATGTTCTAAAAATAGCAAATAAAATCCATTTAAGTGACAGATTTAAATCATGCAGTCGCGGAGAATTTGTAAAATCCGGTCGGTCGCTTTAAGTTCGAGTTCAACAAGTGACATCACGACAAAATGAGTGCACGATGTAGCACTTATTTGTCATTAAATAACGGAATAAAAGGCTGTATATTGGTGATTTATCATCCCGGCCAAAGTGGATCTGCACCCACTTAAACTGTTCATGTGAAGATTTTACAAGTGGAACACCTGATTAGTAAATATTCTACGGATCACGTGTCACCAACTTGTCGGACAGACGCATCTCTTTGTGGGAACTGAACATACGATCATCCACCGACGCCTCTTTCGCATTACAGGAACTCGGCTGGGATGTTATCGCCACGTCCCGTGTTCGGCCCTGACGTCGCTCCAGGCCATTTCCAGATGTTTTGAAGCATTAAAGGAGTTCCTGGGAGGCCAGCGTTTCAGACATGAAGCTCTGACGTACTGTATTGAGAAAACATTCTACCTCGATGGTGTCCAAGCACTAGCAATAACGGGAGTTTTTACGCTCTGTCTTTACAATCAAAAGTCCCGGTTTGACACGAACGCTTCTCTTACATACACCGTTATGGAGGCAGCCGACTTCTAACGCGAGCTGAAACCCCGCAAAACTTTTTCAACATCCCAAATTATGCTAGCTGTAAAAAAAAATCTACACGCTACACCTATGAATTCCCCATAAACATAAAATATTAATGCATTTATGATCGATTTCGGATTTCCATTCCACGCCATACCAAGCAGTCGGCAGTATGATTACGCCGACCTACATCTTCCCTTAGACGCCCTCATGATTGCTTAGTGATACCTCAGCATCCGCGTTAAACCGAATCCTAGTGAAAAAATCCATGCGCATTACACAAGCAATTCTACGGACTCGATTTTCGTTCCCGCACTCTCTCTCTCTCAAACACACACATACACACATTTCTCTCACAGCAGCATCACTAAACCTGACATTTGAGGTTTAATAGGCTCGGCAGGGAAGCCTTTCTTATTTCCGATGCTCAAATACTGTGTCGTGGCGTTTAGAGCTCATATGTCTGCTCGAGAGGTGCGAGAGAGAGAGAGAGAGGCAACAGTACCAACAATGTAGTCTGTACTAAGGTGCGAGTGTGTGGCCCTCAAAGTTCAGTAGCGCAGCATGCTAAATTTGCAGCTTTCCTGCTGAGTCATCGGTTACTAGCTAACACTACATAATGCAAATCTAAATAAATAAAGCAAGGACGGTTGGAGGCTGCATTACATTCTGTGCGAGCTGTCTGTCACTAACGAACAGATGGCGCCTTAATTAGTGGAAAAGAGAAATCAAACTTCTCGTCGACGGGAAAAAAAAAAAAAAGGATGAAAAGAAAGCGCAATCGGGAAACATAACGTAGCGGACGAGGACTCTGATCCGGGGCAAATGCGGAAAGATTAAAAGGGACGATGTTGAAGATGTAAGCTTGATTGACAGCTCCGTATCTGGAGATGCTTGATTCATGTGGGTGGTTCGAGCTGGACGGAATAAAAAGACGAAAAAAAGCGGCTTATTGTGGAGTTATGAGGTGAATGTTAATGAAATCTAAAGAGCTTGATCGCTGCATGTGTTTTGTAATTTTGGTAAAAATATGATACAAAAAATTATCTGGTTGTAGCGTGTCGCAGTATCCAACCTGTGATGAACAACTACATATAACATTTTTCATTTTAACATTATTTGTTTAACAAAAATGGAGCCAAAAAAGTTTTCTGTTTAATTCATGATTCAATTAAATTCAACTGCTTGTAAATCCACCGTTAGCAACAACAACATGAAGTAATAAGTTTTGTTCCATTCTTATGTACAAAACTCTTCAGTTTATTGATGTTGTTGGCCATTCGCTTACCGTATGTCAACTGGGTTGAGGTCTGGATTTTGAGCAGACCAAACCCTTGATTATTTTCTTTTTAAACCATTTAGAAGTAGATTAACTAGGGTGCTTCGGATCATTGACCCAATTTCGACCAAGCTTTAGCTGTCGGACAGATGGCTTCACGTTTGCCTCTAGAATTCTTGGTCAGCTCAATGACTGCAAGGTTGCAAAACAAGCCCAAATCATCACCCCTCCACTGCCAAGCTTGACAGTAAGTATGAGACGTTTCTGCTGAAATGCTGATTGGTTTTTATTGGCATTAAGGCCAAACAACTCCACTTGGGTCTCATCTGTCCATAGAGCATTGTTCCAGAAGTTTTAAACAGAAGAGACTCGCGCCTACCAACCTTTCCAAGCAAACCGTACTTGTTCAGTCTTCTTCTAATTGTGCTGTCATGGACTTGCATGCTCAATTCTTGGGTTGTTTATGTATTTGTATTTCTCTGAGCATTGCACGGTCTAACCTTGAATGTGCTGAGACGTCCACTCATGGGAAGATGTCTTAAACGCTTTCCACTTATGAATAACCTTTCTAACTGTAGAAACGCTAAACCCTGAACTGTTTGGTTGATGCGCAGAAACAATTGCTTCTTTAAGACCATTGCTTACATCATTGTGTTAACGTACACCTGAATGCTCCAGACCAGCAAACTGCCAAAACTTCATCTTATTTTTTTTTTTTACACACCTGCTGATGACCAATTAATCAATGGTTCATGATTAGAAAATTAAGGGGGTACTTAGTATTGCTCACGTCCCCCCCCCCTTTTTTTTTAGCTATATTGTTGTTAGCAGCGAGAAAAGTTGTTTGTCTGAGGTTGTAATTCCCTAATACTGAGACTCGCTTTGATTTGCAAATTATCTTATTACACAAAAAACATAGAAGAAGAAGAGGGGGCACTAACTTTTACACAAGACTGTACTGTAGCTTGAATGAAAAGACTCAGATTTCTCCAAAGATCTTGATGTGTGTGTACGGTGTGTATGTGTGTGTGTCTCAATTGTGGACGGCATATTGTACATTTTGAATGTTGTACAACTCGAGCAGCAGGTGTTTCGCGAGAACGCGTAGGCGGAGGCGCGAGAATCTTTCTTGATCCGCTCCAGCCTGCCCGTTTTGACACGCTCCCTCCCTCTCTGTCTCTCGTTTTCCTTCGTCGCTTCATTCGTTTCTGCTCTCCGCGTCCAGCGTCTGATGGAGAGCGGGCGACGCGGACACATGCTCGCTAAACAGGAGCCGTAGACTGGCAACTGCTGAAGGCTAAAACTATGACAGCATGTCTGGCTGGGATCTGGTGACCGTGAGTCTGGGCCCTCGTAGCCAAAACACACACATGCGCACACACACACGCACACATACACATATGCACTGTTACTTTGTTTTGGCCTCAAAATAATTAACCTCTAACAGCTGCCAACAATCTTTTTAGAGATGAACAGCTGGTGAGAGAGAGAGAAGGTGAGAGGAGGTGGGAATGCTGAAGAGAGAGAGAGAGAGAGAGAGATAACTACAGAGAAGAAAAAGTGAGAACAAATGAGATAAAACGCTGCAAATTAGAAAACAAAACGATGACACAAAGCGAAAGAGTAAAACATTTGAACTAATCGACGGTTCGCTAATACCTACCGTTTACCCTTCAACGCTAAATCTGTGATGTCGTTTCCTGTCTGTTTACTTCTTATTCACATGACACTTTGAAGTCCTCGTATTATCTCATAGTCATCAAGTTCTGCTAAGGTATTATCGCTAATACCCCTATGACTCACGGTGAGATGCGGTGTCGGGCACCGTGAGCCGCCGCGATTGCCCGCCGACGTTCCGCGGAGTTCTACAAGGTCCGCAAGCTTCCGCGAGGACCGCCAAACAATGCAACATGTTTAATTTTTCGCGCGGAAAGATGGAAACGTACTCACAGCGCCAAAAACTCGCGGTGAATCATGATGAACCGCACTTACGGCCACCGCGCGAAACCGCGTAGGTGAGATAGGGGTATAAAGGAAAGTGCTAACTTCGCTATCCTGTAATAATACGAGTACGCCTTTCAAGAGGACGGGTACGCTCTCTCTCAGAATGACGGGACGACTCCAGGAAGACGGATGTCCAATTTGTCCATCATTGAAAGATGTGTTTATAACGCTGTGCAGGATAGCTATATGTTAGCCCACTTCCATATATGGTCTTATACTGAAAGTCTCGTCTGAGATGAATGGAACTGAATGTACTGATCATGACCGTAATATCAGTGTGTGTGTGTGTGTGTGTGTGTGTGTGGCACCGTAACGAGGGACTCACTCTCGGCATGCGTGAGAAGCTGTAAGGAGGCGAGCAGCAGCAGCAGCAGCAAGGTTGGCATCGTGATGGTTGGCACGTGTGCTTCAGCAGCCTGGATGGCACAATCGCTGCGAGTCTCCTATTCACCTCTCACAACCTGCAGACAGACAGACAGACAGCGATTAAACAAAACAGCTCTCTGGGATTTGTTAAACGGTTACCTCCATTAAGTGGATGATGGGGGTTGGGTTATAATGGACGACCCGTAAATGACATTTCCGGTCCTGTAGGAGACATAGATGAGTGAGACACACTATCTCTCTCTGTCTCTCTCTCTCAGACCTAGTTTCGTCGCTTTATGCTCCTCATTAGAGGTGGCATAAATTGCCGTGTGTAAATTTTTAAAATGTGCTTAGCGCAGCTTTAAAATTCTAATAGAGCAATTATAACACAGATATTAGATTTGACACCTTTGTTGACTTTACTGCCGCTCAGTAATAATTCAGGAGCATTTCTTGTTAGCGTTTGGCTTCTGACATCAACCTCAAGGAATCGAGGGCACGATTAATTATGTCGCTTATGGGAGACGGGAAAATCTATTAGGAGACAAAGACAACACTCAGGAGATGCGTGACGTAACTCTAGACATATAGATTAAAAATCCGAAGACTGAGTTTAATCCGGGGGGGGGCGGGATTAATCCGGAGATGAATCTAATAATTGGATGATAATTATAAGTAGAGGACATATTGATTAATTCAGATCATTTATTGAAATGATTAATCAGGAGACAAAACAACTCAATAATCAGATTTTTTTTATATCGATATACAGATTAATATATAGGATATATAGATTAATTGGGAAGGCTATGATCTGTAAAAAAAAAAAATCAGGATGCATATAAACTACGCATTAATGATAATAATAATAAATAATAATTACATTGATTAATCAGGGAAGGTATCGATTAATCACCTTTTTTTTTTAAAGGTAATCTGGAGGCATATCAGTTAATCTCGACATGTGTAGATGTATAGATTAATCAGGAAAGGTATCAATTATGCTGAAGGTTTATCAGTCCATAGGAAGACATGAACTAATCAGGTGATGTATAAATTAAATACCAAATATATAGATTAATCTGGAGATGTAGAGATTATTCAGGAGACACACAGATTAACCAGGAAATGTAGACATTAACTAGGAAACATATAGATTAATCTGCATAGATTAATCAGGAGACACACAGATTAATATACCTAAATTATACTCCTAATGTACCATTGTTTTGTTAATGACAGTCAACCACAAAAAAAAAATAGGCTACACCCTCACTGGACACGAGCAACAGTATATAATTTAATTCGCATATTCATTAAAAAAAAACTTTTCTATTACAACATTCATCTCTCTTTAATTTGTCTCATTTCACACTTGCTTAAATGACCGTTACCATTTTGTCAGGTCTAATTTCAATGTATTTACAAAAATGATTTAATTTTCCTCTCCTGTATTATTTTATTTCTCTTCAAGACACGAATATAAATCAGCCTGCAAACCTGTTTTCAAAGCTCTTTATCAAACAGTGCTGAGCTTAATCAGAAATCTAACACATATGGTTTCCTTGCTACTTTCTGTTCCCCATTAACAACAAAGCCTGCAATCATCACGTCCTCCTAAATTCTACTGTCTGTTTCCCCGATCTCCAGAAGAACAAATCAAAGATCAAAAGACATGTAGACAAATTTAGAAAACAGATTACGAGACATATAGATTAATCGGACGATGTGCAGAATAATAATCTGGAGGCATTTTTTAAATACACAGACGAATCAGAAGATGTGGAGATTAATTCAAATAATCTGCGGGCTAGTCGATTAATCGGGAGTATAAAATAATTAGGATACAGATAAACTAATCATAAAATGCGGAGATTAATTAATTAGCACTTCAACAGGGCATATATTGATTAATCAGGTGATGTATAAAATAATCGGGAGGACAATCGATTATTCGGGGCACATATAGATTAATCAAGAGATGTAAGTACACAATAATCTCGAGGCTTATTGATTAATTGGGAGCACATGCAGATTAATCAGGATAATCTGGAAGCTAATCTGGCAACTCAATTAATCGAGACACACAGATTAATCGGGAGAAGCGGAGAAAAATCTGGAGGGTAATCAATTAATCGTGAAACACTAATAGAAGGCGTGTAGATGGATTAGAAAACATAGATTAATCATATAGATTAACTGGGAGATGTATAACATGGGCATAAGAAGATTAATCTATTAAGTAAGACTAAAGAGTAATAGATTAAACAGGAGATATAGATTAATCGGGAGGCATATGAACTAATCAGAAGGGCATACCAGTTTATTAGGGAATGATTAGAAAAATCTGGAAGCTAACCCATACAGATTAAACAGAAGATGCACAGAATAATCTGCAGATTAATCGATTAATCGGGGGACATATGCATAGACTGTAATCACAAGAGACCTGTACCGTAATTTAGACTTAATGAAGGTGTGCAAATTAATCAGGGTATGTGTAGATTAATCGGGAAATGTACAGAATAATTTAGAGGTAATACTCTATTATAGATTAATCAGTAGAATAATTAGGAGACCTATAGATTGATCATAAAATGTGCTGATTAATCGATTAATCGAGGCACGCATACTGTAGATTAACCCGGAAAGGTGTTTTCCAATTGGGATTGGACCATTATTATTCAGTAGATTTATAGCTTGTTTTTTTTTAGAGGATGTATAGATAAAACAGGGGAGGTAAAGATTAATTACTAAACACACTAAAGAATGTGAAGAATTCTCCCAACATGCCCACCCACAGTCTCTCTCTCTCTCTCTCTCTCTCTCTCTCGGCTTATCATTTTCTTTCTACATCACTGTACTCTATATCTCTACCTCTCTCACTTGCCCTCTAACTCACATGCTGATTCAGATAAACAAGGCCATCTGTACACTGCGTAACACCGGGACGAGAGACAGAGAGAGAGAGAGAGAAGAAACGAGGCAGAGAGGAGAAAGCAGAGATAGGCGGAGCAAAGCGAGCCCCATCCTGCCACGACCCATTATAGCAACATAACAACCTGTGTGTGTGTGTGTGTGTGTGTGTGTGTGTGTGTGTACGGAAGTGAGCATTGGCACAAGGGTGTGCGCTGTTGTGTGATGTCACAAGCGACAGGCAGTGTTACTCTTTCTGCTCCCATCTGTGATCCTACACAGACACACACACACACACACACACACACACACACACTATCTCTCTCTCTCTCTGACATGTTTGCATCGTAGACTAAATTAAAACAGCTCCTTGCCTTTCGAGTCATGGCATCTCATTGTTCTTTAGTGTTATTCAGAAACACACACACACACACACACACTTAATTAGAGAGAGAGAGAGAGAGAGAGAGAGAGAGAGAGAAGGGAGATATGTCTGGTCTGATTCTTATCTTCTCTTCATGCCGAGAAGCAGCCATGGATCCTTTACTGCATAAGGAATCACGTTACACAGAGAGAGAGAGAGAGAGAGAGAGAGAGAGATAAAACAGTGATAAGAAGAAAGTGACAATGAGAGAGTGAACAGAGATCGAGACAGATAGAGGGAGATAGAAAGCATGATTAGGACGAAGAGGCGGTTGGTG
>JAQQZT010000013.1:13321993-13333779 GCA_030068275.1 Clarias platycephalus | reverse complement strand
TGTGGGGGGTGGTGGTGGTGGTGGTGGGGGGCTCAGACTAGAAAAGAGTTGACGTGTGTCGGAGTCAAAGGTCAAGGTCAAGTCACCTGACCTAAAACAAACAAACAAACAAGTAAACAAACAATGCAACCACTGAAGCGTAACATATACTTTTCTAAATACGGAGTCTCTGGAATACGGAAAGTGTGTGCGTGTGCGTGTGTGTGTGTGTGTGTGTGTGTATGTGTGTGTAAGAAAGACAGGGAGAGAGAGAGAAACAAGCGCCCTGATTTAGACGACATATGCATTAGTGCTTCATCATCCCTCTCCTGTGTCTGTCACTCTCCTACATGGCTTTAGCTCAGTCTGTCTGTGTGTGTGTGTGTGTGTGTGTGTGTGTGTGTGTGTGTGTGTGTGTGTGTGTTAGGTGTAGTGAAGCCTGGCTAAGCTCTAGTCCCTAGTGGGATGAGTATTACATAAAGCCTCTCACTAGGTCAACTTACCACCAAAACCACACACAAACACACCCACACACACCCACATACATGTGTGAGTGTGTGAGTAAATATATATACTGTATATATATATATACAGTTAATGCTAAAACTGTACCTAACATTATTTGGCACATTTTAAGCCCCGCCTTCTTTTCTGGGCCGACCAATCACTGCTTAGGATCTGCCACCATAAATTGCTTCAAAAAGCAAAAATCTGAAAATCTCATCATTTCAAAAGTCGATTATTAAAGATGGGGAAAAAAATATATATATTGAATGATGTATCACAATTATTTTGCGCAGCACTTAATTTTTTAATTAGGTAGCATGACATCCTGTGTGGTATGAGCGAAAGTTTTTATCAGTCAAGGTTGTTTCGAATTGTAAGAAAAACTAAAAGAAGAAAACATTGATTCGGGATGTTTATAAAATTGTGATACGGACAGAATGTACAAAACACAAATCAAATCGGTATCGATGTATCGTGACAATATCGTATCGGCTGGTCCCTGATGATTCCCACCGCTACCAGGTATACGTTTTAACAGGCACAGTTGAAATGGTAAATCTAGCAAACACAATATGCACGACGCTGTTTAGCGTGCAATGCATTATGGGAATTAATGATTCTAATGCTAGTCATTACCGCTTCTAATGGGTACAGGGGTATTTCTTTCTCACTTCTCCCGCTCCCCGACTCAGAGGTCAAACTCTCGCCTCAGAGTCCGTCAAGTGTAGCCAAGGTTACCGGCCAAAAGTGGTTTCCATGGCGCTACCAGCATGCTAGAGGCAAAACTGGACCTCTCCGCTCAAGTGCATGAGAGCTAGCCAAAAGATGGCTGAGGGAAGTTGGAGGACGGGGTCTGATGGATAGGGGGAAGAATTTAAATATATACAGTGCCATGAGAAAATGTTTTTGCCCCTTCCTGCATTCACTTTGTGTAACCGCGCTGTATAACACCTTTGTCAACCTCTTTGTGTAACATAAAAATTTGTTTGATGATCTGAATCTAAAGAAGAAAATCAGCAAATACTTTTTCACAGTACTTTATATATACACAAAGTCTCAGTGTGCAATCTAAATAAGGTCTTTATGGATTTTTGCTATATCTGGCAACCTGGCTCTCCCTCTGATTCCATTCATTCCATCCAGCTCAGAATAAACCAGGTTCAAATTCAAATGTGCAAACTGAGCCATGCACTGTGTGTGTGTGCGTGTGTGTGTGTGTGTGTGTGTGTGTGCGTGTGTGTGTGTGTGTGTGTGTGCGTGTGTGTGTGTGTGTGTGTGCTCGTTTGTAGGTGACAGCAGTCTCAGGCATGGCACTAAACGACAGTGGGAGTATGATGTGTGACGAACGAAACACACACACACACACACACACACACACACACACGTTCGAGTGCATTCCTGGCATTTTGACATCTCCCCCCACTCTGCAGCAGCCCGTGGGAGGATGAATAATCTGACTTCAGAAGCAGAGAGACTCAGAGAAAGTGAGGGAAAGAGTTCTGACTTTTAACTCTTAACTATTAAAGCAGCAGTCAGATTGAACATGGGTGCAGAGCTTTAAAAGACGGTTTACCCCGAAAGGGAAACGTTTTTTTTTTTTGTTTGTTTTTTAAAGCTACCTGTAAAAAATTGCACACTTCTAGCAAAATTTAATTGTCAATCAACAAGCAAAAAATGGATGTGGTCTTAACGTTGTGAGCAAAAAATAAATAAATCTAAAATGGTGAAGTGGTTTATGTTGCCTTAAAAATATGTTGCCTTAGGGTTGCTTGTTCCTTACAGCTATACAGAAACCACCGCTGGCATTCGCTAACACACCCTTGTCAAAAAAAGAAAAGAAAAAATCTTTCTGAAGAACTTGCTGAAGTGTACTTGGTACCTTGGACAGTATTGTGTTAATGTCTCAAATCAAACAATTACAACTAAAAAGCTTACCGCCATCCAGAGTAATCAAGATAGCCGCTGTAAAACATGTACACTTTACAAAGGATTATCTAAAATTACTTGCTTTCCTTCCAAACGTGATCAGGACCTGAATTACCGAGCGCTGTTGCTATAGAACGAATGATGACCTTATCGTAGCTAAGCTAATAATTTGGCTAACACTGGTTACACAGCTAACATCTTAGAATGTTCTTAGAACAGTACGATTTTTGGTTCCTCTAGCGCTCGAACTGGCAAGAGTTCTGGACGCTCTGCTAACATTTAGGGAATGCCTTGGACAACATTCTGCAAATGATTTTGGATAATATTGAGGGAACACATGACATGATTTGTGCAATAATTTAAGAACTATAGTTGAAGGTTCTGGAAACATTATAAGATAACATTCTGGAATTTTTTTTAAAACAGTTTGTACACTGATTTAAGTACTATCATTGAATCTTCTGGAAACATTTAGATAACGTTCTGGAAACGTATTAACAAGGTTCGTCCAGTGTTTGAAGAACTATAGTTGAAGGTTCTGGGAACGTTATTAGATAACATTTTGGGAACATTTTAACATGTTCCGTACAATGTTTAGAGATCGATCATTGAATGTTCTGGAAACATTATTAGATAACGTTCTGGAAACTTTGTGAAAAGCTGAAAAGCTTTGTACAATGTTTTAGGAAGTACAGTATAGTCAAAGATTCTGGGAATGTTATTAGATAATATTCTGGGAACATTTTAACCAGGTTTTGTCCAATGATTTAAGAATTATCATGGAATGTTCTGGAAACCTGACTAGGGAATGTTCTGGAAACATTTTAAGAATGTTTTAAGAACTACAGTTGAAGGTTGTGGGAACGTTATTAGACAATATTCTGAGAATGTTTTAACCAGGCTTGTACAATGATTTAAGAACTATGAATATTTTTGGAAACATTATTAGAGAACGTTCTGGAAACATTTTAACAAGGTTCGTACAGTGTTTCAAAAACTGTAGCTAAAGGTTCTGGGAACATTATTAGATAATATTCTGGGAACATTTTAACCAGGTTTGTACAATGATTTAAGAACTTACCTTACAGTTGAAGGTTGTTGGAACATTATTACAGTAGATAACATTCTTGGAAGGTTTATTTATAGGTTCTAGGAAGCACATATTTTTCAATGTGTGAGAATTTCTAGTAGCTAACTACTAATGATGACTGTGCAACTGCCTAATGTTAATTAAGCACATATACACATACACACTATCGAGAAGAGCACATTAGAACTTGTTCTTCACACCAGACTTTGTCCTTTGGCTTATATAAAAAAATTTTTTTTAAAGCTAAAGCCGTTACACACAGCACTGATTAAAATGCCACCAGTTAGCTCCATGCTAATTGGATGTGAGACCCTCACAGCTAAATGTCATATTGAGAAAAGAAAAGAAAAGTCCACATGAGCGTGAAACAGATTTTTCCTGGGTTCTTTGCTTAACAAGAATAATAATTAAGGTGAAGGTTTGGAATTTGAATGACCTCAGCCGCGGTATGGTGTTAGAATGCTAGCTACCGTGGGTTCTGGAGGTAATACGCAGTCAGACGCTGAGGGCTAACGCTATGATAACGCCTAGCTTAGACCTAACAAGCCTGACATTGCTGCTTTTAAACATATTGTGAACTGTTTTAACAACCCGCCCACTCTACGAGTATTTACAACCAAATCTGATCAATATGGCGGAAACTGTGTCTGCATGCAAAGCGAAGTGTATTCACAGTGTGATTGTAGTAAAATGGAGTCATTTCCTAATAATTTACCAACACGTATGAGACAAATGTTACTATTCTTTATATGTTTATATCGTTTCTACCTTCAATGAGACTCTATAGAGGGAAGGACTCTCAGCTAATTTTGTTGAGTTAACGGTAACGTGCATGGCTAACTAGTCTCAGTGCAACTGCGACTATATTTTGACCTATTTTTTAGGAAAAAAGTGAGCATAATGATAGTGAACAGTAATAAATACTTAATAGAAGTAATTCCTACTTAGGATATGTGAAAAAAAAGCTGTGTTGTAAGGTGCACGTGACAAATAACTGAATCTTAATTTGAAGTAGTAAAACACAGCAGCTCCTCTATCATCCTAGTGGTGCTCTCTAAATTGGTGCACAGCATTCTGTGTGGTCTAAGCAAATTTATTTACAATCGTAACATAATAAAAAATGTAAAAAATCGATGTATAATTGGGATGTTTATAAAATGGTGATACACAATCGCGATACAAATCGAATCGGCATCGTGATTAGATTGTGATTAGATTGTATCGGGCGTCCTCTGGTCAGGTGATCCCCATTATATAGCAAGCTACATGCATTCAGACTGTGCTTAAGAAATACTAAAAGAGCTTTAAAAAAAAAGCTAGTGCCATGTCTGAATTTGACCTTCAAGTCAAAATAAAAAAAATAAGAATAATAATAAAAGGATTTTCTAGCCTGGGAAACAGGGCAGTTCGTGGGTGTTTATACAGCTGTAAATTGGCATTCGGAGACCGTCCTGAACTGCGCATAACCCAGTTTTCATCATCTCATTAGACTCAGTACATCTTGATAAATGGCTTCGAAACACGAGCGGGTTCGAAACGCGCAGAGAATACAACCGAAAAGACATCTGTCTGTGGATCGAAGCAAATCTCCTGTGAGCTCTGTGCTCCAACCGCGCCAAGTCACGCTCTGAACTGCTCAGACCCTGCCAAGACCCGGCACACACACACACACACACACACAAACACACATTAAATAGTGTACAGGCATCTCTCACAGACACTAACACACATACGCAGACTATCATACACCTGTGCTGTCGAGCCTTATTGCCTGTTATCAGGTTTGCGGGAGATGCTGAGTCAGATTTTGTCTCTGAAGATGAGATGAGATGAGCACGCTGACTTTTCTGCTTTCACTCTCCGACTGATCTTACTCAAGCGGTATAAACAGCAGAGAGAGGGAATAGCTCATCTGCTAGTTCGATAATAAATGCTAGAACAGGAATCCAGGCCGGAGGAAAATGATTCTTCCAGATAAGAGAGAGAGAGAGAGAGAGAGAGAGAGAGAGAGAGGGAGCACTGCTTACTGATTTACCACCGTGTTTAGGTTATGTGTCTTTTTCTTTATACGACAGCGAGTAGGGAGATTAACTTTAGCCTCCATTGCAGCGTGCGTGTGTGTGTGTGTGTGTGTGGGGAGCATTTCTCAGGCAAATAAGAGAGATTTGTCTGCATTTTCCTATGAGTATGCACACACACACGCTGACACACACACTCACGTGTAGCGTTTAAACAAACAAATGTGTTTCATTACGACCGGGGACATAATGGTTAAAATAAATGCAAGACAATAATCTGGAAGTTTAAAAACAGACAGAGAGAGAGAGAGAGAGATAGCCTGCAAACTAAGAAAAGTGATTAAGAGAAAGAACATCCGCATTCTCTCTTTCTCGCTCTGCTATCAATATGCGGGAATCTCCCGGAACTTCCGGGAGAGGTGTGACCTAAACTTATGACTATACAGTATAATGTAATTATTTTTAAAAATCAGGAAAATTAGCCTCGTAAACTTTATTATAGGTAGCTCAGTGGATAAGGCACTGGACTGCGGTTCAGAAGGTCCTAGGTTCAAACCCCACCACCACTATATTGTCTTTTAAACATTCAACTGCTCAGATATAGAATTTGATAGAAATGTAAGTCGCTCTGGATAAGGGTGTCTGACAAATGCTGAAATGTAAATCAAACATTATTAATATCCGTCTCTGAAGTTGGAATTGCAATAACAGGAAACACTTTATACTGCATTTATAGTATTAGAATTACATTACAATCAAACACACTGTTCCTCACTCATTTAGCATATTTAGCTGCTAGCATTCAGAGGAACCGTTTGTTTTAGCATTCATTCGTTCTGGTGTTGCTTGGTTCATCTACAAATCCTTCATCTTGACATTTTGTTGCAAAGAAAACAAGTGGATGTCGATCATTAAACAAAGAAAGCTATGTCTGTCTTTGCTTAGCTGCATGCGTGCTAGCGCTTAGCTAGCTGCTGTATGTCGAAAGTTGGCACGCACATGGTATTTGATATTGACCTAGCTAGCGAGCTGTTACCACTAGACATCTTTCTTCGGTTCTACGCTAATATGAAAAAAAGAGATTACAACTGACAACTAGCGTTTTTTGTTGTTGTTGTTGTTGTTGTTGTTGTTTGTTTCTAAGCTGTGTCATGTTATTTCATGTTTACAAACGACAACGTTTATCCCCTCACATTTTACGCGGATTACAATAACCTGAGTAAAACGGCATCCGAATAACACAAGGATATGATGTGCCGTTAGGGGCTTAGCCAGCCTGCGTGTAGGACACACTCATGAGCAAGGGATGTGTGTGTGTGTGTGTGAGAGAGAGAAAGAGCTACGACTGCGTCTCCTCAATCTGACAATGCGTAATTACCTTTCCTTTCTCCCTAATGGAGCGTTTCATTATGCCTCTGCCACAGCGCTGAGCTCGGGCTAATCACACTCAGCTCTTCGTAACGCTGCACACGCTGGGCCAAAATGGCCGCCGCGGTGCTTTACCTGAATGCCGAACGAAAGCAGGCGCCAAAAAAGGGGGGAACTGGTGAGGTGGGGGGGTTGGGGGGTTTGATGTAAAACGCTTGGAGAGAAACACAGCAATGATACAATGCATTTTTTCCCCCGTGCTGTTTATAAATGGCAGCCATTTTGTGAGGAAAAACAAGAGATGAGAAAGAGTGCAAGCATATCAATGGCATCTACATTTAGCTGTCTGCGCTCTTAAGATTACTCATGTATTTTATTTTTTTTTGTTTGTCTTGGCAGCGAATGCTTCCTTCCTGACAGCCTGGTGAGTGTAGCTAGCGCGCTGCGGAATTAATGAACTCTGTCTTGTTTGGAATTACACCGCCGTGCTGCGTTATGATGTATTGCCTTTCATCGTTCCCTTTTGTCTCGGCTCAGAGAGGGGAGGGAGGGAAAAAAAAAAAAAAGCTATTGTCGCGAGGACTGTTCTGTCTTCCCGAGCGCCTGCCGCGCGGCGGAGGAAATTAGCCTTCTGAAACGTGCGCTAGGACGACTGTCACAATGCAAATCCTGTAAACAAATCAGGGAAGGCTCCTGAGCCCAACCCAGCCTGCTGAATAGCTGGCTGTGACGCTAACCCGACCTGAGGCTCTGTTCGACAAGTGAACGCGATGTGATTTCTGGTACAAATCTGAAATCTGAGTCAGAACGCGGCTATTGAGCCGAGCGCTGCGTGAGGCGCTTGTGCGAGACGCTAGGCTCTTATTTCTGTTCCAAACTTCTGTCAGGTCTCTCACTGGCGCTAACAAAAGCCGCGAGACGAGCTAATGGAGCCGATATCCTCGCCTGTCATCGCTGTCGGCGAGCGGAAGGAGAGAGCGACAGAAGCCGATTGTCAGAGGCGCAATGTCATACCAATGGAAAAACGGTACAGAGACGGATCCCGGGGAGGCGTGGCCTCCGCGCGTCTCGTTCATCGAGAGCATCTCCGCCTGTCTTTCTCAGCGAAAGAAGAGTTAATCCTTCATGCACCTGTAGTGCCAGGGGGGAAAAGAGGTGTGACCTGGTAAAGGGTGGGGGCGGGGCCTCTGGCGATGTTCGGAATACACACAGAGACACACATTACAAAGTTTACTCATGAACAATCTGACCTGATTTCAGGCCTGACTGCCTCCAATATTCTCCCTCTTTCTTTCACTCGTTCTTCGCTCTCTTTTTCCAATTTGTCTTCTTCGTTCACTTATCGATATTTGTGTTTACTCTCAATTCGCCCCGCCGCCCATCTTACGCACAGGCACGCGCGTGCACGCTCTTATCCTTCTCGTCACGTCCGCTTTCTTTCCAATCCCCTCCTTTTGCATCCATCGCTATCAGCGGCTCTCACACCCTCTCCTTAATCTCCACCCGTCTTTATATTCCTCTCTCTCTCTCTCTGAAGAGTTCCTGGCCAATTCCACTCATGCTATGGAAATGTCAGCGGTGTGCCGGTTATCAGGAGGTCAGCGTGCGTCCGGTTAGCTCGGCGTGATTGGGGTGTCAGTCAGCTTAAGCCTCGGGGACCTGCTTTAGCAGCTCCACTTCCACTCTGCTTACAGCTAGCAGGTTTATAGGTGCGCTTCAGTCGCGCAGGCTAAAATACCAGGATTTGCTCTGGATTTCGGTATGTTTGTCTTGTACTAGGCTTGTGCTAAGCTAACAATAGCGACGGGAAAAAAAACAATTCACTGATGTACCGTGAATCGCCACACAAGCATATTATATTTTAGTTTATATATGTTTGTGTCTGAGGTGATAAAATGTTGCATTTTGTCTATTATCCTACTCCGAACCAAACGATTAGCAAATAAATCCTGCCTACAGCTAGAAGGTCTGTAGGTACGCGTCAGCCATGCGGGCTAATATACCAGCATTTGCGTACGATTTCAGGATGTAAGTCTTGTACGAACAGTGATGTATCATGAGTCTTTTGTCTGGCAACTCATGTATCATCACACTGACTTTTATTATATATGTTTGCGTCTGAGGCGGTAAAATGCTGCAGTTCCTCTATGAGCCTACAGGTGGTGCTCTAAACTATTCATAGCATATTATGTAGAATAGGGATATTTATAAAATTGTGATGCTTGTGATCGAATCGCCACCTAGGTATCATGATAATATCGAAAGGAAAACGTAATATCTTTTGTGAGAATTGTTTTTTGTTGTAATCTACTTCCTTCTGAAACTGATTTCAGGTCAGCTGTAAACAAACTGATTTCAGGTCAGCTGTAAACAAACTGATTTCAGGTCAGTGCAAAACAAACTGATTTCAGGTCAGCTGTAAACAAACTGATTTCAGGTCTGCATAAAACAAACTGATTTCAGGTCTGCATAAAACAAACTGATTTCAGGTCTGCACAAAACAAACTGATTTCAGGTCAGCTGTAAACAAACTGATTTCAGGTCTTCTTATTTTTTTGTTTTTTTCCGTCTGTGCTCTAATAATATAAGGAGCAACCGGGACATATTCAGTTATTCAGTTCACTGCATCTCTCACTTTGACAAAAGGGCATTAAAATGCCACATCAGCGCTAAACAGCAAAGCACTTTCATAAACGGTTTGTCGTTTTCTCTCTCGCGCGCACACGCTCTTATTCAAGCCCCCCTTCTCTTCTTTTTTATTCTTGCTCTACGTCTCTCTCTCTCACTCGCTCTGCAACGTGCCAGATTAAATGCCCTTTACAGCTTTTTTTTTTCCCTCTGCCTATCCCAATCGATGCAGTCCAGACAGGCCTGTGGTAAAAAGCCCACACAATGATTCTTGCACTTACAGCAACGTAATAGATAAAAAAGAAAATCTCATTCAATAATCTGTCCAAACTGGTGATGGGCTAAAAGCTAGACAGCGAGACCTCGCTTCGATTTAACTCGACGTTCGTCAAGACTGAGCTGCGGAGGCTGATTAGTTCCTCATGCTGAAAGATAACGGCAAAGTGCCACGGCTACGCCGCAGGAAAGTATAAAGAAAATGTCAGGTTTACTTCTTAAAACTACTGCTTTTTACATCTAGTAGTTACAGATTAGTTATAAAACAAACTGAAAATGAATTGAGCTCATTTCTGGTCAGGTCAGCTGTAAAAAAAAAAAACTGAATTCAGATCAGCTGTAAACTAACTGGTTTCTGATCAGCTGTAAACTAACTGGTTTCTGATCAGCTGTAAACTAACTGGTTTCAGATCAGCTGTAAACTAACTGGTTTCTGATCAGCTCAAAAACAAAATTGATTGAACAAAATTGAAGCTGTAAACTAACAGATTTTAGATCACCTGTAAACGAACTAATTTCTGATCATATCAGCTGTAAAAAAACAAAATGATTTCAGGTAAGCTGTAAACAAGCTGTTTTCTGATTAGCTCTAAAACAAATTGATTTCAGATCTGCTGTAATCAAACTAATTTCTGATCAGATCAGCTGTACACGAACTGATTTCAGGTCAGCGCAAAACAAACTGATTTTAGATCAGCTGTAAACAACCAGATTATCTCTAAAACAAACTGATTTCAGGTCAGCTTTATCTTAGATCTCCAGCTCTTTACCTTAGCTCTTTACTCTCCAGATCTCTAAACTTGGGTGATTTCTCTCTTTCACTCTCTCTCTCTCTCTCTCTCTCTCTCTCTCACACACACACACACACACACACACACACACATTGGTGTGGTCCTTGCGCGACAGCCATGGTGTTACAATCATCCTGGCCCGAGCACAAACGTCTTCAGGCGGACCTGCATAAATGCTCGACTGGCACTGTGTGTGTGTGTGTGTGTGTGTGTGTGTGTGTGTGTGTGTGTGTGTTTATATTAATTGGACTACCCGTCCTGTTCTCTCCATTGTAAGAGGTAAATAAGGTTCTATAAAGTTGATTTGACAAAGAAAGACAGATTAAAAGGACCTACAGATTGGGAGACAGAGACAGAGACAGACAGACAGACAGACAGACAGACAGACAGAGTAGGAGACAAGAGGCAAACTGATAGATAAACATAGAAACAGACTAAAAAATAGACTGATAGACAGACCGAGAGACCTATTGATTGACGGATTGAGAGACAGACAGGAAGAGATTGACAGACAGAAAGAGAGGGGGGGGGGGGTCCCTCTTTATTGACAGATTGAGAAACAGATGGAGAGACAGACAGGTGAGATGGCGATATAACAACTTCACCCCACAAATCAGTGTAAATTATGGATAAGTTTAAGTATGAACCAGTTTACTACACACACACACTTTTCGTAGGCAGCATGAACTCTAGTGCATTAGTGGATTACTGGTTTAGGGGAATGTGACCTAAATAAGCACTGCAGTGGAATGTGAATCTGTACATATATATGCTTGTGTGTGTGTGTGTAAGATCAAACAATAGTACTTGTCCAGATGGCCGGGGGAGGGAATAAAGTCAATGTCTCCACCGTCCCATGTGACCCATTAGCCGTGGAGCTAAACAATTAAATAATCCACTTCAACAGAGAGACAGAGAGAGAGAGACAGAGTTCACGTGTGTGAGTGTGAGATCTGGATAACTCTCAAATGTAGGCGGGTGTCATAAGGTTAGACTTGGTAAATTGGTACAACCAGTGCACCAGTTACTAACTGACCAACCAGTTTAGCGTTCCCAGTCTGAGAGAGCGTGGGATTTGAACTGGTGGACTGTTAGCTGATGTGGGAGCAGTAATAAAGCTGATAAACATGTGTTTGTGTGTGTGTGTGTGTGTGTGTGTGTGTGTGTGTGTGTGTGTGTGTGTGTGTGTGTGTGTGTGTGTGT
>JAQQZT010000013.1:13307884-13318572 GCA_030068275.1 Clarias platycephalus | reverse complement strand
GTGTGTGTGTGTGTGTGTGTGTGTGTGTGTGTGTGTGTGTGTGTGTGTGTGTGTGTGTGTGTGTGTGTGTACAGACTCTCAGTTCTTGGTCAAAGATCATGGTCTTGCTCATCAAATGTTGTCAACAAGTCTGTCTGGCTCTTAGCTAGTAAATTATACACACAAACACACACACACACACACACACACACACACACACACTTGAGACAAAGTACACCTCATTCAGGTAAAGACTGCCGCCTTTTTTATTACGTACAAACATTCCCCACTAAACTGCGTCTTGAGGATAAGCCAGCTAACAAGCGCTACACGAAATCGAATAACACAAAATCGCTCATACGGACAAAAGTAAAGGCGCGGTAACCATGGAAACAATACAGAACTGTCGAATTTCAACATTTCTCTCAGATGTGAGGGTAAATTACTGAGAAAAGGCTCCATATGACTACAATTACACTGCAATTACACTTCGCATTGACCGCTACCCAAACTTATACAGGTTCTGCTGCGCTGAGAAATGTCAACATGGTGTCACACACACCGTGAACCGTCTGAGAGCTGTTTGCAAACGTCTGCAGCGGTGAAGAGCACAAGCTTCATGTGGGATCTCGGCGTAAACACTGCGGGCGTGTAGCGTATAAGCAGCGACGGGACCGATCTCAAACCACCACAATAAATAAATAAATAGTGCTGAGGAACAAGTGGAGCTACGCGGAGACGGGGACGAAGACAACACACTCTGAAGAAATTACACAAACTGTGTCGACAGGCACAGAGAAAGCTCTCTCTCTCTCTCTCTCTCTCTCTCTCTCTCTCTCGTTGAGGACAGTGTTGACACGTTTCCAGTAGGACTATCAGTTTCCCTGATAATCTCTCACTGCTGTTACAATGCCAAATCAGTGTCATGCTGTTCTGACTGTGTACTTACACACACACACACACACACACACACACACCATAAAGTTTCTTTTGTGGCTTAAAGGGAAATGAAATGTCAACATGACAAAGTAATCAACATGACACATTAATCACATGTCCCTCAAAGCTCATCCTTGATGAAGCCACACCTCCTTACTGAGCGCCACGCCTTCTTCACTTTACTGATCAACTTAGCAACAAGCCACGCCTCGTTCATTTAAAATGATCGACAGCAACACTTCTTTCATTTAAAAACTGGTCAACACTGAAGCCACGCCACCTCGTATAAAACTAACCAAGACATAAGCCACGCCTACCTTCCTTAGACTGATAAATACAGAAGCCACGCCTACTTCACTTAAAGAGTCCAACACACAAGCCACGCCTCATGGTCCTTAGACTGATCAACACAGAAGCCACGCCTACTTCACTTAAACTGACTAGCGAAGAAGCCACACCTTCTTCATTAAATTAATCAACAGTGAAGCCACGCCTCCTTCACTTAAACAGACCAACACTAAAGCCGGACACACAGAGATACGAAACAGATCCTGCGGGTTTATTTTCTGCACTCGCGTCCGCCATCTTGAACTGTTCCGTGTTTGGCTCCGTAATCTGTTCCTCTAGAGCTCGCTGTCTTTCATTTTAACTCAAAATTGCTTATAAACGAGAAGGAAAAGAGCAGGACTGAAACGGACAGAAACGTACGCCTGGGAATAAATCGATATCACGCAATTTGCTGTTGGCTTTGGTATCTACAGTATTGATGATCTGTCAAAAAACGCGCGCTTCAAAGCCGACCCTGCGAACGCGTTCTCTCGCAGAAATGACTTTCCAGAGAAAACCTGTTCCCTCCTTCTGCGACGAAATCGATCAACGCGGAGCGTCGCCGGTCACGTGACCAGAGACGACGGCGCTGTCCACCGTTAGCCAATCGTGCCGTGGGTTCGTTTTACGCCTGGTTTGTTCTGGCATCCGGTGGCATGGGGCATGTGGGACATATCAAGTGACTACACACACACACACTTACACAGAAATCTATTGGCACACTTTGTATACAGAGGGAAAATCACATGTTGTCAGTGAACATTTTATACACTTGGCGCTTTTTATGTCTGTGGAAAACGATGCACATACAAAACATATACTGTATGATTTGTGTGTCTTGTGACATTAATGAGGTAAATTAGCCCTAAATATTTTTTGCACCTCAAGGGTACGGGTTCGATTCCCACCTGGGGGGGAGGGTTGTGTGCATGGAGTTTGCATGTGCTTGATGGGTTTCCCCCAAGGTTCCTCCATTATTCCAATACTATGCAGATTAAGTAGACTGGCATTCCCAAATCGCCCGTAGCGTGTGAATGAGCGTGTGAGTCCAGGGTGTTCTCCGCCTCATGCCCTAAGTCTCCTGGGATATAGTCTCCAGCCCCCCACGAGCGGTATAGACGATATGGCGCAAAGAACGCCGTAAGACTGGACGAGAGAGCATCAGATCAAACTCTTAAACAGTTCACCTAAACTCTGCAAGACTCTGAGGACAAAAAAAGTCCTTCACTAGTATGTGTGTGAGAAAGAAATAGAGAAAGAGAGAGAGAGAGAGAGAGAGGGGGGAGGTGAAACGCAGGTGAAAGGTATACGGATTGATCCTGAGAACTCAAACACATCTGGATCGGAGCTCAAATACAAATCGCTGACAAATCAAAAGAAGACGGCTGAGCGTTCGTAAAAGAAAACCTCCACATGCCTTCTGGGGAACAGTTCACCCAGCGTGGTTCTCTCCTCCTCCTCCTCTCCTTCTTTCTTTCTTTTTTTTATTTTTATTCTTCTTAAATAAAACTTCTCGCTAAATATATTTCCATGCACAGAGTGCCCATGGGAAACTCGTTCTCACACTGGCAGCGGTTCTGGAATGTTCCCCCCGCTGGGAAATGTGGGTCAAGCAATGTTCCACGTCCGAGAGAGCGAGCGAGAAAGAGAGAGAGAGAAAGAGAGAGAGATTTCTCTTATTGCCAAGACTTTAAATACCATTGATTTTTTTTTTTTTAATAAGGAGGCAATATTTTAAATGGAAACAAAAACAAAAATGTCATGTCGAGTTGCTTAACGATGATTTATCTCGGAATGAAGTTCGAATCCGAGTCAAACGGCTTCAACGGGGAAAATCTTTCGCTCCTGGCGCGTGAGGGATTTCGCGCGGCGTGAGAAGACCCGGAGTCAGAAAGGCTTCGGCTAGAGAAGACCACCACTGGTGTGTGAGAAACTCGCACACTTCGCGCAGTAAACTTCTCAGCTCTCGCATCAGATCGAATTCGCACCTTCCATTAAAAGACCAGGACGATGCTTTCGTCTTATCACCTCGCTCCTGAAAACTGGACGTTCCCGTCTCTCGCTAGCCGAAAACATGCAGCGTGAACGAGCACGATGTCGAGAGCGGCCTTTAAAATGGCGCGTGCGCAAGACTGTCACTCAGAGTGAAGCGGACTGGAAGTGACACTCGGCAGACTCTGCAGGGAGGCTCTGAGACGGAGCCCTGGGGGATTCTGGGAAACGGAGCCCATTGAGGCTCAGGGCAGACAAGAAATGTGTGTGTGAGAGAAAGAGAGAGAGAGAGAGAGAGAGAGAGAGAGTGTGTGTGTTTGTGTGTGTAAAGGGGAGGATGGCACGATTTCTTAACGCCTCAGTAGTGCTGGTGTCATAGTGCCAGTACAGATGGTTGCTTTGGGTGTGTGTGTGTGTGTGTGTGTGTGTGAGAGAGATGGCATCGGGTTTAATTTAACAGAACAGTTTTCTTTGAATCTCACTCGAAGTGAAAAGCTGTACACACACACATTGTATATAACGATAAGGGGAAAACTCCTGCTGCACACGAGCTATCGACCTCTATAACACTAAACCACACACACACACACACACACACACACACACACACACACACACACACACACACACACACACACATAATACAAAATAACAACAACATAATGTTGGATTTAAGCTTTCGGACATGTTTTTTCCATTGTAGATTCTTGTATTTTTCATGTTGACACCCGAGACATTTACGCGGGACGAAGAATGATCGTCGATGGACGTTGGACAGCGTGCGTCAGATTTGACGCGGACGCAGATCAGCGCTTTAATCTCACGTATCTGAGACTGTATAAACAGTAATAAGGGGGAACTTTAAGGGAATCAGGTTATGGTAAAAATGGAAAGAGCGACTTTATAATGTGTGAGCGAGACGATCGTATGTCCTAGGAACGTCTTGACACGCCCCCTTAACGTGCCCATTACCATATATGGGTATAGACTCCGTCTGGAAGATGTGCGAGTCAGATCGGATCTGGTACTAATATGCCATGATTGGGGGGAAAAATTATAATAATAAAAAAGCTTGGGTGTCCAGAATAAAAAGGACATGTTGAGGACACAATGTCCCGCAACAGTCGGTGTGGCAGCTGGGATTTCTTGACTTGTTAAGCATTTTTCACTACTGATAATCAAAACAGTACCTGGTGTAAAGCGAGACGATCCAGGAAGTGAAAATGTACCATGATGAAATAAAAAATAAATAAATTAAAAAAAAAATAGAAAGAAAGAAAATGCTTTTTGTCAAGCAATGAGGTGTTTTTGCGATATGGGACGTTTAACTTTTTTTAATGATATACATATCACTTTGTTTCAAGGGGGGGAACATGGAAACCAGGAGGGAACAACTCTTCAGTCTTTAAAGGCGCTTAAAATGAAATAAAATTTCTGCGAATGTTTTTACTTCTCAAAACGAAAGATCATTCCTGATTCATGTAAATGATACACAAATTCCGGGGTGTGGATGCAAATCCGAGGGCCTCGTCAGCCTGGGTTCTGTCCTCATCCTGTGTGTGTGTGTGTGTGTGTGCTGATTCAGTTTTTTCGTCCATCACAGAGACCGGAGCCAAGCTGCCTGATCCGAGCATCTTCACCTACTTTTCTTTTCATTTCTCTCTCTCTCTCTCTCTATCTTTACGAGGGACAAGACATCCTTTATCTTACACTGTCTTTATTTTTAGCCGATCGGCTCTTCTTCTGAACCCTCGGTAACCTCGCCTGCCGGGCCGATGGAAGTAATATCCTGCCGCCGAGGAGAACAGAAGTCACGCAGAACGATGCGTTTTTATAGCGGGTTTTAGATCATCGCCGTCCGTCTCGGAGTATGGGAAGGTCCCTCTCAGCGATGCCATCTGCTCTCCGCATGCCTCCACAGGAACACACACCAGCTTTAGAACACACACACACACACACACACACACACATAGTGGACTCTGAGCGTGTACACCGGTCTCAATGGGAACGCACGGTGTTTTATTCAAGGAAAACGAGCTGGTGTGTGTGTGTGTGTGTGTGTGTGTGTGTGTGTGTGTGTGTGTGTGTGTGTGATGGGATCGATACATTATGTGTTATAAAAAAAAGGAATAAACGCTGAGGTGGCTTCTCAGCCGAGTTGGGTGTAATACGATATTTTGGGAAGATGATGAGAAGAACGAGGTAAAAAAAATGTTTTAAAAAAAAAGATGTCTTCTTGATGAGACGTCTTATATCCCGCGGGAGTTTTCCTCCCTGTCTGAGTAGACGCGCGCACGCTAACACGTCCCGGCTTAAAACCGACAGCCATGTTTCATTTCCTGTTCCCCTGAAGCGAGCACACTAACCTGTGTCTGATATCCCTCACACTCAAACTGTCAAATCACACTCTAGGGCCTTTAGTACGTGTGTGTGTGTATGTGTGTGTGTGAAAGAGAGAGAGGAAAGAGAGAGAGAGAGAGAGAGAGAGAGAGAGAGAGAGACATGAGCATTAATCATATCCTGACCTATTTGGAAAGCCATGTTAAGTGCTCACCCTGTATCTATATCTCAGTTTCAAACCTGCTGGAAATAACGCTGCTGCAACACGATACGCCGTTAGCCTCCGGGCTAAAGCTAGCGTCGTGTCTGAAATTCCTCGGATGATGATGATGACGCCTTATACAACACCCCCTGACTGTCTGTCTGGCTGTCTGTCTCCGCGCGACATCATACGAGACAAGAGCTCCACATTTTCCGATTGATTGATTGATTGATTGATTGATTGATTGATTGACGGATTCATTTCGATTGGTCTATTTTCCACGAGGTCGTCCTCGGGTCCGAGACGTTCCTGCGCACAATCCGCGTAAAAACCATAAATGAACGGATGCGTCCGCGGATCCGCGGGCCGCGCTTTAACGCTTCCTATAAATACAAAACACACACACACACACACACACACACACACACATATACACCCCCGGGGACACCCGAGACGTTTTCTCTCTCTCTCTGTCTCTCTCTGTCTCTATCAAGCTCGGTACCTAAACATAAACAGGGCAGGGCGGGACGGTCTGATGCAAGAGCGTGAAAACGCCACGCAAAACCCCCTCTCCTCTCCCCGAGTCCTAAAATATACATGAAAAGCTGAATCGCTGCTCCGCCACGCCTTACATCCGCCGAGCGTCCCTCACCTGTCACGAAGATGATGATGATGATGATGAGGAAGACGAGGATGATGACATGTCATAGCTTTTGATTTTGTGATCGGTAAGATTAAAACAGTAACGGTCACATAAATCAGCGGAAGATCAAGTGAGAGAGAGAGAGAGAGAGAGAGAGAGAGAGAGAGAGTAGCAGGGGAATATGAGATAAGAGGATAAGCACTGAGCCCTTTGCAGCACAGCCTGCGCTGTATCTCATTTTTATGAGGGGAATGAAATACTGGACATGTATCTCTCTCTCTCTCTCTCTCTCTCTCTCTCTATCCCTCCGTAGTGTCTCAGCATCCTGTAATCTGCTTAGTGTTGCTAAGCTTCCCGCGCATCAAAACGAGTGAGAAAGAAAATGACATGAAGGTAAAGAAAGGCGAAAAACAGCCCTGATGAACAGCACTAATGTTATACGGGGGCGTTCAAGTCAAACCGGGATTTTTAATTATTATTATTATTATTATTATTATTATTATTAAACGTATCGAATGTACTGTAGGCGTATGACCGAGTTAAGACTTTAAAGAAAGTACGGTGATGAGACTCTTAGACGCAGTAAAACATCTGGATCGTGCACACGATCATTCTTTCACATTAGCAAAAAAAAAATAATAATAAAAAAAACTCAACTGGTCGTTATTGCTGCTGCAAAAAAAAAAAAAAAACAGCTCCAAGCTTTTTTCCGCTTTTTTTTTTTTTTTTGGTTCGTATTCAGATTTGGAGTTCCTGGAAGGCCAGGGTTTCAGACATGAAGCTGAGAAATCTTTTCCGATGTTATCCGAGCAGTGGGACGAGTGCACTACTTATTCTGCGCAATCTTAAAAAAGTCCCGGTTTGATTTGAACGCCACTTTTCAATAAAGGTGGATTCACTGATACACACACACACGTACAGTATGACGGATGATACAGTAGGTGTGTCACATAGCCATGAAAGAAAAAATCCTCTTTTGCACGTGACGTCATTCATGACATATGAACGACTGTATATATAATATAAGAATACAATGGTACTATATAACGATATAGAAGGAAGTATATGTGATAATTAATATTTATTACGTCTGAGGCGGACTGTGGTGGAGAGTGAAGAAAGGGGAAAGAATTTCTGCTGCGTCTCACCCATAAAAAGAAAAGAGACAGTCCTGCGGAGTTAAAGAGTGGAGCTGTGAAATATGATTGCAGTTGACGTTTTGGCGAAGTTTGAAGCGCTTAATAAGAATAAGAGAGAGAGAGAGAGAGAGAGAGACTGAGGTTTGTATACGTGTGTGTGTGTGTGTGTGTGTGTGTGCGTGTGTGTGCTCAGTCTGATACGTTATCAGTAGCGGTGCAGGTTTGCTTTCTAAATGCTGAGAGCGTAATGTAAAACACACACAGGCGACTTCTCTGCAGCTCGAGCCTGAAAAACAGCCTCTTTTCCTGACAACCACCGCTAATTACAGGGTGTCTGAAGCCAGAGCGCGAGTGTGTACGCTTGTCGGTTTCTTTGCGCGTGCGTGCATGTATGTATGTGTGTGTGTGTGTGTGTGTAAAATATGTTGGGCCTCTTATGGATTATTGTGGATTATTGCTAAATTGCAAACCCAAAGAAGGGCATGGAATCTGTGGATAAGTGTGTGTGCGCGCGAGTGTGTGTGTGTGTGTGTGTGTGTGTGTCCTTGGGGTGTATTTATTCCAGCGCTGAAGGTATTGGCCTTATTCACTCTCTCAGGGTTGTGGAATTGCCCCACTCTCTCTCTCTCTCTCTCTCTCTCTCTCACACACGCACACTATATCTCACGCTCGTCTCTCGTTCTTTCGTTCTCATCTCTCATTCTGTAATTCACTGTCTCAATCTATCTAATCCGCTCCCTCTCTCTCTCTCTCTCTCTCTCTCGCAGCAGGTAGCCTAATTGCTCCTGAAGAGGTTGTATTGATGAAAAACACTCCATTTCATGCCCCCCCCAAGGGACACTGTACTTTCCCTGAGCAGCAGAAGCCATAAATAAAGACTTCCTGATCTCTCACACTCACACACACACACACTCTCTCTCTTTCTCTCTCACACTTCTAGGCTGGAGGGAGAAAGGAAAAAAAAAAAAAAAAAAAGACAGTTTCAGGCTCTCTCCGTTTCTCAGCCTCTCATATTTCCCGTTCTTTCTTTCTCTTCCTGTCGTTCCCTCGTTCCCCTCGCCTGACGTACGTCTGGCTGCGGGTCCGCGCTCGGCCGCCTGTCGAGCGCTAATCGAAATTCCGTCACTCGCGGAGATATTGGATATCATAATTTGATGAATTTGCAGCGCAAGTTTCTCCCGGATGTTCCTCATTCAGGCAATTATACACCAGCTAAATCACTCTCGCGCACACACACACACACACACACACACACACACACACACACACCAGACCAGGTGGTACTACAATTATCAGGCCCCGAATTTGCATTTCCTGAAGGAAAAAATCCTGCGCCGCAGACGCGGACGCGAACGAATGCACGGCCGCGGTTAGTTTGCAGCGGTAACTAGCGTAATAACGGCGCGATTGTGGCGTGTTTATGCGCTGTCGGGTTTTATTAGGGGATGGAGATGAGGGGTGGATAGACAGACCCACAGAAATCAAGTAAAGTAGGACCTCTTTCAGCATCTCTTAGCACACTTTACTTTCCTCCAGATGTGCGCGTCCGCCACAAAAATTAAAAAAAAAAAAAAAAAAAGGCGGGAACAAGTTTTCCTCCGTCTCGGGCTGACCTTAAACGCACGGGGGTTGCTCACGGTGCCATCCGCTTAATCTTTCATCAGCTCGTTACTACCTCTTCCTTCATCGCTCCTTCTTTCGTTGTACTTTCGTTGTTCTATCCGTCCGCTAGTTCGCTCTCGCTAGGTCCGTCCGTCCTTTCTTACGCGTTCTCTTCTCTCATTTTAGTCTCCGTTCCTTCGTTCCTGTTTCCAGCCACAAATGACTGCAGGGGCTTGGCAGCCGGCGCGCCGGCCGTAACGCGACACTGTCTGTTCCAACAGCTGACGAGAGAGAGAGAGAGAGACGGAGAGAGAGAGACAGAGAGAGAGACGGAGAGAGACAGAGAGGTCCTAATAGTCTGCATCTCTGAAAAAACCTCATGCATTCTTCACCATGATGTGATATGAAGAATGAGGGGGAAAAAAAAAGTCTGTTCTGTCCACTGATATGGAGGGATGTGTTCGATAACCTATCCTGCTAGAGAGAGAGAGAGAGAGAGAGAGAGAGAGAAGTAGGAGGATCATTTACGGCAATAAGAAGAGCAGCGGAGATGTTATAATCAATACGAGTGTAAACACCAGCCATAAAGATGTCCATATATCACGAAAAAAAGATAGGCAGAGAAAGAGAGAGACAAAAAAACGGGATGGAGAGAAAAGATAGCGAGGAGGCAAACATGAGGGAACGAGTTTAAGAGGAAGGAAGCGACTGATTGTAATAAGGATGAACAATTAGGAAAAGTGCGGCACGGATGGGAGTTGGTGAAGGGAAGGGAAAGTTTTTCTTTCTTTCTTTCTTTCTTTCTTTCTTTCAGTGGGGTTGATGTATTACCCCGGCGTCCCACTGCAGTGAGGAGCGCTGCCGCGAAGACCCCCCGCTGCTTCATTAGCATCGTGTTTGTGTCGCGTGTTCGTCTTTGGTGTCTTTAGCATTTCCCGCCGATGCCGCAGTGACTCAGTCTAGGAGTGTGAGGCTGGGGTTGTGGGTTTGCAGGCGCCGCTATATATATGTGTGTGTGTGTGTATGTATTAAATGATACGTTTGTAGGTTTGGTGGGCCGAGTCCAGCTCACACTCTCTCACGCGCTACAGGAGAAAAAGTGCGACAGCCTGGGAAAAGCCTTCACACTGAGAGAGTCTCCGAGAAAACTGAAACAATACGAATGGAATTATCTTTTTTTTTTTTATTCTTTGCACACACACAGCACTGACACACTGGACTTACACACACTGGACTTACTGTACACACACACTGCACTGACACAGACTAGCTGAATACACACTAAACTGACAAACTTTATGCTGACACAAATTGGCTTGATGTACAATTTACTGACACACACTATACCCTACACTGCTGCACTGACACGGATTGGTGACACACACCAGACCCTTGACACACTGCACTGACACACACTATACTGACACACACTGCATAAACACACACATTATACTGACACACACTGCATAAACACACACATTATACTGACACACACTGCATAAACACACACATTATACTGACACAC
>JAQQZT010000013.1:13287565-13302565 GCA_030068275.1 Clarias platycephalus | reverse complement strand
ACACGTCTTTAGACTGTGGGAGGAAACCAGAGTACCTGGATGAAACCTACCAAGGACTGGAAGAACATATAAATTCCATGCACACAGACCCCAAGGCGGGAATTGAACCTGGACCCTGAACATCAACAATACAGAACCAGATGTGCGAAGCCACAGTGCTAACCACTAAGCCACTGCGCTGCCATTATTTTCACTCACACCTACTAAACATAATAGAAATAAAGCTAACTTAAACTTTTTTGTCTGCCTATACTGTACTGTATATTCAAACGTTCGTTTGATAACTTTGTGTCCTAACCTACTATGAACAAAATATTCCAGTCTATATTGAATTTTTTTAAAAACTTTTTTACAGCATCACCAAATTCCAATACATATATTTAAACAGCATTTAAAAAAAAGTACACGACTTGAAAACCCTGAACCATTGCTTTAACATAATATATTAACAGGACCATTAGACCCTGATAAATATTGATGCCTTATCACTGTTGTCATCCTGAGACACCACTTTGTCCCTGCCTCTGTAGACAGTTCTCGAGCTCCGCTGTCGACTAGAGTAATAGCTTTTGTAATGAGGTGCAGTTTGACTGTGATTCAATCAAATGCCTGAACTTCTGTTGCTGCATTCATGCAGAGAGGCTATTCATCAGCCCATATATACGGTATATATAAGAAATGCAGACATGAAGTCTTCTCGGGAGGTTGTAAAGGGGAGGCACCCCTGGTAACCATTTGGCGAGTAGTTTCAACTTCATTATACAAAACAATTTTCATTTTGAAATTGTGCACTTTATAAACACTAAATGTAAAAAAAAAAAAAAAGGGATACACGATCTGGTGAATTTATCTACCTGTTGTAGATCTACCTGTTGAAGCATCAGTGAACACTTATTGTATGTTCCATAAACATATGCATTTATACCTGATTTTAATTTTGCTTTTAATTTTTTTTTATTAAGATGATGATGATTATTATTATTTTAATGGTGGTTAACCCATGCTATGTCCAAGTCCACTTGTTCATGAATCATCCTTCATTTTGTACACAACTGTCAGTGATAGTAAAACAATTAAACATGCTTCACCTTAAAAAAAAAAAAAAAAAAAAGGAAAATATTCCATTTGTAAATGGAAAATGGAAATGGAAAATTACATTAAATTACTTTAGTGCACTAAAAACACTGTCCCAGTAGTACGTAGTGATTCATGAGTCATATTATCCTAGTACGGTAGCTGTGATTCACTACAGGAAAACTGTCCCAGTGGTCATGATTCACTAAAAAAACTGTCTGCGTAGCAACAATTCATTAGGAAAACTGTCCCAGTAGCAAAAATTCACTTGGAAAACTGTCCCAGTAGCAATTATACTTGTAGTAACAAAACACAAGGAAAACTGTCCCAGTAGCAATGATACACTAAGAAAAAAACTTTCCTTGTAGTAACAATTCACAAGGAAACTGTCCCAGTAGCAAGGAATCACTAGGAAATCTCTCCCAGTAGCAATAATAATCTAGGAAAACTGTCCCAGTAGCAACCATAGACTAAGAAATCTGTCCCAGATGAAAAAAATTACTAGGAAAACTGTCCCAGTATCAATTATTAATTTGGGAATCTCTTACAGTAGTAATGACAGAATAGTTCACATGGAAACACTTAGGTTAAAATTTTCTTTGTGTTGTACAGTGAGGGTCAAAGAGGCATTTGTTCGCTCTAAGGTGGATGATGTGAAAAATTTACTATAGTATGAAACTTGGTAAAGCTGGTGCAGTACCTCAGTGCAACAAAACAGACAAAAGAAAAGAAGAGATGAAGAAAGAATCAGACAAATGAAAGATCAAACAGTAGAACCAACCACCCAAAAAGGAATCTAAAGAGGGATTTAGAACATCGATCACCTCATGGACATGAACATCCAGGGATCACACTAGACTGAGACACACCTATGAAGAAGATCTTTGTCCTACGAAGCTTGAAATGGAATTTGCACAAGTAAATATACTTATAAGGTGGCACAGTGGCTTAGTGTTGAACACTGTCGCCTTGCACCTTGCTCGCCTTGCTTGGTGGTGTTCCTCCGGGTACTCTGGTTTTCAGTTCAAAGACATTCAGATTAGGCTAATTAGCGTCCCCAAATTGTCTGTAGTGTGTAAATGCATGTATAAATGTTGACCGGAGGTACTACCACGGTCATAAAATGGAAATAAATACCATGGTCGCCATTGGCCTCCACGGTTCCTAGGTGGACTACCGAGGTTTGTAGATGGATGGATAGATATACTTACACTTAACAATGACCTGTTTATCCTCTAAACCTTTGTACTAAAGTAAAAAATCAGATAGTATCTATCCATGCCATATAGGACAGGATAACACTAACAAGTCTAATCTGATCTTTGGCCTTTGCCTTTAACAGCGGCTCTGCCCGGAACAGAAACGTGTAATGTCGTGACCTTGGGGCAAAAGAAAAAAAAACTTTATTTGTGTTCTTAATTTTGTGGTGCTGAGCTGCTTTTTTGAGATGTAATCAGAGACGTAGCGAAAGTGGGGGGGTAAACCAGACATCGTGAAAATTAATTTCACACCGAGATTCACTCTCACCTGGATCTGTATCTCCTTAAGAGGATGAGAGAAGTTTAATATGTTGATAATGCAGAGCGCTGGAAGAATCAAGCGGGTTTATGGCTGTGGGGTGAACTGGGAGGACGCGTGGAGACACGCTCAGACTCCCATCACCTCACAGGCATGGAAACAAATCGCTCTAAACTGACAGAATTGTACCAGACAGATCCTGAGTTGCGGTATCACATGTCTGCTTTCACAATACATCTCATTTTCTCCTCGATGACGAAAAGGATAAGCCTAGATTTGCCAACGTGTCAGTTTTAAAGATGACAAGTGTGGAGATTTAACGATTGCGGCTTAGCGCAAATTTGGGGGGGGGAAACGACATTCGGTACCGTTGAAGGTTTTATAAGGGTTGACGTTCATCCAAGTGATGTTGGGTTGGTCATGTTCGGGATTCAAAAAGTAACAAGATGAAAATTCCCCATTATCAAAGGGCGAAGATAATGTCACACTATGTATAAGACAGATAAAACTGTTTGGTATTTGGTTTAAGCGAAGATGGCTAGGGTTCTTTGGAAGATTTCCTAAAGAGAGCCGAAGAGTATAAACCTTTTGCAGTCACGTGACTACCATGACGTCAATCACAACAGCAGGCGGTGGAAGTAACATTAACCGACATTATTTCAACAGAAAGATGACCTGAAGATTACCTTGTTACCTACCGGATTACCTGATATACAGATATAAGAGTAACCTAGCAACTGATAGCTTCTGCACTTCTGATTATTTTCATATGCAGTATGTTGTGGTGGACGTGATTACCTCAGATGGTGTACATATATGCGATTCCAACTGGATTTGATGGCTTTGGCTAGAGATAGTGTTAGCATTGGCTCATTCAGTGCTTCTCTCGCAAATGAGATGATGCTATGGAATATGCTATGCGTTTATAAAATGATAAACAGGGAATGTTAACTACAGTAATACTGACATCTCAAGCTTTCTAATTACAGTGAATCCTCGGATTGCGAGTAACGCGGTTTGCGAGTGTTCCGCAAGACGAGCAAAGATTTTTCATAAATTTTGACTTGAAAAACGAGCAAGTCTTGGTTTACGAGTACCGAGTATCATGTACTGTATCACGCATACGTTTCTTGTTTTGATGCAGAGCGTCACGTGATCACAACTGAGCCAATGTTTTTTCTCTCTCTTACGCTGCAGAATTGTGGGTAATCGTCCCCCCTGCTGGGTCTTAGTGCGCATCTCTCACTGGTATAATCAACATCCGTGCACGCATTTTCTTTCTCAGCCTGTCGTTGTGTGTGCGTGCGCTACTCTTACTCCGCTACATTCAGCTACACTCAACTCGTTACTTTTCAACTATTTATTCTACACATACAGCCGGTAGATCTACAGCATGACGGTGTCACCAATCAGACGCAGCAACAATTATCACATCACTCAGCCACAATAACAATAACCACATGTAGTCAGCCGGCATTGTGGGAAAGAATCTTCAGCCGGCATCCTTGGCGTCATGTAAAAAGCATGTTTCGCTTGGGAAAAAAAAATAAAAAAATGTATCGGACATTACAATTGAAACATTTACTCAGTACTTGAGTATCTTTTCACCGAAGAAAAGGAGGGTTGTTTACGATGGCTTAACGTTATCAGATGTGTTTTCTTGATGAAAGTCCTTCGTGACCGGGTTTGAATGTTGGTTTTGCCACTGGTGTCAGGTAAGTAATGTCACTTTTTTCATCCACAAGTGGGGGGGGGACCAATGAGGGACAGACGCTAACGCTAAAAGGTCTGCAAATCATTATTCCACTGAACACAGTAAAAGTGCCTTAATGGCCAAAAAAGTCTGTGGCTATTTGATTTAAAATAGCAGGTCAAAAATCAATCTAATAATTTTCTAATTCAAGTGTGTGTTTTTTTTTTTTTTTTTTTTGGTGGCAGGCATTAAAGCCCTGTTAAAGAAGGTTAGAAGAAAAAAAAAACACAATTATTAACACAACTATTTTCCATCTCTGCTAATTAAGTGTGCTTCTGGCATGCTAGCCCTAATTTTACTAGCACTCATTTAATTTGGAGATCTCAGACTGAGCTAAAAGCTGTCTCTTGAACTGAGTGAACCTGTACAACGTGATTCACCAATTTAAACAGTCAGCGCGGCTAGTTAAAAAGCAGCCAAACAAGCTAGCATGTTTACGTTCTTTTGCATAGTGATTTGCTTAACATAGATTAACAAGATTTATAGTAAAATGTACGATTTAGATTTTAACACTAATGAACTTACAATACATTTATGACAATTTTCAAACATGATGCTAGCACAAAGTCAAACAATGTTCTGTGTAACACGATTCAAATGTTCAGGGGTGATTTAAGAAAAACCTCCTGACTCAGCTGGGAACGATGCTCATGATTTAGCAGCTTTACTGCTTCAGGAGATCAGTAATATACATTGGAGGGTTGACTATTTAAAGCTGTAAATATTTGCAATGAAGAAAAGAATCAGATGTTAAATCAGCATCATATCAGTGAAAATCATATCACTGCCCGGACATACAGTAGGAACCATCATCCATACTGCTTTGGCTATGACTACATTACCTATGCCACTGTAACGACAGGACAGAAAAGACGGATTGGCACACAGTCCTGGTCCCAAGTCAGATATCTCTACATGCTTCAGTATGTATTCTTACGCAGCTTATCATGCCAAACAAGTGGTTTTATCATTCAGATAATGTAACACAGTAAAGTCTGGTCTCAAGTGCTATCCATCTCCTCTTATCAAAAATACGCCCCCTTTCTCTCTCTCTCTCTCTCTAATTAGTTACTGTACTGTTGGATCTAACAGCCTATTAATCTCTCCAGTAAGATAATGTATGTTGAAAGCAACATTAAGATGTAATATTAGAATACAAATGATATGTGCCTGTATGTGTGCTTTAATGTAAGGTGATCATTTGTGGAAATTGTCCGGCTTGGCCAGCTCCATCAATCGTCAAAATCTGGTACAGCAGCAACATCAACAGCAACACCAAGAATAAAATCAACAACAACAACAACAACAACAACAAGAGTTGCAAGAACCGCAACAGCAGCAACAACAAAACAGCATCGAACACAGCGACAACAACAATAACGACAAGAAAGCATTAGAACCATCAAGAAAAACAAGCTACAGGAAAACAACAACAACAAAACTGCCAAAAATCATCAGGAACAAAAGCGACAAAAATAACAACTACTACAACAAAAGCAACAACAAAGCACGAGAAACAAGAACAATGACAAAACCAGGAACAAGCAGAGAAACACCAAAATAGTAACAACAACAGGTTACAAGCAAACAGCTGCAAAAAGCAAAAAAAAAAAAGTAACAACAACGAAAACATCAAGAACGGCAACAGCTACAACAAAAAAGCAACAAAAACAGCCACTACAACTGCTGCAACAAAAACAACAACATAAAAGCAACGATATAAGTAAAAACAACATGAATATCAGCTACAACAGAAACAGCAACAAGTTGTTCAGTGGCAGGAACAACGGCAACAACAACACTACAGCATTACTGCTAAGCTCAAGCACGAACATACAGGGGTTTTAAAGACTATACTAGTAAATGTACTGTACTATAATCAGTATGATTTCATGTTTCACTCCACTAGCTGGTTTTGTACATATTGACTCGTTCAAATAAAAGACTTTATGAACAGCACTAATACTGTCAAACGATCTGGAAAATATTACGGATATTTCATTTTTGGTTCTATTTAATAATAATAAGTCGGAACAGTGTTGTAGTGGTTAGCACTGCCTTGCACCTCCAGGGTCCGGGTTCGATTCCCGTCTCTGTGTGCATGGAGTTTGTATGTCCTCCCTGTGGTTGGTGGGTTTCCTCCAGGTACTTCAGTTTCGTCCCACAGTGCAAAGACATGCATCACTCTATATGGCGTGATGAAATGGAAACATAACACAATATTTTCTACGTAGATTTGCCGATCTATCGGATGGATGCGTACCGAAGAGCTTCTCTGTATGAAAAACACCTCTGTCCACCTGTTCAACACTTTGAGTGACAGTTGCTGTGGTGACAGCATCTGTCGTCGCGGATTCAGCGAGCAGCCCGCGGAACAGGAAGCTGTCGCCGAACTGGCGAGGAGACAGGAAGCAGCGTGATGTCACGCAGCGAGAGTTCGCTCGCGGCGAGGAGCGGAGAGGTGGAAACGGAGGGACGGAGCATGGGGCGTGTTTAAGGAGGAAAATAAAAATCAGCGAGGGGTGAAAAATAAATAAAAGGAAGGAGACGACCACTAGGTGAAACGGCTGACTCTTGTAAGTTGGAAACATTAGACGTACTATATAATGTAATTATATATAATAATAATAATAATATAATAAACAAGATGATAAGAAGTGAGCTACACTAGCATAACCCGATCAGATATCACTAGATAGCACAACTTTCTATTCATAATGTACACTTACAGTCAAAAGTTTGTGCACCCTTCATCAGTTTTTAAATACGTTTAAACTTTAAACTTTAGACTAATAAAAACAAATTTAAAGCTAAAAAAATAGGTTTAAGATAATTTTTTTTAGGTGAAAAACATTTGTTTTTTCAAAAATGTATCAAAATGTTTAGCGCGTCTGCGTGTTAGTGCGTATTCCTGCGATCGCGTGCCCGGGAAAAACAGGGACTCCTTATGCTCTAAGATTCGCACCGCCGGCGAGTTATTGTGCGTTTTGAGGACAAGCTGATAGAAGTGTCAACGTACGTGTATGAAAAAGAGCAAAGGAATAATGAAGGTCTGCCAGGCATTGTGCGGAGGCAGTGAATGTGCGCTTGCCTGTTCGGCTTTATGCTGTTTATCTCTGATTCTTTCGAGCAAAAAGCCCAGTCAGACTGAATTTGAGCCTTTGAGTCTATTCTAGAGCGTGACAATGAACCTGTCCTCTCTCTCTCCCTCTCTCTCTCTCTCTCTCTCTCTTGGACACGCTTCTCTCCCTGCTTGGTCCTGATGCTTGTGTTTACCCAGAGTTCTCTCCTCCGTGGCAGATTGATCAGCAGCATTGTGTCTCTCGCTCCATCCATTTTACACTTCACTGTCCATGAAAGACTGCTGCTACACTGATGTAGCACAGAGAGAGAGAGAGAGAGAGAAGCATAGAGAAATTTGCTGTTGGCTTTTTTTTTTATTTTTAAATTATTATTATTATTTTGTAAAGCCGTCACTGGTTATCTTTGGTTTGGATACCCAAGGGTACAGGATGTCCGCACATGTCAACACATTTGTCTTACTATCCTTGTTTTTAGTATAATATATTTATTGCCAATAAATACATTAATAATAATAATACTAATAATGATATAGTTGCAAGCAGTGATGAACGGGGCCAAGCACCCTCACCATCGCCGCCTGGGAGCACCACGGAACCTGTGTGCTTTTGAGCATGTTAAGACCTCAAAAAGCCCCGGGATACTGGAAAAAGCATCACACTACTGTATGATGTCACTCAATATGATGTCACTCATATTGAGCTTGTTAAGGTTACCATTATGACATAATTTATTATATAACTATATAATTATATAAAACTAAGGAAGTTATTAGCCACATTTTGCCATAAGTTTAAGGCCTGGCCAAGGCTGAACTGTTTGAGATATGAAAAATCCCTTCGCAATTTAGCATCCTCAATGTCTTGAGGTCACATACAGTAGGGCCGGTATGATGGTGATCATATAAATCCCCTAGGAGGAGTATATCAAATTTCAGTGGGTGCATTTTGCAAACTACCCAAATTAACTGACTTTCTGTTGGGTAGAGCCCATGACATGCATAGTGAAAACTGTTCAGCTCAGTGTGATCTAGAAGTTCACTGAGTATTTGCATACATGCAAGTGTGCATGAGCTAAGCAGTAAAATCTCCTGTGATGGGCATCCCCAGGGCCCAGACTCTCAGGCATCTTAATGAGCATGGTAAGACCTCCGGATAATAAAAAAAAAAACAATTGGACCCAAAAAATAATAGGACCCTTCACACACTATGATGTAATAGGACTAATGTCATAGTGCTTGGACCCTTAATAATAATAATTTCTAATATCTTGTCTGCTATTGGAAGAAAGCTGAGACTCTAGCGAGAGGACTAAGCGACTCTAAAGGGATCCATATTGTGTTTAATTATAATTAATTATTGTCGTAGTTTAAGTTAACTAATTTATTTACTAGCCCCATCTGAGGTTTGAACCTTCATTCTCACACTGCTCACACTGAAATCACACGGACATCCACATACAGATGCAGACATTTTAGTGATGGTTCAGCTTTAGCCGAGACGTCTGAGCTGACACAGAGCTGAACCAGGTATGCGTAAGGACTAACAGTGCAGGATTGGATTTGCTGGATTTCCTGCTGCGTGGTCGTCTCTGTCAGCAGCGTCTTGGGTCGCTTCAGTATTTAGACCTTGGAATGCAGATGCAGAAAGCGTCAAGGCCGCTAATTGGACACAGAGTTACAACTTTTATTGACCGGGTCTGATTACCGGCCTCGTTTTTTCGTTTATGAGCCTCTGCGTCGGCACAACGTCGATAGGGGAAAGTTCAGCAAAGTGTTATCTATCTGCACATGTGAGGGTTTCCAATGTAACACAAACCAACTAAAACAGTTAAAGTTGGCTACGATAGAAAGGAATCATAACACCCAGTGTACTACAACCCATCGCACACAGGTCCCAGCAGGCAAAGATCTCAAGGTTGTTGACCTGCCCTCCAAATTCCACAAATCCCAATCCAATCAGGCACGGGGAATCAAAATCCTAGGTGGTTATAATGTTAATATCTTTAAAATAATGGCTTATTGGTGAATGTGCTAATTTGCATTTATGTCCATGTACTGCTTACCTAAGATATTTACACATGCTTATGTTCATGCTTACATGTAAAGATGTATGTACTGTATTTCTGGAACCAGCATGTATTTCTGGCATTGTTTCAATGCTCGAACAACAAAAACAAAAAATCATGAATTCATCTCAAAATTCAACAGATGGCGCTATACGTTTTTTTAATACACCTTTATGAGTGTGCAGTTGAAAGCTACTTAATAAACACCATCTCACACCTTCATTCCGCGCACTTCGCGGTAAGACGTAAAAAATTTAGTTTATTCCAAAATTCAACAGATGGCGCTGTTCATTCTTTTAAAAGTGCTTATGAGCGTGCATTATTAAATTGTAAATAAATATAACAGATACAGCATTCTCTTTTATTTACTATATAGTGGAACCTGGGTATACGGATACCTTCCGTTACAAATTTTCGCATAAGGAATAAAAATTTAGCAAGAAATTAGCCTCGCGTGTACGTCCGTACGGGAGCAGTTGAAAACTTGAGTTTACAAATTTTCTGAATATTTTGTTAAGCATCGAAAGCTTTTTCGAAAGAGTCAACTCACGATACGAATGCTGCCTTCAGCATGCGTTCGAAAGCTAAGTGTGTTTTGCGCGGTTTTTGTAATATTGAAAAATTTTTTGGGGATGGCTGAATTATCTGCATTTACATTATTTCCTATGGGAAAGCGCGTCTCGCAATGCGAGTTTTCTCCTTAAATATCGATCATAACTTCGGCTGTGACGTCTCCTGCTATTAGTAATGGACCCTCCCCGTCTCGAACAGTGCATCCGCTCAGGTTAATCAGATTAATAAAGACTTGCATTTTAAACCTCTATGCTTTGTTAGGTCTCCAACAGCCTGAGATAAGGAGAAGCTTTCACTTGAGGCCAGTGTTGCGTAAGCGCATGCTTACCAGCCTCTTGTGGGATTATATAACCTGCTGTTTCGAAGGTAAGGACAGTACTGAGGTTCGGGCATGATCCACACACACACACACACAATGTGTCGAGTGAAGGACGTCACACATTAGCGCGACCGCACCGGAATCCATCGCGCGGTAAAGTGAAATTACTGTATAATGCGTGTATTTAAACCTTGTGACACGTCATAACATTCTACAGTGCTGTAAATATTATATTACAGTTACCGCTGATTAGAGATGACTTATTATTAGCTGAGTGTGCTCTAGTTAGCGTATTTGATTAGATATAATTACATACGGCAGTTATGGCTGATAAGGTTAATATGAACGTGTTAGCGTTACATAAATATATAGTTCTTATAAAACATTATGACTTATAATAATCATAGTCATAGTATAATCATAGCTGGGATGGACAAACCGTACTGTATGTTATGTAGGAAAAACAATATTTATGCCAACAATATAAAAATATCATAAGCTCCAACAAATGTTACCCACACACACCTTCTCTATGCCAGACCACACATGCATGTGTTTACCCTGCAGCGGTTTTAAATATCATAAACCCGCCTAATGAGGAATGACTGTACAGTAATTGTTATTCATGTCCTCTTGTCGTCTGCTTGACCAGAACTCACCCCCAAGGCACGCACGAACCGAACGGAGAAAAAAACGTAAATAAAGTTACGGAACGGTATATCATGATACACCGATGATGGATTTTTTTTTTTTTTTTTTGTGATCAGTCTCCTGTATAACTGGAAAGCAAGCTGTGCAGGAACAGAAAGAAAGAAAAAGTATTGTATTAGACAGCAGAGGGATGATGTCAGGTCTGCATCTGGAGAGAAGAATAAGCAGGTGCATGGGCAGAAAGAGAGTACCAGTGGCGAATGCGCGCAGGGACGACAGGCGTGCGCTAACAGGAGCTGACGTGACTAAAGCGGACGGTTGAAAGAAAGACGGCTCTGGAGTTTGTGCTCGTGCGAATCCATTCCAGCCAATCCGTAGGCTCTTGGAATGACGTTATTCCCCATGAAATGAAATCAAAATGCGGTTGGCTTGACTCCCCCCGTCGCTCCGTAATGATGTCGGTGGTTAATTGAGCACGCTTGGCCTTCTGTCCAGCTCCTGAGGTCACAGCCAGAGAATGAGCTACCTTGGCAGTGGCTACCCATTTCAACTTGTTTTTTTTCTTGTTTTTGTTTTTGCAGGGAAAAAAAAAGTAGAGATGTGTTTGTCTATGAATATCTATTGCATCATGCGGAGGCTGAATTTTCAGTAATCGCTAAAATGTGTCTTGTTTTTAGCTGTAATATTGATCTGTAATTATAGCTACTGTTGAACGTAAGGTCTCCTAATTTGTCCTAAAGAGACCTAAAATTATTTAATGATGTCTACGTCCCTACAATGTTCCTATAGATTCATCATGCGCATAATGTCTTGTAACGTGGACAAATATCAGCTATAATGTCCTCCAATGATGTCCATATCCGTACACAATCCTAAAGACCCTACTATTCCATAAAATAATAAACTAATAACAGTTTATAATGTCCTTTAATGGTGTCCATGCCATCATAGACTCCTTATGTCAACTAATGTCACGCAGCCTGACCAAACAGCTATATTGTCCTTTAATGATGTCCTTGTCCCTTCAGACTTCTAATGTCAACTAATGTCATGCGACCTAATGGCAGCTATAATGTCCTTTAATGAACTCCATGTCCCTCTAGACTCCTGATGTCAACTAATGTCATATAACGCGACCTAATAACACCTACTGTATAATGTCCTTTAATGATGTCCATGTCCCTACAGACTCCTGATGTCAATTCATGCCATGTAACACGCCCTACAAGAACATCCTTAATGTCCTTTAATGTTGTCCTTGTCCTTATATAATCCTCATGACCCTACTGTCACACAATGACCTAATAACAGCTATCATATTAATGTCCCTGTAGACTCATGATGTCAACTAATGTCATATAACATGATTTATATGACAGGTATGATGTCCTCTAATGATTCATATGTCCTGCTGGTACCCAGTGTTATGTAACAAGTTCTACTAAAATCTAGAATGTCCTTTAAAGATGTCTATGTGCCTATATAATACTCATATAATGTCCTCAATAATGTCTGCTGGGCCCTTGAGCAAGGCCCTTAACCCTAAAACACTCAAATGTAAAAAGAGATAAAAATGTTGAGTGCCTCAACTCTGTCCATGTCCTTATAGACTCCTGATGTCAACCCATGTCATGTAACATGACCTACTGGCGCCTATAATGTCCTTTAATGATGTCCATGTCCCTCTGATAGTGAAAATTGTAGACTTCTGATAGTGAACTAATTAATCATAATAGATGATTTGTTGGCAATTACTGTATAATGTCTTCTAACTATGACGATTGACTCTACTGAGAGCTAGACTGTCCTCTAAATATGTTTATGTCCCCATATACAGTATACCCTCATGTCCCTTCAGTCACATAACATGACCCAATGGGAGCTATAACTTCATTTAATGGTGTCCATGTCCCTATACACTCCTGATGTCAACCCATGTCATGTGACATGACCTAACAGCTGTTATAATGTCTGCTGGGACCTTGAGCAAGGCCCTTAACCCCTCAACTACTTAGGTGTATAAAAGAGATAAAAATGTTGGGGGCGTCTGCCCAAGTGCCGTGAATGTAAATGTATATGTACTTATTTAATGATGTCCATGTCCCTATAGACTCCTCCTATACTCCTAATAACAGCTATAATGTCCTTTAATGATGTCCATGTCCCTATAGACTCCTCCTATACTCCTAATAACAGCTATAATGTCCTTTAATGATGTCCATGTCCCTATAGACTCCCCCTATACTCCTAATAACAGCTATAATGTCCTCTAATGATGTCCATGTCCCTATAGACTCATCCTATACTCCTAATAACAGCTATAATGTCCTTTAATGATGTCCATGTCCCTATAGACTCATCCTATACCCCTAATAACAGCTATAATGTCCTTTAATGATGTCCATGTCCCTATAGACTCCCCCTATACTCCTAATAACAGCTATAATGTCCTTTAATGATGTCCATGTCCCTATTGACTCCCCCTATACTCCTAATAACAGCTATAATGTCCTTTAATGATGTCCATGTCCTTAAAGACTCCTCCTATACTCCTAATAACAGCTATAATGTCCTTTAATGATGTCTATGTCCCTATAGAATTCTGATGTCTACTAATGTCATATACCATGATTTTAATGGCAGGTATAATGTCCTCTAATGATGTCTATATCCTGGTAGTCTCCTGCTGGTACCTAATGTTATGTAACAGGTTCTACTAAAAGCTAGAATGTTTTTTTAAAAATGTCCACACAAAACTTCCTATAATCTTCGTATGTCCCCAACGCGACCTAGTGGCACCTGTAATGTCACCTAATGATGTCCCTATAGACACCTTATGCCATCCGATTATATCTACGTCTGTCCCTACAATAACTCCTTGATCCGTCACATGATCTAATGACACCATATGTCTCTAACATAAGCTGCTAATGTTTGTATTACGTGTCCTTCACCATATGAGTCAATCATTTCGCTAAATCATCCTTCTTCAAATATTACGGCCTTGTACTCTATAAACAGATGGCTTAACCTGAGCAGCATTAGTTTTAGTTCTGCTATGTCACACACTCACACACTCACACACACGTGCACGTTAGCATGGAACAAGTGGAAATGAGGTTGCTCATAATCACGGCGTGAACCGAATATGAATCAGATGTCCAAACGCGCTGAGCTGGAATACAATGAATAGAACAGTGTGGACATGCCTCTGATCACACACACACACACACACACTTCTCTCTCTCAGTGACACACACACACACACACACACACACACACACACACACACACACACACACACAGAGCTGATTATTAATGAATTGCCCGAGAGCCTATTTTCTTCTCCTTCAGTGTGTTCCCAGCATGCTTTGCTCTTGTTAACAGAGCTGATGATGGGAGGGGGCGGGCATTTATCACTGTCAGTCACGGCTCACTGGACATCCTGATTGGCTGCGCAGGACACTGAGGGCGCAGAGGCAGCACACGGACGGTCCGGGTCCTTGTGTGTGCGTGCGTGTATGTGTGCATGTGTACGTGTGTGTGTGTGTGTGTGTGTGTGTGTGTGTGTGTGTGTGTGTGTGTGTGTGTGTGTGTGTATGATGCACTTCCTACCTTTTTAAGCTCAAGCAGTGGTCTCTGTGGTTGAAGAGCTGAAATATAAAGAAACAAACAAATAAATCTATCTTTTATTCACACAAATAATGAAAATATTAAATTAAAATATTAAATCAAACATACAGAATACAAAAACAACAACAATAATAATAATAATAATAATAATAATAGCATAGATCTGTAAGTCACACACTCACACGCACATGTGCACGCACACACACACACACACACACCAGTCTTCTTCAACATACAGTACAACAATAACTCTGTTATTAATCACACACACACACACACACACACACACACACACACACACACACACACACACACACACACACACACACAC
>JAQQZT010000013.1:13269411-13287523 GCA_030068275.1 Clarias platycephalus | reverse complement strand
ACACACACACACACACACACACACACACACACACACACACACACACATACACACACACACACACACACACACACAGAGGCACACTGGTCTTCTTCAATATACAACAATAACTCTCTTTTTTATCACACACACACACATACTGTACACACACACACACACAAAAAGAGCCACCGTTCTTTTTTAATATACAACAATAGCTCTCATATTAATCACACACACACACACACACACACACACACACACACACACACATATAGAGCCGCCGTTCTTTTTTAAAATACAACAATAACTTTCTTATTAATCACACACACACACACACACACACACACACACACACACACACACACACACAGAAAATCCGTGTGTGTAACATCCACTCCACTGATCTAAAGTTCATAATTTAAGCAGCAAGTAACGCCAGCGAGGGGAAACGGGAATCACAATTTAGATCGGAATTAGCGCGCAGCCGGCTGGTGAAAGGTCAACGACTGTCATGTGACTCAGCGAGAGCAAGGAGCAGCGAAGAATTAAATTAGAGAATTAGAGAAAGAGAGATAGAGAGATCGATCTATTTCTGCCAAGTGCGAGCGTGCCAAAAGTCTGTCTTTCCGTCCTGTTGTCTCTCTACACTGATTATTTTTTTTAAAGACTTTTCAACCTCTCTCTCTCTCTCTCTTTGTTTCTTTCCCTTTCTGATTAAAACCTGTGGCGTATCAAAGGTCAGTAAGCACAGACGAAATTAAGTACAGAAGCGGAGAAGTGATCATCAGAAAGAGCGAGACAAAGAGAGAGTGAGAGAGATGAGACAGAGTGCAGAGGTGTGGGATTATGTGTACCGCGGCCTGGACTCACTTACTGTAAACCTGCACACATTAAGACTCCACAGATACACAAGAACAAATAGAGAGGCAAAACACAAGTCAAGCAACGAGCACCTAACTTCACTTTCACGCCATTTATCACTCTGCCATGTGATGCTGCATGTCTATCCATCTCGCTCTCCTTTTTGCTCACCCTGCTCTCTCTCTTTCTCTATTTTCTCTTTTTCCATTGTTGTGACAGTGTGGAATTTATTAGTTTATGAGACATGGGGTTGCTACTCTCTCTCTCTCTCTCTGTCTGTTGCTTTCTTCTTACTCTCTCAGGCATTGCCTCCATCTGTCAGGTTGCCATCATGCCAGAGGCCGAGTGAAACTCCTTCCCAGTGTGCTTCATTGCACTACTATAGAGAGGCAAGACACTCTGAGGGAATCAGACCTACACAAGAGGTTAAACAGTTTATGTGTGTGTGTGTGTGTGTGTGTGTGTGAGGAATTTATATCTGCTTGAGCAAAGCAGCTGTTAAACGGTCTGTGGTGTACTGGCCCGTCACTGTCGTTTGTCTATGTGTGTCTCTATATCTATATGTGCAACTTTCTATCTGTATACAAGTCTCTATTTATGTTTTTTTTTTCTTTCTTTCTGTCTGCATGTCTTTGTCTCTAGAATTCTGGACAAACCTCAGACTGTTAAGTTGGACAAATCACATGTCCACCATACTCATTCTAAACACTGGCGTCCCACAGGGCTGTATGCTGAGTCCGTTGCTCTTCTGCCGGTTTATCCCTGACTGTGTGCCTGTGCCTACAATAACTCCAGCAAGATCATAAGAAATGCAGATGTTGCACCACAATCGCAGCCTGGTGATCAGTGTGGTGTTCCTCCAACAACCTTATCAAGAAAAAAAAAGAGCTTCATCAAGGATTTCCAGAAATCAAAAATCAATGCATACTCTCCCATCTACATCAACAGAACTGAAGTGGAACATGTCCCCGGTTTCAAGTTCCTAGCTCTCCACATCTTTGAGGATCTGTCCTGGCACAATGACACAACAGCATGTTCACTTCCTGAGGAGACTAAAAGAAGTTAATCTCCCCAGCTAATAGAAAGATTTTATCATTGCACGATTGAGAACATCCTATGGTAGCATCACGGTGTCAGGAAAAGAAAGCCCTCTTTTCACCTCTTTTGGGTGATGCAAATTGCCCAGCAGACCATTGGCACCCAACTACCAGCTATTGAACATCTTCTCCACAGTAGATGTCTTCGCAGAGCATCATCAGGGTCTCCTCCCACCCAAGTCACAAACATTCGTCCTCCTTGCATGTAGGCAAAGGTACAGGAACATTCACATCAGTACTAGCATGTCCAGCTTCTTTTCCACCTCCATCACACTACTAAACTCTATCTATCTATCTATCTATCTATCTATCTATCTATCTATCTATCTATCTATCTATCTATCTCCATGCATGTCTTTCTGTCTCTATATATGTCTTCTGAAGGTCATATTGTTTCCAATAAAAGTGTGTGAGTGTGTGTGTGTGAATGTGCACGCTTCTAGACTCTTGCTGTGTAGCAGTTTGGTGTCCCATATGTCTTGCCAGGCGAAAAAAAAAAGAGAATTCACCAAGCTCTGATGAACAGCATCTGCCCTGTTAGCACCCTCGTCTCCGTTAGCCAATCCTGACACGGGTTGGCTTTGAGGGACGTCGCCGTAAGCCAATCGTGACGCGGATCGGGGATAAGTGGCGCTGTCTTCACCCGGCTCTGACGCAAATGAGCAGCGAGGCTGGAGCTGCCAGATCCGTTTTATAGAGTGTGGCATCAGCATGCTACACACACACACACACACACACACACACACATATATACACTCACAGAGTATAATCCATCTGGTCGCCATCATCATCCGATGCATTCTTTTATGACAGTTTGAGGGTGCTCTCTCTCTCTCTCTCTTTCTTACTGTTAGTTACTAACAAGGTACTATAGTACTATAGTTTTAATACTATAGTTTTTGACAAGGTATTCAACACTTTGAACACCAATGGTCCAGGAGAGTAGAATGGGTTGTGCTCTCTATACGATCCCCTGTCAATTACATTGACTCTAGCCAATCGTTGGCATCTCTGAGCTCGGGTATGTAGAAGAGGGTGGATAGCGCTTCAGCTTACAGTAAGTGCATCAGGATGAACTGTGAATGAGCGGCTTTACGTATCCGAGCATGATAAGGGAGATTGGCGAAAAGTTTTTGGTTCTTGTGTGTTATAGCTAAAAGTCAGCTAACAATATTAAATTTAAAGACAGATAGACATAGAGCGAGAGACTTGTACCGCTCCCTGTGGCACTTATTACAGACCAGAGAGTTCATCTATATCACTATCTCTCTCCCTCTCACACACACACAGAAGTATTGATTGTATAACAGCTGGTCTGCTTTCTACAGAGCCTCTCATGTGGATACAGAAGAATGCAGGTCCACTCTTGAGCCATATTGGACATGTGAACTCCTGGGAGTGCTCTCACTTTCTTCTGTGTCTCTCTGTGTCTCTCTGTCTCAATGCACGTCTCCGTTGGTTTTACACCTGTTTGAGATGCATGCTCTCTCTCAAATCGGAACGCACCAGAACAGAACGTCAGCAGACGGTATCTGGAGTATCTGGAATCCTGACGCGGAACAGATCCCGTTCTGCTTTTGACGCTCTAATAAACCTGATCCGACTCATCGGGTAAATACAGGTATTTAATATATTGTGTAGGAGCTGTTCATACAGAATGTACTATATTGAGACATTTTCCTCACTCACACACTCTCTTAATCCTGTATTCGGGGTCGCGGGGGGCCTGGAGCCTATCCCAGGAGACAGAGCACAAGGCGGGGTACATCCTGGACAGGGTGCCAATTCATTGCAGGGCACACACTACGGTTAATTTGGGAACGCTACTTATCACAACCTGCATGTCTTTTGGACTGTGCGAGGAAACCGGAGTCCCCGGAGGAAACCCACCAAGCACGGGGAGAACATACAATCTCCATACACACAGAGATGGGGATTGAACCTGGCCTGGAATCGAACCCGGACACTGGAGGTGCAAGACGACAGTGTTGCGGCATTTTCCTGTAATTTACTCCGAATTGTAACTATAATGAACCTCGATATGAAATGTAGACTTCCATTTTCAATAAAGACGCTCAATTCTTGGGAGAGAAGCATAAGTGTTCTTTTATTTAACTTAAAAGAGGTGTTCGAGTCAAGCCGGGACTCATGATGACATTTCTTTTAAATGGAGGTGTAGAAGCGGTTTCCATTTACAGAAGACTTCAAGCGCAGTACGGTGATGAGACTCAGCCGCAGTAAAATATTTGAATGGTGCAAACGTTTTGATGAAGGCCGTACATCTATGAATGACGATCCCGGCCTCGGAGTGCACTGCAGTCGTTTCCGTGAACATTTAGTGGACGAAAACGTCTGATCCTTGGATATCTAGTCGCCAACTTGTGGAAGAGACGTATCAGCAACACCACTTGCACGTTACAGGAACTCGGCTGGAAGTTATCACATGCCACGTACAGCCCTGACCTCGCTTCAAGACGTTTTCACATGTTCACGCCAGTAATGGAGTTCCTGGGAGGCCAGCGTTTCAGACATGTAGCAGGCAAACCGATCACGGCTTTCTACCTTGATGGGATCCAAGCACTAGGTCAGGGGTCAGGGGTGGTCATGGGTAGCTCAGTTGATGTTGGTGTTAGAAGGTCCTGGGTTCAAACCCCGGCACCACCAAGATGAAAAAATTATACTCCCGCCACCTGGTTCATGTTCTGATGGAAAAAGCAACAACTAGGTCTAGGGAAATATGAGTATCCTTCTCCTGGGAGAACTTGAACAAATGTAGTCGGTTGAAAACCTGGACGCGGCCCAGTACTTGGCTAGAGTCAGAGATTATGCTGATTGTGATGATCCTAATTATAACCGCTGGAGAAATAAACATCGGTTCGCCGACTGGCAGGAAAATTCCGACAGGCGAGATACTTGTCAGTCGGTTCCAGAGTTTGACTCGTGGCATTCCCTGACTGAAAGACGGACAGACAGACGGACAGACCGGCAACCGTGGTATGGTTACAGCATCAGCCCACAGCATTAGAAAATCACAATCCCATCCTTTTCTTCCCTCTATTATATTTTTTCCCTCATGGACGTTCGAGACGGGGGTGCGGCCATGTGGAAGTGATCCGTGCTGAAAGAAATTCCGATCTGCCTTACAGTAAGGAAGGCTGCACCTTTTTTTTCTCTCTCTTTATTTCGGTGAATTACTTATTCCCTGTTGCACAAGGGCATGCTCCTCATCTTCCTACTAAACCTCTTCTCATTCCAGATGAATTTCTTTCTTCTCCCTCCTATGATTCCACCATTTTTCCCCCCTGCTTCTTATCCTGGTTGTAACATCGCTCTTAAAATACTTCTCATGATGACCTATCATGAAGGTAAACTCGTTTTTGTGTGTATGTCGTACCGATTATTAGAACAGCCCCGAGTTACAGGAGCACCTTAACCCCGAAGTAAAAGAGACTCGCGCGGTTATATTCCACGCGCGTAATTCATATCAACCGAATTCAAATATCCGGAATAGAAAAAAAAAAAAAAAAAAAAAATCAGATAGCAGCTCAGTCCTGCTTGCTGGCTTGCTTATGAAAATAGCAAGGGTGATTGAAATGACTTCAGCTCATGCAACTTTAAAAAGCCTTCCTCAGCGCTCCGAAACAACCCGGTGCTGCTCGCTATTCATATCGTTCACGGTTCATTTCTTAAGGCGAGCCGACGGAATACTCCGGCGCGGGCCGAGCACGTGCATTTCATCAAGCGGGTCTGAATAAAGATTCCAGACGGGAACACGAGTAAACCCGGCACCTGACAGGGTCGAAACGACTCGCCGATGGAAAACAGCCTTTTTCTTCGGTGCTGTTATTAAACGCAGTTACTGATGTTCAACTTCTTTCTTCTTCTTCTTCTTCTTCTTTTCTTCAGACCCGGCTGTCTCGATCAGATTATCGAAATTACCCACGAATCATGTTTCCGAAGCTGCCAGGTCTACTTTAATCTGACACACTGCTTGATGTACTCAGACGGCATAGACGGTGCGATGGCTTAGGAAAAGTGATAGACACTGTCGCCTTGCACCTCCAGGGTCGGGGTTCGATTTTCCGCCGCCTCGGGGTCTGTGTGCGTGGTTCTCAACATGTTTAGTGGGCTTTCTATGGGTTCTCCGAGGGGGTCTGTGTTGGCGCAGGTGGTCAAGGCTCTAGGTCGTTGGTTTGGGGATCGGACCGGGTTCGAGCCCTGCTGTCGGTAGTTCCCACAATCCATACTACCCAGCCACTGAAAGAAATGGGAGGGTTGGGTCAGGAAGGGCATCTGGCATAAATAAAACCTGATGGTCACTTGTGGTGAAAGTTTACTCTGGTTATAGTGTGTGAGTGTTGACCGGTGGTTGCAAAAATGGGAATGGGAAATTCAACGGTTACCTTTGGCCTCCACGGTCCCTAGTTGTTCTTCAGAGGTTCCTCAATGGATGGATGGAAGTACAATGTAATATGTGTTGAATTTATACATGCAGCTGGACTTTTCTTCTTTTTAAAGCTGGAGCACCTTCACAGATCACTAGGCGTACCCTGTACATACCCTTACTTATTAGGGGTAATGAGGCAAAGCCTGTTTTAGTGCAATGACAAAAAAAACCCCGCAAACAAACCATCTATAACAAAGCTATGACCTATAATACACTCATTCCTGCCTGGTGACTAATCCTTTTAATTTTCGGAGGAAAAAATGAAAAGAAATGACAAATCGGAACTGTATAGTCCTACACCTTCGCTACGTATTATAGCTTACATAATATGCAAATCAGTTCGATTAATTAGAACTAAAAGTCCACAGGGGTTCTGCATTCTGAAACTCCAGAACAAAAGTAACGAAACAGGCAGAAAGCACACACGCGTACTCGCACCGTACGTTCCCAAGAGTTAAACGGTTAATATTCGAAACGAAGACAAAGGGATACAAAGCAGAGAGAGGAAGAAAGAAAGAGAGCGAAAGCGAGAATTAGAGTAGCAACCCCTGTAGCCTCATCATTAACTACATTAACAAACACTAGTAGGGTGTCTCCCAAAATAGTCACGCCTGCTGTCCTCATTAAACTCCCTTCTTATTTAAATCGCTCTGTGCTCTGTCTTATTCACAACTCTCCTCACACACACACACACACACACGAGCATGAAAAACTGCAGATTTATTTCAAATTGTACCCCTTGACTTCCTAACAACTATTACACACTCGGAGAAGCTCGCACATCTGTTCATTTGTCTCATCGTGATATACGACTCAGCATAATGACCTCTATAACTTACAAAACCGGTGTGTGTGTGTGTGTGTGTGTGTGTGTGTGTGTGTTTGTGTGTGTGTCTCAAGGTTGTTTTATATTCACCTGTACTTTCACTCGCGCACACACACACACACACACACTCACACACACACACTGATGGAAACGGTTGACATGCAGTGCAAATAAAAGTTTCGTTCATTTAATCAGCCTTTCACGAAGAGAAAAATGAATCACAGAATCATCTGATTCATTTCTTGATTCAGTGCATTTCCATTCGAATTGAATCGAACAAAAATTAACACATTTTTGCATGTATTCAACACAAATGCATTATGTAATTCACTGATTGATTTACTTGAATGCTGTGAATTGATCGATTATCCAAACTTGAATCTATGAATCTGATTCCCTATTTGATTCACTAAACCATGTGAATCACCTGCACATCTGGTTTACTGGTTTATCTGGTTCACTCACTCATCGTCTATACCGCTTTATCCTGTCTACAGGGTCACAGGGCCTATATATGAGCATGAGTCGGGTATACACTGGATGAGGTGCTGATTTAAGGAACGGCAATAATCCTGTCTATGGACTATGGGAGGAAACCGGAGTACCAGGAGGAAACCCACCGAGCACGGGGAGAACATGCTTGCTTGGTTAAACCATGTGATTCTATGGATTATTTACTATCCTCGATATATTAGTGTTACTGAGCACTTAAACAATCTGACAAATTGCGAGCTCATTCCACGATCCTCTTTTTGTATCCTCATGAGTATCAAGTTTACCTGTTGGCTTGTCTTTGGGCTGTGAGATCCAGCTCTCTGGATCGGTTTAGAATTTTCCCCTCTTGAGGAAAAAGAAAGGACGATCTGTTGCTTATTGCAGACTTCAGCAGTGTCTCAAGCCAAACCCGAGAAGCTTACGCTCATAGATCTTGTTAATGGTTAGCTTACCGGTGAAGGAACCCGTACCCTCTGTCCGACTCGGGAAACGAGATCTTGAGTCGAGTCGACAGCGAATTTCAGCCCAGCTGCTGCACATTCGCGCACTCGAGCGATCCCAAATGGAGATTAAACTAAAGGAGCTGGAGTCGGTGATGAAAACCAGGTGTGTTTTTGGTGCGTTCTCCACCTCCGAAGCTCCTCTGTTTCCTGTTCCTAGTACTTTTGCATTATTATTTATTCGTGTAGCTAAGAATTTATTCACTGGATTTTTGTTTAAAAAAAAAACAAAAAAAACACACGCACACACACACACACACTGTTATCTCATTTGCTGTTTAATTTAGTGAATCACCGAATCATTGGACTTGATGAATGCGTTAAATGTAGTGAATCGGTGTTCGTATTACATCATGAGATTATCTGATTTAGCATTTAATTTACTGAATCCCATTTAGTGAATCACCGGCTTATCTGATTTACTCTTTAATTCAGAAAATGAGCAGGAGTCTCTCAGTGATTAGAGATCGTGCCTGCTGCATAAAAAGGTCAAAAGGTTGAATCCCAGCACTGCGAAACCGCCCCTATTGAGTTGCGGGCCAAAGGATTTAACCTTTAACTGGTCCTGGGGTCAGAGGTGGGGTCATCCATAGGGGCAGATGTATCAAGTACAGCTCCATCATTTAAATTAGCCGTAACAAAGGTGAATTCCCATGAAGTCCTTCTAGACTTGAATACTAATAACCTCTTTTTGAGTGACTATCAACATAAAAAGTGTCGTTATTAGACAGATATATGCCGATTCGAATTATTGCGCTGTCCCATCTAGCAGCCGTTGACTTATTATTGCTCCTAGTGGTCAAAACTGGAACTGCACCATAACCTAATAACAGTCCATTGGGGAAAAGATGCGGAAAAAGGATGAGGAAATTTCTGCTCCTTATTATTTTACTTTCCATTGGAGGAGGCGTCATCGATGTCTTTACATTAGAAATTGTCCATGTTGAGAAAGTAAGAAAAAAATGAAAATACTTCCAGATTTTGTGGCTAGTGCCAGGTCTCTTTTGCGAATCTATATGAAATTATAGAGCCATTCAAAACATGTTTGTGTTAGTGGAAAGCCAAGCGAAGTAAGTTTTACATATTTTTTGTGGGGTTTTTACATTTAGCCATTTGGCAGACACCCTTATCCAGAGCAACTTACATTTAAAAAAAAATCTCATTATACATCTGAGCAGTTGAGGGTTAAGGGCCTTGCTCGAGGGTGGTCGTGGGATTTGAACCTGGGATTTTCCAAACTGTAATCCAAATGCCTTAACCACTGAGCTCTCCCTGACCCCCTTTTTTTGTTGTTTTTTTTTTGCAGCCAGTGTCAAGAGGAATCATAAATTAAAGTTAAGTGAGGTTTAATATCTATTTATTTCATATTTTACTTCATTTAAAGGATTTATATAAATGTTTTTATATGCAAAAATATGATTATAGTTTCTTTCTTTCTTATCTGGGTGGCTGGAACTGATTATCTGCATTGAAATGATTTCCTATGGAATAATGCGTTTTGCAATATGAAATCTCATCTTTCAAAAAATTCCAAGCGAATGAAACGACTGCAGCACATATAACAGGCAGAAGTGGGGGATGCTGAGACACTGGAGCAGCCTGAGGAGCGGCAGCGAGTTGACCACACACTTCATTTGCATACGTAATTAAATAAGACCCAGGAAATTTTGGTACAAAAATTTATTTCAAAAATCACAATATTCCAAACCTCAAAAAATACAGTGTCAAGATTCATCACAATATTAATATTTTATCACCATATTTCTCTCCCTCATCATCATTCCACAATCATTTTCATCAGGATTTCATCATGAATTCACTTCCTCTCCTTATGAGTCAAAATTTCCTACTCGATTCACCGGATCCTTTGTGTAACCCGGCGGGCGGGCGGGCGGGCGATTCGCTGAATTCCTGTAGGAGTTGATTCACTCGTGGGAGAGCGAGAACAGGTGTTGAGTGGTCATCGCCTGCTGTGATGGTGAATAAAGCCATCTTACATTCGCCCTGAGAGACGAGCGAGCGATTTACGCAGCTATAACCTTTTTACGGCCCGTAGATGGTGAGAGGGCTCGCTCTAAAGTGCTGTGTTCTGGAGAGTCGTTTTTCTCTCCTGCTCAATATGTTTTAAAGCTGATTTAAAACTGACTGGGGTTTTTTTTTTTTTTTTTTTTGGATAAGGTTTACAATGCTGTGAGGCATGTATGTGGGTGTGTTACAGTATGTAGTGTGTATTAGGTTACCTGTTAGTAACCGGATAATAAGGCACAGTCTCTTTCTTATTAAGGTGTAAGACTGGATGATCACTAACTTTATCATCCCATCATATAACTAGTATTAAATTTATATAAAATGAAAAAAAAAAAAAAAGTTTGGGGGTATTTTCTTTGCGTAGAATTTGGAAACCTCGATCCATATGTCGCTTGTCATTTTGTCTCCGCATCGCCTGCCGATGTGGCCGGAACCGCTCTACCGTGTCGCACATTTCCACGGGAAGGAAAAAAAAAAAACTAAACAAGCAGTCATCTGTCGCTTTGAATGCGGGGTGAGTCGGCTGAGATACATGGTGAATAAACAAATAGATGATAATGAGAATTCGGGAACAAATTTTAGACACACAAGCCACGGAGCGGACATGTCAGGGCGCTCCGGATGTCTTAATTAGCATTTCCTATCTAAAACACGAAGAGAAAGTTATGGGAATATTGAAACACTCACTTAACCAATGAAGTAGTGATGAATTACTGTTGGCTAATGGGAACCGTTTTGCATTAAGGCTGGTTTAACTTTGTTTTGTGTTCACTCACTCACTCACTCACTCACCGTCTATACTGCTTTATCCTGTATACAGGGTCACTGGAGCCTATCCCACGAGACTTAGGGCATGACGCAGGGTACACCCTGGATGAGGTGCCAATCCACACACACTCTCATGCCCATTCACACACTTCATGTAATTTGGGAACGACAATTAATTAGCTTTAAGATCTGCTGAGAAGAACACTTTCATTCCATGCCGAGGTGACTCGTGCTCTCAGAGTCATTAAAGGGAAAGTGTGAACAGATCAACCTTTACTTGTTTAAAAATGTAACAAATTAAATCAGAACGTCATTGACTTCCTGCATGACTGTGTAGACAGACAGACAGACAGACAGACAGATAGATAGATAGATAGATAGATAGATAGATAGATAGATAGATAGACAGTCAGAAAGACAGACAGACAGATAGACAGTCAAGATAAATAGATAGATAGATAGATAGATAGATAGATAGATAGAGAGAGATAGATAGATAGATAGATAGATAGATAGACAGTCTAGATAGATAGATAGATAGATAGATAGATAGATAGATAGATAGATAGATAGATAGACAGTCTAGATAGATAGATAGATAGATAGACAGACAGACAGGAAGAAAGATACGCAGACAGACAGACAGATAGATAGATAGATAGATAGATAGATAGATAGATAGATAGATAGATAGATAGATAGAAACAACTTTTATTTATCTAATGAATTCCTACATACATTCCAGAGATCTATGTTTATCTGTTTGCCCCATTCTGTATCCTATATCTGTGTGAGCAAGCAAGAGAGAGAGAGAGAGAGAGAGAGAGAGAGAAGATGTCAGCTGCCAACCCTGAAGTGAGAATCATTTTCTTTCATCTGATACTTTAATGCCTCATAAACTCTCTCATAATCTCTCCCCCTCTCTCTCTTGCTCGTGACCTTCAGAAGCGAGTCACTACTCCGGACGACAGACAAGCTGACATCAAGCCCAGAACAATCAATCCTGACACGGCGATGAGACGCTGCATGCTAAAGTGATAATAATAATAGTAATAATAACAACAACAAGAAGAAAAAGAAGAAGAAGACTACTGTGTCTCTGAAACCTACAGAAAAGAAAGTCTCAGCTATGTTCAATTTATTTATTTCAATCTACACCATGATTAAAGAATATTTTGAAAAACAATGTGTATTCTGACATACTGAATATCGCAAGAGACGGTATGGTAGCGTAGTTGTTAGCTCTGTGGCTTTGCACCTCAAGGGTCAACGGTTCGATTCCTGTCTCGTGCTTGGTGGGTTTCCTCCGGGTGCTCCGGTTTCCCCCCACAGTCCAAAGACATCCTGATTAAGTTAAAAGACATTCCCAGTTTTCCCATAGTGTGTGTGCCCTGTGATCAGTGTGTGCTTCATTCAACCTGGACTGAATGCATTCATAACAACTACATTAAAATAACTAAGTGTAGGGATCAGTGAGAGAGAGAGAGAAAGCAAGACAGGAGGAGAGACATATATAAATACAGGAAGTGCGAGACACAGATACAGGACAAGCCGAGTGAGAGGGATGAGCGAATCTGAGACCGAAAAAGCAGCAAACAAAGCAAAAGTAATCACTTAAATCAAATAAACCCCCGAAATGGCCAGGTGCCAGAGTGGAACCTTCCTGCAAGTAATTAGCGCGAGAACGGCGTCAATAGAAGCGTGAGAGTTGAGGAAATCAAGTGTTATAGAACAGCTGAGACCGTATCAAGGCGAGCAGATCGAAAACATATGCTGCGTATGCGGAAGAATGACTTTAACACTCCTCATCATGCGAGAGCGGTGCTATTTCTGACCGCCACACAGACAGCGCGGCTTCCCTCTGCCGTTTTAGAGCTGAAGGTTGGACGGGTTTCAGAAAGATGGACACGTTCCATTTGTCCTGTCCGACAGTCAAGGTCTGAATGGGCTGTACTTTGTATGTTGTAATTACTGTTACTAATTAGTGGACCATGGGACCTGTTGCCTCATATGTCCAGGGTTGGGGGTTCGAATTTCACCTCCAGTCTCCGTGCCTTGAGTTCACGTTTTCTCCACGCTCTGTGGATTTCCTCTCTTTCCAAAGACTTGAGTTGTAGTCTAGTGATTTCAAACAACACTATTTTGTGCATGGTGTGTGTTCTCGTGCATGTCCCTGTGCCCTGCAATGGGTTGCCATGCCATCCAGATTGTCCTCCCCCCTAAATTCCTTTGGATAGACTCCCACCATCTTTCACAAGGATAAGCCATATAGGGAATAAAGCAGTGTCTGAGTGTTGGTGTGTGTCAGGAGAATATGGTGTTTACTGGGAAATGATAGTGATTAATAAATGAACTTAGTGTTAGACAGAAAGGATGTTCTTCATTGAATAATGTTAGTTCTTTCGTTGAATAATGTTAGTTGAATAATGAACAATGTTTATGTATGGGTTTGTTGGAGAACATCAATGTTTAATGGAGAACATCAGTATTTGGTGGAGGAGCTCACGGGTTAGTTGTGAATGTCAGCGTTTGGTGGAGAACATCAACGTCAGTGTTTAGTGGAGAATGTCAGTGTTTGATGAGAACATCAGTGCTTGAGAAGAACATCAGTGCTTGGTGGAGAATGTTATAGTTTGATGAGATTGTCAGGGTTTAATGAGAACGCCAGTGTTTGGTGGAGAACCTCAGTGTTTGGTGGAGAACCTCAGTGTTTGGTGGAGAATGTCAGTGTTTTGTGAAGGAAGCTCACAGGTTAGTGTAGAACGTCAGTGTTTAGTAGAGAAAATCAATATTCGATGAGAGTCAGTGTTTGGTGGAGAATCTCGGGTTTTGGTGGTGAATGTCAGTGTTTGGTGGAGAACGGCAATATATGATGACAACATCAGTGTTTAGTGGAGAATGTCAGTGTTTGATGAGAACATCAGTGCTTGGTGGAGGACCTTAATGCTTGGTGGAGAATGTAAGTGTTTGATGAAAATGTCAGGTGTTTGATGAGAATGGCATAAGTTGTTGGAGAACGTCAATGTTTAATGAGATTGTCAGGGTTTAATGGGAATGTCAGTGTTTGGTGGAGAACCTCAGTGTTTGGTGGAGAATGTCAGTGTTTTGTGAAGGTAGCTCACAGGTTAGTGGAGAATGTCAGTGTTTAGAAGAGAAAATCAATATTCGATGAGAACGTCAGTGTTTAGTGGAGACTGTCAGTGTTTGATGAGAACATCAGTGCTTGAGCAGAACATCAGTGCTTGGTGGAGAATGTCAGTGCTTGGTGGAGAATGTTATAGTTTGATGAGATTGTCAGGGTTTAACAAGAATGTCCATGTTTGGTGGAGAACCTCAGTGTTTGGTGGAGAACCTCAGTGTTTTGTGAAGGAAGCTCACAGGTTAGTGGAGAATGTCAGTGTTTAGTAGAGAAAACCAATATTCGATGAGAACGTCAGTGTTTAGAGGAGTATCTCGGGTTTTGGTGGTGAATGTCAGTGTTTGGTGGAGAACCTCAGGTTTTGGTGGTGAATGTCAGTGTTTGGTGGAGAACCTCAGTGTTTGGTGGAGAATGTCAGTGTTTTGTAAAGGTAGCTCACAGGTTAGTGGAGAATGTCAGTGTTTAGAAGAGAAAAATCAATATTCGATGAGAACGTCAGTGTTTAGAGGAGAATCTCGGGTTTTGGTGGTGAATGTCAGTGTTTGGTGGAGAACGGCAATATATGATGAGAACATCAGTGCTTGGTGGAGGACCTTAATGCTTGGTGGAGAATGTAAGTGTTTGATGAAAAAGTCAGGTGTTTGATGAGAATGGCATAATTTGTTGGAGAACGTCAATGTTTAATGAGATTGTCAGGGTTTAATGGGAATGTCAGGGTCTGGTGGAGAACCTCAGTGTTTGATGAAGAACATTAGCATTTGATAAGAACATCAGTGCTCGTGGGAGAACGCCAGTGCTTGTTGACGAACATCAATGTTCGGTGGAGAATGTACTGTAAGTGTTTGGTGGAGAACATCAATATTTGGTGAAGAACATCAGGTTTTGTTGGAGAACGTCAGTGAACGTCTATGATTGTCAGTGTTTGATGAGAACGTCAGTGTTTGATGAATATTATCAGTGCTTGGTGAATAGTCAGAGATTAGTAAGTAATGTTAGTTTTTGGTGGAAGATGCCAGAGAATGTTAGTGTTTAATGAAGAATCTTTGCCACAATGTTTGTGTTCAGGAAAGGTGGAGAACAAAGAATGCCTGTGCTACAGTATACAAGTGTTGGACGTTGAATACGGGTGTGTTTTGGGGTTTTATGGTGTTTAAAGGAAAATGCTGGTGTTTAATAAGATCAGTGCTTGTTGATGAACAATGTTTGAAGTTCTCTTTGAAAAAGTAAAGTGAGATCAATGTACAGACTATTAAGTATTATAACTGAAAATGAGAATTTTAGGTTACATAAATGGGTGACAGATGTCACTCTAATTTTAAGCTGTTTGGGTGTGTGTGTGTGTGTGAAGGGAACCAGAATGATTTCCTGTGAGTGCCCTTTAAACTGTAATGAAGTCAAGTTTTATTAAGTAGACTGCTTTAAAATAGCCGTGATGAAGCAGGCCTTAAAAGGTTCAGTGGTGAACGAGGAGGAATGGAAAAGCAGTAACATGACTTCCTGTGATTGACTCGGATTAAACACTGATTAGTTCACAGACATGTGCCCTGCAGACGCTGCCCGGTTTCATTTACAGGAGAGTCTGTGGTTTTTACGACGGCAAAGAACTGACTGACATTTATGCACATATAAACTCTCTTTCGCTCTTTCACACACACACACACACACACACACATATGGCTAACACACAATGTGTTTCAGCTCGTTATCTTACAGGTTCCAACCTAACAAAAAATTAAGATTTTATAGACTTCCAAATAAAGTTGTCTAGATCCTAGGGCGGAATAGGGTTTAACAGTTCACTCGATGCAGAGCTGCTACACTAAAATAATAAAGATGCTTACCAAATAAATAATGTCCAAACAATAGAACAAAGACGGAGAATTTTAACAGAGTCTCAACATACGGGTTAAAAGTTCACAAGTGCTTGCAGTGATTTTTCCAAAATATTTCATTTATTTATTTCTAAAGCATCTTTAATAGAAGAAAGCCCCAAGAGTTTATTCATAATTAACACAAGGTCTACATCTACACATCTACATACACATGTACACCTCATATTTGGCTGAAGGTACCTTCGCAACTTTCACCTTTATCAGCGGTGAGCTTTTGGTTCCCATTTTGGTCAGGGGTAGCTCAGTGGTTAAAGAATTGGACTATGATTCGAAAGGTCCCAGGTTCAAATCCCACGACCACCAAGTTGTCCCTGTTGGGTCCTTGAGCAAGGCCCTTAACCCTAAACTGCTCAGATGCATAATGCGATAAAAATGTAAGTTGCTCTGGATAAGGGCGTCTGCCAAATGCCGAAATGTAAATATACCCATTAACAATCTTCTGGCAGTTTTCTGGTTGGATATTTGTCCTCTTTGCTTGGGAGAATTTATAATGTCCAAATAAATTTTGTTGTTTCCTGGCACAGACTTGACGTTTTAAGCAACGTCCACAAATTTTCACTAGGGTTTAGGCTCGAAAAAACTCCTTTAAGTTCTCGATCCTGCTTTATCCATTCCACCACCAGCTTTGACGTGTGGTTGAGGTCATTGTCCTGTTTGAGAACTTAATTTTAAAGTTAATTTTAAAAAGTTTAAACTGTCTCATCATTGCTTTGAGGTTGTGCTATACAATTACATCCACTTTATAATTCCACTGACAGAAAAACAGCCGCAAAGATTGATGCTACCACCACAAACCTTAACAGCTGGTACAGTATCCTTTACTCCTCCAAACATACCTCTGGTTACTTAAAGTCCATGCTTATGTAAAAGTCGACTGACTATAGACATTGACGCTGATGTTTAGCACCATCCAGTTCATGGAACACCTGTGGTTTTGTGGTTCTTGCATGGTTCCTGACCATCCGTACCAATTTCCTCTTAGGTGAAGGTCACAGTTTGGGTCTTCTTCCAGACTTTGGAAGTGGCTACACCTCACAATAACTTTTTTTTTTTTTTTAAGGTGTTGTGGTTAGCACTCTCACCTTGCATCTTCAGGGTCGAGGATTTGATTCCTGCCTCGGGTCTGTGTGATGGAGTTTACATGGGGTTCCTCTGGGTACTCCAATCCAAAGACATACAGATTAGGTTAATTGGAGTTCCCAAATTGTGGGTAGTGTGTGTATGAGTGTATGTATGTGTGTGTCCTGCGATGGATTGGCACCCCATCCAGGGTGCCAATCTAAGTCTTCTTAGATAGGCTCCAGACCCCCCCGCGACCCTGTATGCAGAATAAAGTGATATAGACGATGAGATGAGTGCAGTTCTGAGAGACATTCCTCATTTGTGTAAATCTGCCATGCTCTTTCTGAGATCTGGACTGAGCTCCTTGGTCTTTCTAATTGTCCAATGTGTTGGACAATCCAACGAGAAACAAACTACAAGAAGCTAGCCGCTGTATGAATTCTAAGAGGAAGCTGAGAGGCTTTGGTCTCGGCAAATTAAAAGACATAATAATCTGAGTGGGTGTATGTTTATTTCTGACCCCGCATGAAGAATTTTGACATCAGTGACTCCAAAATAAATTAAAACTTGCGATTAGAAATTTGTGCATTTCCTTCTATTAAAGATGATTGAAAGCCCAGTTATTTTCCTGGCGTCGTAGTTCATGTCGGGTTTTTGTAAACCTCCGACCACGACTGTATACAGTACAGAAAACTTGAAAGAGACAGAAAACTTAAAAACTACAATTCTTAATAAATCCTAAATGCAACATTTGTCGCAGTGTTCGTTCGAGACTGCACAATATACCCTTTTCACAAAATCACCATGTGTGTTTTCTCTTCTATTCAAACCCTGACACGACGCGGAACGAATCCTAAATGCAGCTTCGCGTTGCACCTTGTGGAACTCTGACTAAGCGGATTTTCTGAGTCGTTCGGGCTCCGGTATAATGATGTATCTATTGTGCCTGCCTTCCATAATTACCCCCACCTCCACCTCCATCTCATCCTCACATCCCCCCCCCCCAGCCGGCTCT
>JAQQZT010000013.1:13249654-13261009 GCA_030068275.1 Clarias platycephalus | reverse complement strand
GTGCAGCATGCAAAAGGCCTGTCAAACATAGTATAGCATAGTAGAACAGAGTACAGCAGAGTAATGTGTGGTATAGTATAGTGTAGTATAGTATAGTATAGCGACAGAGTAGTGTTATATATTATAATAAATTAGAGTAGCTAGAGTACACTAGTGTATAGCTTTGTGTAATGTAGAATAGTAAACAGAAAACAGCAGAGTAAAATATAGTGTAGTATAGAATAGTAAAGTATAGAATAGCATAGTGTAGTACAGTGAGGTATAGTATAATAAGGTATAGTATAGTATAGTGTAGTATAGTACAGTACAAAACAGAGAACAGCAGATTAAAGGATATTATAGGGTAGTACAATAGTGCAAAGTATAGGAGAGTATAGTGCCATGTAGTATAGAATAGTAAAGTATAGTAGAATAGAGAATAAAACAGGAAAGTATACAACAGTGTAATATTGTATAGTAGAGCAGAGTACATTATAATGTAGTGTAGTATTGTATAATAGAGTAGAATAGAGAACATTTTATTTACTCCAATGCTTATTGGAGTAAAGTATAGTGTAGCATAGTAAAGTAGAGTAATAGAGTACAGAGAAGTAAAGTATAGTCTACTTTTGTAATAGTACATTGTTATAATAATAATTTCCCCCTGTTAACAGGTAGTTAGTCAGCTGAGGCTCTTCTAAAGAGGATTAACTGGAGACATAAATTGAAACGTACAAGATTTACAGGACTGTCCACCCCCTCTGTGGTTTATTTCACTGACATTTTGGTGACACAGTACCAGAAATAATTGTAAACTATTTTCACCGCTGTTATTAGCACTAAATGTCATTCACTAACTATTGGTCTCCGGCGTAATGTAAGTTCCGCTATTGACTGAAGGATATGTGTTGGAAGAGCAAAATAACTGATTAAATAAGCAAACAAACCATAATTTGTTTATAAATAAATGGCATTTATAGAACTATTGTATAAAATTTATATCAAGCTTGAAGTCATGCTGTTGTACTGAATGTCAGCATGGCAGTATAATACTGTGTATTACAGTACAATATATAGTATAGTATAGTACAATACAATATATAGTATAGTATAGTACAATATATAGTATAGTATAGTACAAAATATAGTATAGTATAGTATAGTACAATATATAGTATAGTATAGTACAATATATAGTATAGTATAGTACAATATATAGTATAGTACAATATATAGTATAGTACAATATATAGTACAGTATAGTACAATATATAGTACAGTACAATATATAGTATAGTATAGTATAGTATAGTATAGTATAGTATAGTACAATATAGGGCTGTGCAATTAATTGAATTTTGATTTCGATTCCGATTTTGGGTCTCAACGATCACAAAAATGGTGTAATCGAAAAAAAACGATTATTCACTATTTTGAGCTGCGTTCTGACGCGCGCGCATCCACACTTTCGCCCTTCCGGAAGCCCGAACTCTCTCACTCTATACCCGGGGTACTCAATAGGCGGACTCCGGTCCGCATCCGGACCCAAATACGATTAAATCTTAATTATAGTATAGTACAACCAGTATATAGTATAGTATAGTATAGTATATACTATAGTATAGAATAGTATGTTATATAGTATAGTATAGTAAAGTATAGTACGACCAGTATATAGTATAGTATATACTATAGTATAGAATAGTACGTTATATAGTATAGTATAGTATATACAGTATATTATAGTACAGTACATTATACAGTATAGTATAGTACAGTGCAATATATAGTATAGTATAGTAAAGTAAAGTATAGTACGACCAGTATATAGTATAGTATAGTATAGTATATAGTGTATATATAGTATAGTACAGTAAATTATATAGTATAGTACGACCAATATATATTATAGTGTTGTATAGTACAGTACAGTATAGTACAATATATAGTATAGTATAGCATAGTATAGTACAGTATATACTGTATTAGAATATATTATAGCATAATGCATACTTAAATGGTATAGTATAGTATCATATAGTATAGTATATATAGTATAGTACAGTACATTATACAGTAAAGTATAGTATAGTACGACCAGTATATAGTATAGTATAGTATATACTATAGTATAGAATAGTACGTTATATAGTATAGTATATACAGTATAGTATAGTACAGTACATTATACAGTATAGTATAGTACAGTGCAATATATAGTATAGTATAGTAAAGTATAGTATAGTACGACCAGTATATAGTATAGTATATAGTGTATATATAGTATAGTACAGTAAATTATATAGTATAGTACGACCAATATATATTATAGTGTTGTATAGTACAGTACAGTATAGTACAATATATAGTATAGTATAGCATAGTATAGTACAGTATATACTGTATTAGAATATATTATAGCATAATGCATACTTAAATGGTATAGTATAGTATCATATAGTATAGTATAGTATAGTATAGTATAGCATAGCATAGCATAGTAGAGTAAAGTAGAATGGAAAAATATAGAGCTGAGTAGAGCAAGGTAGAGTACATCAGGTCATGGCATGGTATGGTTTGCCACAACATAGTTCAGTGTAGTGTATTATAGTATTGTATTATATATTTTACTATATCAATAGTAGTATATAGAAATAACTAAAAGAGATTGGAATTGTACCGTTTACCATACTTTAGTAGAGTGTAGTATTTTATATTGTTGTACATTATGACATCACATATCATTACCATTAGTATTTCCTATTCTTTATACTGTAAGTTTTGCTAGAATCTTGGAACATTCTACACAAAACAACGACCGTAATATTAGCATGCAGTTTTTTCCTCCTAATGCAAATCGACCGTGTTCGACGAATGCGGCTCAATCGACAACGAAGTGCTGAAACAATTAGATGACTGATATCTCCAGCCGCTATGGTGACAGAGCCTTATTTCATTAGGGCCTGATTGAAGTCAGATGTAATTACACTTAACAGTGCAGTCAGTCACTCTGTCTGACAGGAAGAGGCTGACCCCCTGCCGATAGGCACATGGACGTAAGAGAATGAAACACATCTGCATATGAATGCGTTTAGGTTCCAGGGTGATTTTACTTTGCCGTGCTATTACATGCCATCAGTATGTCGGAGAGGTGCTTTCAGCTCTGAATAAATACAGCTGAGGGTATTAATGTAATGGGCTCAGCGGTATTCTGGGCACAGAAAGCACCTGATATTTGGGAAATGAGTTTTGGGAGTCAGGAGTGATATACAGCAGGATGTTTATAGTGTAGAAATTTGCTGAGAGAATACTCTCTCTCGATTTTTTTTTCTCGATCGTATATGGATTAATCACTGGCAGGAAGAGAAAAATGCATGAAACAGAGACAATTTGAGAGGGAGAGAGAGAGAGAGAGAGAGAGCAAACAGATATGAAGTAAAAAAAACAAAGGAACAAAAAACGAGAGTGGGAGCTTAGAACAGAGAGGCCACACAGCCATCCCTGTCGCTTGCTTGTTAAAAGCTTCAGTAGCTGCATGGACATGTATAAGTAAAGCCATGGATTATTCAGGGGATAAAAATCCTTAGTTTGGGAAAAGCATATTCATTATATTTCATATTCCATTCCATGTTGTTGTTGGTCTTTCGGCTGCTCCCGGCCACAGCGGACCATCCAGCTAGGCATTGGACAATAGTTTGGAAGGTCCCAGGTTCAAACCATACGTCTACCAAGTTGTCCCTGTCGGGCCCATGAACCTCAACTGCTCAGATGTATAATAAGATGAAAAATTGCTCTGAATAAGTGCATCTGACAAATGTTGTAAAGGTGGAATTTTTGAAAATATCATGTCTTATTTGTGTATTTTGTTAAACCTTAGTATGAAAATAGGAAATAGGATGGACAAAGAATGCTTTTAAAAGCAAGGCTAAGCTGAAGATGACCTACAATGTGCTGTATAACTTTACAAATGGCATATTTTTTCAAAGGTTTATGCTAAAAATCCTGTTTAATCATGTGATCAGTTCTAAAGTGTAATCCCAGAGCGATGCCGCCCAAGCGTTCGGCTTTAACAAAGCGGACCAAACAAGAGTCGTCTCCGAGGCCTAATGCTAGCATTACATCCAAGATTCGATCTCCCCCCCCATTTCTTGGCCAGGACACAGGGGTCACTCCAATCACACCAATCCGACAGGTCATCTCGAGTGTGTCCCTCATGCCAAAGCATAGCTCATTTCTCTTCTTTCCAACCTGCAATTCATCCCTCTCTTATCTCTCGCTCCAGCCCAGAGAGAGGGGAACTCGGGCTGCCCTAGTGCTGGAAAGAAAGAACGGAAAAAATGCCGGATAAAGTTGACAGATCGACTCTCTCGGTAGCTGCCGAATCTTAGAAACAAGCCGGGATTAATACGGTAATCCTGAAATGAGAGCTTAGGTGAGCTGAGTGTTATGGGTATGTCAGTGTGGATTAGAGGGTCAGGTCTGTCTGACAGCTTCCAAACCACGGATCACAGCTTCAGCGGCACGTCAAGCCGCTGCCTCTGGGGATGTAATGATCTGATATGAATCAGACATCAATACCGGGAAATGTCAATAGACTCAAAGTTTCGGCTGGGGATCAGCTGGACACAACCCACACAGCAACATCAATCAAGGTTGATAAAATGTACCGCACTTCACACAAAATTTACATAATGTGGAAAAGGGATTTTTTGGGGGAATTTCATAGGCGTTTGGCGCTTACAGCTGTTGAAAAAAAAAAAACTGCACGTTAAAAGTATTAGAGAATTTCATTTCACGTTTAAGTAAATTACTAATTATATAGTATTAATAGAGTATTAATAGAGAATTCAGTACGTGTCTGGGAAAGAATGGTGACTTGACAGGTGTCCAGGAGATGATCATCAACAAGGTCAGAAGGTCATAGGGATATGGCAGCTTTAAGAAAATTGTCAAGCAAAGTCAATTCAAGAATGTGGAGTGAGGCTGGAGTCAGCGCATCAAGAGCCACCATGCACATCCATCTTCAGGAAATAGTTCAAAAACTGTTGAATTCCTAGAAGCAAGCCACTCCTGAACCATAGACAACATCAGCAGTGTCTTACTTGGGCTAAGGAGAAAAACTACCACCATTGGACTGTTGCTCAGTGGTCCAAAGTCCTTTCGTCAGATGGAAGTACATTTTAAAATTAAGGTCCCAGAGTCTGGAGGAAGAGTAGAGAGGCATGAAATCCAAATTAGTTGAAATCCAATGTGAAGTTTCTACAGTCTGGGGATGATTTGGGGTGTTGATTCACTGTGTTTTGTCAATCCAAAGTCAACATACGGTAGCCTTCTACCAGGTCTCCTAGAGGCTTTTAGAAAACTTTATGGACATGCCGTTTCCCCCTTTTCCAGCAGGACTTAGCTTAGCACTTGCCCATGCTGCCAAAACTACCACTAACTGGTTTGCTGTTCATGATGCAGTATTACTGAGATTGCTTGGGAAGCCACTCACCTAACCTGAACCTCCTAGAGAACCTATGGCGTGTTGTCAAGAGGAAGATAAGAAACACCTGACCCAACAACACGGATGAGCTGAATGCTGCTATCAAAGCAACCTAGTCCTCTATAATGCCTCAGCAGTGTCCCAGACTGATCGCCTCCATGCCGTGCTGCATTGATGCAGTAATTCATGCTAAAGGAGCCCCGGCCAAGTATGGAGTGCAAGAATTAATATAGTATAATATATAGTTGGACATTTCTGTATTGATCGTATGCCTGCACTGTATATACTGTAGATTTGAAGTGATCCACTTGAAGTATCTAGATCTAATTAGTTAAAGAAGAGATATTTGTTGGCAGAAGTAGTGTACTCCAAAGCGGCAGAGGCTTTGCGTGATGAAATCGGCGAGGCCGAGTGAGCGTGACGCCCAGCTCTTTAGGAGAAAAAAAACTTCAAAAGTGCTGTTTGTTTTGTCCGGGGTTTTAATTGCCCTCCATTAGAATGCAAATTATTTCAATTACGGGAGGATGTTAATCATGCAGAGAGTGCTGGCCAGAAGCGAGCCAGGGAACGGGAATGAGGAAAGACAGCCAGAATACTGTAAAAATGTGGAAAAGCATGCATCAGATTTATATGATTCGAATGCCGCTCAAACTTTCTATCGTTTGATTTTAAAGAGGTTTGGGGTCCAAATTAGGACGTCGGAATAACTTTCGTTCATTCCCTTTTTCCATTACAATCACTACACTTTTATTATGCACACCATGGACTGTCAGTCAGCTGTCTCTTTCATGCTGTCGTCTGTCCGTCTCTTCTGCATATACATGCATGCATACTGTAGTCTGTCACCGTTCCCGATGACTGGCGTGTTGAAAAAATTACACCGACAACGTGACCTTGAAATGTTCGCCGTCTCTGCAGGTTGTCTGTTAAACATGTCACACATGACTAAGGCCAAGATCCTGAGATAACGTTATCAGCGCGGTGCACCCTGTACCGCTGCTTTACTTTTAAATCAAAGTCAAAATGGCTGACGACGGCTGTATTAGCTGGACGACGTCCTGTTCGGTCGTGGGCCGAGAAAGCGGCTGTGCCGAACCCCCCGAATGCGATGAGCTCGGAGTGATTACTGCGGCCGTTTGGGAGTAAGGGAAAAAAAAAAAAAAAACATGCTTAATCGATGCTGCCATCTCTTTTGTTTGGCAAGCGCTATCCAGTCAGGCGTTGCAGTGGAGCGAGCACACACACACTGAGCCCTGTCTTAGTGTATCCCTGTGGGAGCTCAGTATTCAGGGTATCATTGATTACCCATTAAGGTGATCATTCCATTGGGAGGTAATTGATTTTGCGGCTCAAACAAAAAGGCAAACATGAACATTACGCACGCGGGATGACCCCAAGCGACCGATCTTAATTCTGGGATTCTGAAATTTCTGAACCGCTTACTGGGACGATTTTGGTAGTTTAGGGAAGCAGTGTTCCCATGATGGAGTCTGTCTGGTTTTCCTTTTAGAATATGAATAGCCAGAAGTAAAACAATAGCGTTTAAGGTTTTCTAAAATGCTAAAAAAACAACAACAACACAATAAACGTTGAGTTGATTGAGTTGGAGAGGAATCCAGGAAGTTGCCGCGCTGATATATTGGTACTTATGTATAATAGTGCAATTATGAAAATTAAGTTATAAAGTTCTTCATGCACGTTTGGCCAAATGTTTAAGAACAACTCGTCAAGAACAAGTTTGCGTGAATTTGGAGACGCAATTTGGAGGCTGCATGCATTACAAACCCATTTGCATGATTAATAGGATGTGCGGCAGTGTCACAAACAGGTAGAGGTATAAATAATTAAAGTCGGGTGATGATCATGATAACACGCAGGTCTCTTTCTTCGGAGTCTAATTGCAAACGCGAAAAAAAAAAAAAACCTGCCGAGCTGGATTAAACTGAGCCCTGTTCCGCATGATGCGCGCGTCAGCGCTGACGGTAATTCGTTTCCGTCTGAAGCGACGAGATGAGAAGGACAGCGGACATATATCGGCGCGTCTCTCTTGCCGCTTAGACTCAATACGTCTCCCCAAGGTTGAAGCCGGTGTTTACACACGGGTGAATTACTGCTGCTGCCGAAACGGAAGCGCTGACCTGGAAAACGGCCCGAGATAATACTGACCCTAATGCGCAGCTCTGCACATGCAAGTAATTATAGATGGTTTACAGAGCGGTCGATGGTCATGCTGGGGTTTTGTTTTTTTCTGCTTCTACAGTACTTTAGCTAGAAACAACTACAACATAACCATTTTTACCATCTAGTCTAGTGTGCAGGAACTTCAGGAGTTCATTCGATCCGAAGATGATTTAAGGACGTCGATGAAAAGAAAATCAAGATGATAACCCATTTCCAGTGTGAACTCCCTCAGATCATTTGCTTGTTATAATACCGTTGTCACAAGACGATGAATAAGTAAATGCCTCCACAAGTGACATCTATTAATCAAGTGAATTCTGGCGAAAAGAAGAAAAAAAAAAAATCGCTTTCAATCCACACGTGCGAAGTCGCACTAAATCTCTTTCCCTGACCACACCACCAAAGCCATTTATTTCCCATCCCTCCTGGTGATATTTTCAGTTAATATTTCATCTTTGCCATTTTTTTTTATTCCTTCTTCGCCATGAGCCATGATAAGGATTCCTGAACGTTTGCTCGTCTTTAACCGAATACGATCGTATTTCTCAGAGCGCTTACCTACCTAAAGAAGAAAAAAAAAAAGCTATTATCTCCAGTCCAGGATTAATTACTTTCTAAGAATAATTAACTTTTTTTTTTTTTGTTGCTGAGAGTCTTTTGATAATCCATCATTCGCTTGCTGGTGTTTACCGGCATTGCGGAGATGCTGATAAACCGCATTAGCAGGTTATGAAGACACTCAATAATCCTAAACGACAGCCTGCAATAATAATACACCGCTTGTGTTCGGGTCTTATAAAGAAGCAGGCACGTGGCTGTACCCATCACAGCGTTGTTAAATTCTTGGATTTGATTGATATCAATTTATTATTTATTTTTTATTAAGCAGCTCTGACAATCGTTTATTACATTAAAGACAAAAAATGGTTGCTATAGTAACACAAAGGATTTCTCCGTTTGTTTGTTTTTTGTTTTATTTTAAAATAAACATGTATATTATAAATAATAACTTACTGTAGGAGGGGCGTTCGAGTCAAACCGGGACTCGTGATGTCATTTCTCATGCATGAAGGCGTAAAAACGCCTAACCCTAGATTTTTATCTGCAGTAAAACATTTAAACGGTGCAAACGCTTTAAAAAAGCCTGTACATCCGTGAGTCATGATGCAAGCCGAGGAGGCTCGGAACACACTGCGGCCTTTCCCCTGAACATGCAGCGAGTGGGACACCTGATCCTTGAAAATCGGCGAATAAATTGTCGCCAACATGCGGAAGAGAAGCATCTGTGAGAACTGTACACACAATCATTCACCAACACCACTCGGACATTACAGAAGTTATTGTCACATCCCCCATACAGTCCAAGCCATTTCCCCATGTTTGGGTCATTAAGGGAGTTCCTGGGAGGCCGGTGTTTCATACAGTATGTGAAGCAGGCAGTGTGATCATGGCTCCGGCACACTGAGAACACCAAGTTCCAAATGTATAAATGCCTAAGTATTCTGACATTCTGCCGTTCCTCCAGGGTCCGTGTTCGAATCCCACCACCGGTTTGAGTACATGGAGTTTGCATGTTCCTCCCCATGCTTGGTGGGTTTCCTCCAGGTACTCCGGTTTCCTCCCATAGTCCATAGATTAGGCTAATTGGCGTTCCCAAATTGTTCATATGATGTGGGAGTGTGTGAGGGATTGACACCCCATCCGAGGTGTGCCCCGCCTCGTGCCCTAAGTCTCCTGGTCCTATAGGCTCCAGTCCCCCCAACCGGGACCCTGTACACAGGATAAAGTGGTATAGATGATGTATTTAAAATGATTTGCGCCCTATCAGCCTAAGCTCGTCCTGATCACTCTCCTAGAACAGCCTCCTTTATCATATTTTATTCTGCATTACATAAAACAAACACCATTCATCAAGGTGGAAGTCCGGCGTACAGTATGCCGGAAGCTTCGAGAGAACCCTGAATCTCTCTTGAAAATCGTTACTCATTCATGGGGTGGTACAGTATTTATCCTCAGAGGAACATGTTCACCTCCTCTGTAATAACACGCACGAGTGACCTAATTATGCCCTCCTGCACTTGTTTCCACAAAAAAAAAAAAAAAAAAAAAATCAATTTCCCGTTCATGTTCTTGATCGAGTATTATATATGTAAAACACGTTGATGTTCATCATGATCACGGAGCACTGCAAGGATAATTGCGTTACCAACCTAACGAATTTCCTTCTCTGAGCGATAAACCGCGCAGGCGCCCGCGATGTCCGGACGTATCTACGTAGCATCATATGCAAATCAGCCTGTAGTGTTAGCATAAAGCGGGTATTATCACTCACTAGGAGACTAGGAGACGAGATTAGAGGAGAGGACTGCTGCTGCGATAGCTCATCATGTCCAGCTTAATAGGCAGGTCAATTTAATTTGACTTGTCTGATATTAAAGACCTGCTGTTGATAAAAAAAACGGGGATACTTCATTAGCTAGTGCTGTGGGCTAAGCTGATGAGCAGATGGAGCTGGGGAGGAGTGTGTGTGTATGGTGTGTGTGTGTGTGGTGGGGGAGGGATCAAACAATTCATCAACCATCTGAGGTTTGGGTGTAGGGCAAGGTGTTTAGCGCTGTAATGAGATACAGTACGATACTACTCTATATACAGAATACGGTGTAGCCTTGCTAACAATGTATACCATTTTCCGACGGCTGGACGATTCTCATCCGTCATATCGGCCATCAGAATACGTGGCCATCAATCACTGGCGCGGCTTTTGTTTTCTCGAAACGCCTACTATCCTGGTTCCATTACGTGCTTTCCAAATGGAAAGACTTACAACGGCATTAAATCTCCAGATCTCAATCGGTCACTGGGGCGAGATCTTCTATCGAACGCCGAACAGATATTAACAGGATGGCTGTGTTGACCTGGCCTCCACTTGATCTCTGGAAGAGGGTCAAGAGCAGTTAAAGACATTAGAGCCTAATAAATCTGTGTAATTTGCTGCAGTGCTCAGAGACAACAGCCACAGCTGCAGCAGCAGAAGACACTTAAGAGAGTGAGGTCTTTTATTAAGCGTAGATTCAGTTCATCTAATTCACTCACTCACTCATCGTCTACAAAATAATGTAACGGTAAATACGTTGTGGGTGGAGCTTCTAATCAGCCAGCTCCATTTCTTTTAGAGTTCTAGGATAAATCTTATACAACATAAATAAATACAAAAATAATATTTAGTGCTTAAATGAAGAGAAAAAAAGTCAGTGAGAGTTAGTTTGCTAAATTCTTACCCTAAATGAATTAGCTAAAAAAAATTTTTAAATATTGATAACACTTTCCAGAATCCCAGAAGCCTTTTGAGCTTGGATGTTGTACTGTAGCTCAAGAAACCTTTTGAACTTAAGCTCCAGGAACCTTTTGAGCTTGGATGTTGTAGCTCGAGGAACCTTTGAGCTTGGGTGTTGTTGCTCCAGGAGCATTTTGAGCTTGGGTGTTGTAGCTCCAGGAACCTTTTAAACTTGGGTGTTGCAGATCCAGGAACCTTTTGAGCTTGGGTGTTGTAGCGCTAGGAACCTTTTGAGCTTGGGTGTTGTACCTCCAGGAACCTTTTGAGCTTGGGTGTTGTAGCTCCAGGAACCTTTTGAGCTTGGGTGTTGTAGCTCCAGGAACCTTTTGAGCTTGGGTGTTGTAGCTCCAGGAACCTTTTGAGCTTGGGTGTTGTA
>JAQQZT010000013.1:13220623-13233701 GCA_030068275.1 Clarias platycephalus | reverse complement strand
GCGCGCTGCTGAGTGCTAGCATCTGTACTAGGTTTTATAACTTGAGTCAAAGGATTCTGTGTGTGTGTGTGTGTGTGCGCGTGTAAGTTTGAAAGAGAGAGTGCTAGCCCTGGCAGATATACCTGCTTGCCTCAGCTCTTTCAAGCGTTAGTGCTTTTAGCATTAGCTCACAGTCAAAAAGAGCAGCGCTCAGAACACACAAAGAAGTCGGAAGAGGTACAAACCATTTCTCACTTTAATGAGACATGTCACTTATTTACCGAAAGAAAGCAGGCCTAGCTGAGCTGAGCTGAACATCGGGAGGAAGATTTTTTCTTTCCTTAAGATCCGACCTCATATTAAAGCCGTAATGGTGTTTATGCTAATCGTTAATAATGTTCACTTAGAACGGGACCGGCGACACGACCGGATAATCAAAGTTGAGCGGCAAACTATTTTTTTTTTAAATAATAAAAAGCCTGCGAGGATGTTCAAGGACAGGAGACGAGGATGAAGGGATGGACCAGATGGACCGAGGGAGAAGGCTGAGCGATTGCACAGAGGAGAGAAAGGAGAGAAACAGATGGAGAGGAAGACAGGATGGATTGAGAGGAATAGAAGGGAAGATTGAGAGGAAGACAGGAGAGATTAATGCTCGGGCGAGACACAGAGGTGTCCCTGGGCATCCGAAGAGCTGCTAATTGAAGCCGTCTCTCATGACGATTGAAATCCAAACTTCTATAGCATACAAACAAAAACACACACACAGAGCTTGGTAGTAGTGTACAACTGTAGGCTGTATATCAGCCTCAGCATACGCAATGCCACAATATTTATTTCCATCCAGAGTCGCATTGATTTCTCTCAAAGATCTCGTATTGATGATGGGAGAGTCGGACCACGTCGTAAAGCCTTCTCCAGCACATCCCAAAGATTCTCAAAGGGGTTAAGGTGTGGACTCTGCGGTGGCCAAATCCAAGTGTGAAAACGATATCTCATGCTCCCTGAACCACTTGTTCACAATTTGAGCCTTGTCATCTTGGAATATGGCCGGGACATCCGAATCCATTGATGGAAAAACCTGGTCATCAGCTGACCTCACTGTTTGGTTACATAACGTTTTTGAACCTAGACCTGACCAACAGAAGCGTTAACGCTGTCCCCACAGGCTTGGTATCACTTTATCTGCTTCTCTTCTTACCCTGATGCGAAGTGCAGCTGTTTAGTCCCAATCCGTTGAGGTTTCTTTGCATTGTACTTTCACTATTAAGCATAGCCTTGAGTTACCAAAAAAACCACCAAATGTTTAAGTGATTTCCGATTAACCACATTTCTTCCTTGAAGGTGATGGGACACCACTAACCAACCAAACTTTACTAGTTTCAGCAATCTCCTTAGTTGTTTTCTTTGCTTGATGCAGGACCATACATTGACGCTTTTTTCCACGACCACAAGATATAACTTCTGACAAGTTTGTTTAAGAAATAAGAAGCATCTGACTGCATCAGTTAGGGTATTTACTGTATTTACTGTGGTATTTATCCATTGGAAGGCTCTTACCCATTTGCTTGGTCAAATCCCGGTGGTCACTTACACACACAACCAAGTCACTGGGGTAACTTGAATATACTTGAGTATTTTTTGTCTGCAGTATGGAAGTGACATGGTATCAGTGGAACCACAATGAAGTGAAGATGAAAACCTTTATGAAGTGGAAGCCAGCAAGACAAGTCTTGCGTCCAGGACAAATCCTGATGCAATACTGATGTTACAAGTGGAACAACTGGCAGAATACGTGCTTTGGATTTTGATCCAAGATGTGTGGCTGATTGGAGAGAACATCCCCAAGCAGCTCCGCAGATTAGTCAGGTCTATGAAGAGCTGCTGTCAAAAACCAGGACTCCGTTTGACCTCATGGAGGCCTTTAATCCTGGAGACGAGTGCATTCTTAGCTTGCTCCTTCCCGAAGGCAGTGTAGGTGGATCTGATATTTGTGTGAGTCGTGTCTGTTTTTGTTCACCGGGCTCGGACAGTCTCGATGACGAGAGTGAAAGCGACAGCAGTGATACAGATTCTGTCTCGAACAGCCCAAGCATGGCCATTTCACTGCTGCCGAAACAGCTGGCTAACGGTCCTTCACACACGCTTCCTCCTGGCGTGTCACCTCAGGAGCCCACGAGCAGAATTCTGACTTTGTGCACTGAGCGTTTGAGTCAATCCAGATGGAGGAGTTTTTTGTCAGAAGGGTTTGGTTGCTCTGTGTGGACAAGATAGTGTGGAAAGGTTATTCTGCACTGTGTATGCTCTCAAGGATGACGAGTTTGACGGTGACATTTCCACTCTTCTGATCAGGAAGTGGGAGATTTTCAAAAATCATCTTTCTGGAGAGGAAGAAGAGGAAACCACGCTATCTGGTTTCAGCATCACAAAGATTAGAAAAGGTAAGCTGCTTTAGTAATTTTGCGTGCTGATTAATTTTAAATGCAGTGGTGGATGAGGAATAAAAGCGTGATCTGTAATGTCTGCTCATGCACCGTAACCTGCTTGTGCATTTCTAATAATCTATTTACAGTAATACGAACAGAAATCAAAGAAGAGCAACGTCGGGGATCAGGACACAGTGATATCAAATGCACCCGAAAGTAAGCCTGCACATGAACCGCAATCGATGAATAAACCTCAAATGTTCCCTTATGCTGAACACATTCTAATAGCCACCTTGTTTTAGGCCTATCCAGGGAATTGGGGGAAAAAAATCACAGAGAAAGGAGAAATGCAACCATCATTATTAAGTAGATCCCCTCTGCTCGATAAGAAAAAGTTGCCAGGTGCACCAAAAGTGCGTAAGTAAATATTACAAAATGCGTTTGATAGGTTTCAGGAAACTAACGTACCAGTAAGTAAATGTAAAAAAAAAAAAAACAATATATTATGCCTTCAATTATAAAGCTGTATTTGTCGAAGTAGAAATCTGTCTGGCTAGAGCTTGAGTTCAACAAAGCTTCAGGCTACAAGTGCAAACAGAGCAAGCAAGGGCATGACCAAGCTTCAAGTTTTCATTCTCAACTTCTGTTTCAGTTGTTCTCTTCATCACGTCCACTTGAAGCTCTGAAGGAGTGAAGACAAATGGATATTTCACGCAGAATTGACCTCAGGAGTGAATTCTTACAAATATTGTTTTGTTTGTTTGCTTCTTCAATGTCTGGGAGCGAGGTCAAGACTGTACAGGGGGGGAATGTTGCAATATCTCCCAGCTGAGTTTCTGTAATGTGCAAGCCATATTTGTGAATGATTGTGTGTACAGTTCGCATAGACAGATGCGTCTCTTCCGCAAGTTATCTGTCGATTTTTCAACGATCAAGTGTTTTTACTTGTGAATGTTCATACAAACGACTGCGGTGGGCCCCGAGCCACCTCGGCCTGGATCATCATTTCCAGACGTACAGTCTCCTTTAAAGGCTAATACTAAGAGTCTCATCTCCTTAATGTGCTTGAAGTCTTCCGAAAATGTCAAACGGTTTTACAACATCATTCATGAGTTTGGCTTGGACACCCTAAATTTAAGTATATTATTATAATCCGCATAGCTGTTTATATACAATATATCATTTAGTTTGTATAGGGGTCAAACCAGGACTTGTGGCCCTTGAACTGTTGGATAATTTGTCGAAAAACATGCCTAAAAGTCTGCGGGAACTGTACACACAATCATTCACCAACACCACTTGCATGATACATGGTGGTGGTAGCTTAGTGTGCGTCCTTGAGCAAGGCCTGTCTGCTCCATGGGTGCGGTATAATGACTGAGCCTGTGCTCTGGAATATGCAAAGTGTGTGTGTGGTTTGCATACCTGTATAGAATTTACATTTAGGCATTTGGCAGACGCCCTCATCCAGAGCGACTTACATTTTTATGTTATTATACATCTGAGGGTTAAGGGTCTTGCTCAAGGGCCCAACAGGGACAACTTGGTGGTCATGGGATTTGAACCTGGGACCTTCTGAACTGTAGTCCAACACCTTAACCACTGACCTAACTTAGAAAGAAAAAAATAAGTAAGCGGTTTCTATTTGTATAACCACCCTCTAATTTGTTTATTGGTTGATTGATTAATTGTAAAAGTCCATTGTTCCCATTGTTAAGCCTGTGGTTAAACATGCAAACATTTCCCAGCTAGAAAGCCACCAGCAGGTCTTCCTGCTAAAAAAAAAATTCCGTAGACTAAAAAATCAAGTGACGTTCAACCTGATTAGCAGTCACCGGCAGTCCCACTACGCTGGTGTATCGTTTTTAATATCCGACTGCAAATACCGAATCCCATTTTCCATCCTGCTGACAGCAAGCAGCCGTTTAGTGCCTAATCTGAGAAGCGGCTAAAAGTAATCAAAGCAATGATTGAATAATTATCTCAAGTGCAATTAATTAAACATGCCAATGAACTCATCTTGAACATCTGTCCTGGTTGCGGCTCTTAATCGCTCGTGAGAATAGCGGACGCGAACGGGTGAAGCAGATTGCGCGCAATCATCTCCGTAACTGCCATTGTTTACCAACAATAATTAATATCACGTCATGTATAACTAAGCCGCGTAGCCCGGTAATGGCCGTGCGGAAATAAGCGGCTTTTGTTAGCGCGCGCTCTCAGGAGCGGCTGCGAACCGGATAGAGGTCAGACTGGCATTCAGCGTCAGACAGCTGCTGCTGCGAGACTCGATTTGGGTTCTTTTTCTTTTTATCCATCATCATTTTTTTTTTTTTTAGAAGAGATATTGCTTGGTGCTGGTGGGATGCTTGTTTACACAGACAGGATGGCCTGGGGCATTTTGTAAAAGACCCACGAGTGCAATTATGAAGTCAACATTAGTCACAATCACGATCGTACGCCTTGTTCGTCTGAGACACGGACACACACTTTCTATCTCGTCGGAGCGAACGCATCAGCCATCCTTCCGGTTCGTTGATTAATATTTATCTTTCATTTTCCCTCCAGAAAAATGCAAAGAGGAAAATGCTTAGAGGTTAGCACCGTCGCCTTGCACCTCCAGGGTCCGGGTTCGATTCCTAGGGTCTGTGTGCATGGACTTTGCATGTCCTCCCCGTGCTTGGTGGGTTTCCACCAGGTACTCCGGTTTCCTCCAGCAGATTTGGCTAAGGGTGTTCCCCTAGTGTGTACCCTAAGTCCTCTGGGATAGGCTCCAGGCTCCTCACGACCCTGTCTACAGGATAAAGCAATAGAGGCAACGAGAGAGCTCTGAACCAACGCCAAACTGTAACCGAAAGTAATGACTCCGCCCCATCCACAGCGCACAGCGGCTTAATAAGAAACAAAATGCCGTAAATCAGACGCAATAACCTTCTCACTCACTCACTCAGCCGAGCACCTACGGGAGATTTTTTTCCGACAGCGCTCTTTATCACCGTCATCAAAACACAGACTGAAGGAATGAATATCTTTCAAAAGGAGGTGTGTGCCGAAGCTGTTCTGGAAGCTAGTGACGGTCTGAACCTTCGCTAAGTCGCAAAGCGTATGTACAGTAGCTTCCTTTAATATCGCCTTCTGGTGGTTTGATTCTCATCTCTGAGGAAAAAAGAAAACGGATTGCGCTGACATAAAAAAATGAAGAGAGCGACAAAAGAAAGAGAGAAAGGAGAAGAGCGCGTTAAGCGCCGCCACAGCTGATCGGCTCTTGAAGTAATTGGCCCCTTTTTGCCTGTAAAATTGGGACGTGCTGGGGGTATTAATAACCGATCCGAACTCCTGTCTCTAAAGAGAAAAAAAAAAGGGAGAGGGCTGCAATTACATGTCTGTGCATGGAGAAGTACATAACGTAACGGGGTGTAAGGTTGCAGTGGGCTTTTAAAAGATCGCTCCGATATTGAAGATCTGCACGGTTAATGTCTGTCTGATGACAACCGATACGTGACTAATGACAGGGCTCGGGATGCTTTCGAATGCATCCCATTTTCAGTGTCTCGTATCAAGTCTGCAGGAACGGCGCGTTCAACATGAGCATGTCATTTTCGACACGCATTAAAGATGTGAAGAATGTGAAAAGCTCTCTTAGGCTTCGAATATCATCCATACAGCAGATCTATTTGTTCTTTATTTAATTGTTTATTATTCTTTTTTTCAGTATATATTTGAGCGTCACACAAGTCTCCACAATGTGTCTTTTCATATTCCAGCTGAAAGATTTGGCTATGTTGTTTTAAATAATCTGCCTCTTGGTGAGGTGGTTAGCACTGTCGCTTCAGACCTCAATGGTCAGGGTTCGATTCCCGCCTCGGAGTCTGTGTGCATGGAGTTTGCATGTTTGCTTGGTTGTTTTCCTCCCACAATCCAAAGTCATCTAGTTTAGATTAATTGGCGTTCCCAAATTGCCCTGTGATGAATTGGCACCACATCCAGGGTGTACCCCACCCTCCTGTGTTAGGCTCCAGCCCCTCCCCCCGCAATACAGGATAAAGTGGTATAGACAATGGGTGAGTGATTGAGTGAGCCTTTTGATAACTTTCTAGCCAATCGGAATGCAGAAACGAAAAATGGGTAGGAAAAAAATTACCCCTTTTTAACCCACTGATGTTCAGGACATTTTAAGTCACTTGTTTTTGTGGCTTGTCCAACACTGTTTCAGTAGCAATCTTCGATGTTCAGCAAATTTAAGTTAAAACACATACTAGTACAGTATGTACCGTAGGCATTGCCGGTTACCTGATTTTGTAATTGTTAAAAGGGCAAAATTAAGGATAACACTTACAGATCTTGTCTGTTTCGCGACAATGGCAATTGTTAAAAGCGCTATGCGAATAAATAAATTGAATTGGATTACCCAATGGATCTGACATTACTAAAAGCCCATTACATGCTTAAATACAATACGGTGATGAGACTCTAAGCTGCAGTAAAACATTTGAACAGTGCAAACATTTTGAAGAATGCCATACGTCCATGAATGACAATCCAGGCGAAGGTGGCTCGAAGCCCACTGCAGTCGTTACCTTAAATATTTAGGAAGTGGAACGCCTGATCCTGATGGATAACTCAGAGCTCGACAGCTTATGGAAGAGTCTCATCTGTCTGTTGGAACTGTACACACAATCATTCACCAACACCACTAGTTACAGGAGGTTATTGCCCCCATACGGGATTGACCTCGCTCTAAGCCCTTTCCACATGTTTGGGCCATTAATTAAAGGAGTTCCTGGGAGTTCCTGGGAGGCCAGGGTTTAAGAAGTGTAATATTGAACTGATGGTATCCAAGCATTCGTGCACTGCTGGTATAAGTGCATTAGTGTAACAGGGGATTATATAGAGGAGGTTTAACTTGTCTTATTTGGTACAGTATAGTATAAGTATATATAAGTATATAAAAGGAAATGACCTACATGTTCTCCAAGTGCTGTAAATAATAAAAAACAACAACAACAAAAAGATGACCCCTACAGTATATGATTAGAAATCATATTGGAACAAACCACAATCTTCAACGTCCTGAACGTAAACACTGACTTCCTGTCGAACAGGAACTCATTTCAAGTGCTAGCGCTTACGATGCTCTTAAGCTAATCTGTGTAAACCCCGAATTCCTTAATACGTGCTTTAAAGCGTGTATGCATGTAGTCATCACCATCGCGTTAAAACGGGAAACGTGTCCCAAACGACCAGTTCTTTTCTGTGTCTCGTAATTCCCACTGCGCGGCGAAGCACAAGTTATGACTCGCATTCCTACCAAGAGCCGCGGACCATGAAATTAGCTTAAGCGACAAAAAAAAAAAAGAAGAAGAAGAAGAAGAAAGAAAAGAAGAGAGGAGAGGAGAGGACGTCTCAATAAGCCTTGCTACTGGGCGAGTCGGAGCTACGTATATATGTCGCAGGAAGAAATCAAAACCATACGGCTAGCAAATTTATAGCATATGCAACAAAATGATGAGTTTTAGGAAGCTAATTATTTTATTTTGATGTAGGGACGCGTGTCCTGATTAATTTCTGCTTGAATATCGCTTTAATAATTGCTTCGTATGTAGGACACAGATTTAATAGAAGACAAGCTCGAGGGCAATCACGGCACCCATTGTCTTTTTCGCTAAGCATATTAATACCTCCGCGAGCGGCCTTGAGTGACGTGGAGGTAAACAAGCGGCTCGGGCTTCTGGAAGCTTCTATTGTGTCTCCGGTACACGCCGGCCTTGATTGTTCGAGCGATTAGCATTTTAATAATCAGAGAACGCATAGAGAATTAACGAGTCGCGGCCTGCTGGAGAGACGAAAGACGAGAAACGTTGCGACACAATCAGGAAAAGGTGCCGCGCGGTCGCTGAGCGGGATTCTTTAAATCACACAGAGGTCCTTCCCTTAAATCGTTCTTCTTTTCTTTTCTGTTTTTTTCTTTTCTTTTTTTTTCTTTAGTTAATAAACTCTCTTAGTTTCCTTCATCACATCTGTCATCATCATCATCATCATATCATCATCATCAGGAGGGTTTTCACACTTTTGCATTCCCGATGTACTGTATTACAACACATAACGTGTCCACGCTTTCAAATTAGTTGACTATTATTTCCTGCAAAAAAAAATCAGAGAAGCAGGTGGAATAAAAGGTGCAGGTTTAGAGCTACGCGTCCGTTTGGCTGCTTATGATGAATAGCGCCGATTGCGATGCTGAAAGCTGCAGGAGGTGTGTGAAAGAGCTGATTAATGGGCCCTGGCTCCTGAATTATGACTAATGCAAACAATTCAGAGCAAGGGCAGGCACCGAGTGAAAGAGGAAAAGGAAAAAAAAAATGTCAATTTTTTTTTTTTAACAAAAGGTAATTTTCGTCCAAACAGGAGGGAAGGTAAAACAGCTGGTGCGTTCCCGTGGCGAGAGATTCGTTGTCGTTTAAATCGAAGCCGTGTCGTTTTTTTTTTTTTTGCCCAAGGACGCACACCGTGATTGGTCGGCGTGAAAACGATAAATAGATCGTCAAGACCCGACGAGCAGATTACTCATTTCAGATTACTATTTCACCCAAGGTCACATTTTTGGTTACTTTAATATATTAAATTAATTAAATAACTAACTAATTAAATAATTAATTAACACAATTCACCACAATAGTAGCACTCAACTAAAATGAGGTGCTGTTTTTTTTTACCCTCTTAATTGATGCATTAAATCACAAACCCTCACCCTGATATGATTAAAGTTTCTCACTGAACTAATTAACAAAGTGACTTAATTAACTCCTTTCGAATTCATCCTCCGCTTGCGTTTATATTTAGCGCTTACGAAAATGAAACAGATCAGATGTTTCGATTTAACCAATTATAATATATGTTGATATAATATATATTAATATAAATTATAATGATATAATTTGCGCGATTTAACGTTCGTATCTTCAAAAGTTCGTAAGGCGAATGTATTTACTGTATTAGGGATGAGAATCACCAGGGATCATATCAATATGATATTATCCTACTGATATCATCGTACCGATTCGATTTGGATTGCGAATCTATAAGTATCCCAATTTTATAAATATCCAGATTTTTAAGTCTTACAATTCTAAACAAACTAATCCGCTCCAACCACACAGGATGTCTGAATACTTTAGAGCACCACCTTTAGGACCTTAAAGGAATTGCATCATTTTACCACTTGAAATGCAAACCTACATACATTTTTAAAAATTATAAATCGATACATCACTACACATAAGAATCATCTCAAATAATTACTACATCAAACAAAAGATAAATTGATACATTTATCAAATACAAGAAAACTATTTCTTTCCTTCAACAGGTAATTAATTATGATTTCAATATCTAGCAAAGTTTTCATGATGCTTGTTTAGCACTTCATCGTGTGTCCCCTTTTAAAAAAGCAAATCCGTTACATTTTACGTGTTAAATCTGTTTAGTCCTGAGCAAAACAGTAAGGTCAAAGGTTAAAGTCGTTCTGCTCTAGGCATTGTCAGGATCGTGACTCAAAGAAACTATTGTAATAATGGTGAGCTTAATCGGCTTGACCTCACATCATAGTTTAATCCCACTAGCATTAGCATAAAACATAACCTAATCTAATGAACAAGCCTTGAGTGAGTTAGCGTCAGCCGTAAGTCATTAATCTAGCCTTTAATGTTCCACTCCAGGCCATGCAATTACAAGCTATGCTATAAAAATATTAATTAAAAAAAAAAGAGTTGGAAAATTAATTCAACATTTCTTCAAAGAAAATAAATAAATAAATAAATAAATAAATACACACATGAAAGCCGGAAACAAAAAAAATCATACAATAAATTAATTGTCTTATTTTAAGCCCGTCATGGAACACGGTGTAACCACTCGATCTAATCATTTAATTTCTAATTAATTTCTTTATCTATTTAATATTGTTTTTAAATTAATTATAATATAATACAATAATATTCTTCTTCTGATACCACAAACAACATGTCGATAATTATAGACATGTTTCAACCATGACAATGACATTTTTCTAGTTGTGCAGCCTTGATTATAGGACATTTGAGATTTATAAACACAACAAGCTTATGCACTGTATAATGATTTTAGCTCTTTTATTTTTCTGAAAATAAAAACACAAAAGACATCTGGATTTGATTTTCCCTAACCAGTTGGAAATCATTTTTTTTCCCCGTTTTCTGTGATGGTAATTTGTCAAAGTTATAGACAAACGTTGGTATTACAGTAGGTTGTTTTTGTCGGAATAACGTTGCTATGCTATGGTTGCTAGTAAATACAACTAACAACACGGGCCACAACAACATATTACAGTGGAAAGAATTTGGGAAATAAGATTCACCTCATGGCAATATAACAAATACTATAAGAAAATAAAACATTACAGTATGAGATACACACGCCGCGTGTGGGAAGCTGTTGGGTCTTTGCCGATCTCCAATCGAAACTCTTAATCCTGTTAGAAACTTAAGGCAGCATGGATGGATGAGGTCGGATGTTGTGTGAACGACATAAATCAGTATAAATGCTCCAAATAAAGGTTGTAATTTGGATGTTTTGGGGTTGTATTTGGGTCATTCATTCAACGCTATCGCATCTAACTTGCAAAAACAACACCATGCCTTGATGGTGAACATCATCACAGTGTCATTATTACTTTATTACAACGCTCATCCAGCGTTAGGATTCCTGCTGATAAGATTCTGTAATGAATTATCTTTATTAACTAAACAAATGCCTTGACATTTATGTAATAAATTAAATGTGTCTGAGCAGAGGAATGCATTTTTTATACCACAGCAAGACATCTTGTCTTATTCCTATTAAACGGCTGGTTAAACACTGCACATCTATATGAATCAGTGTATAATGCAACCGTAGTAGCATCACTGTACAACCAACCTTCTTTAAATATTGAAAACAAGATTTTTTTTAAATTGACAAGTGATAATGAATGTAAGACAGTGGTAATGAATTAATTAGTGTGATTAGTTTTTCATCTGAAACATCGGATGAAAGGCCACTATCAGACAGTGCTATATATCCAGTCTAATAAAAATGATTTTAATTTAATATAAAAAAAAAAAATTTTGATCCAGTTAATATAGTTCCAGGAACATCTTTGCAGCAATTCACTCATTATTGCAGAATTACAGACATCACGTTATTTTCGTCAGGTAATACCCATTCCTTTAAGGAAGCTTTTGAAAGGACATTAAGGATCAATATAGAGAACAGTATGAATAAAAATATATTTTCATAAAGTGAATAACTGAAACTGATTCACTCCATTTGTGAAATGTCTCATATCCGCCAGGCTAATGGCTGCACCGTCATAAAAATCACGCCACTTCAGCAGGTCTTTTGAGGTTATTCTAAGAGCCGACCTGCACTCGCCTTCCTCTTCATTCCGTCACTCTGTCTCATCAGTAGTGGTGTCTACGGCTTCCACTTTCAATGCCAAAACCTCCCTCTTTTGTCTTTTACAATGTAACAGGCCGTGAAGAGACACCTGGAGTTCCAGTCTGCAAAAGATTTTATCAATTCAAAGAAACCCTTACCTGTTCAAAAGGTTCATTCTGCAGTTTACATCTCAGGGTTAAGAACTGAAAGGGGAAAAAACAGTCTATTAGCATGGCAAGACAAAGAACATATAAAAAAAAAAATGTACAAAAATGGTAGCATTCACTAACAATTACACATAATTTACCATCAAACTCCAGTATGCATCTTCACACACACTAACATTTGCCATCAAACTCCAGAATTCGCTGACACACAACGACATTCACAATCAAACCCCAGTATCCACCTACACACACCAACCTTAACCATCAAATCCAAGTATCCTGCTACACACACTAACAGTAACCATCAAACTCCAGTATCCACCTACACACACCATCATTAACCAACAAACTCAGTATCCACCTACACACACCAACATTAATCATAAAACCCAAGTATTCTCCTACACACTCCAACATTAACCATCAAACGCAAGTATTCTCCTACACACACCATGATTAACCATCAAACTCCAGTATCCACCTATACACACCAACATTAACCATTAACATCAACACTACAGTTTCCACCTACAGTATACACACCAACATTAACCATCATATTCCAGTATCCACCTACACACACCAACATTAACCATCAAACTCAGTTTCCACCTACACACACTAACAGTAACCAACAAACTCCAGTATCCACTTACACACACCAACCTTAACCATCAAATCCAAGTATCCTGCTACACACACTAACATTAACCATCAAACTCAGTATCCACCTACACACACTAACAGTAACCATCAAACTCTACTATACACCTACACAAACTAACAGTAACCATCGAACTCCAGTATCTACCTACACACACCATCATTAACCAACAAACTCAGTTTCCACCTACACACACTAACAGTAACCATCAAACTCCAGTATCCACCTATACACACCAACATTAACCATTAACATCAACACTACAGTTTCCACCTATACACACCAACATTAACCATCATACTCCTGTATCCACCTACCAGAGGTGGAAAGAGTAATACAATTTTGTACTCAAGTAAAAGTACTGTTACTTTAGTGAACTTTTACTGAAGTAC
>JAQQZT010000013.1:13182306-13197321 GCA_030068275.1 Clarias platycephalus | reverse complement strand
GAGGAGTGTGATGGGACATTGGGAGGAGTGTAACGCCACATTATGAAGAGTGTAACAGGACATTATGAGGAGTGTGATGGGACATTGGGAGGAGTGTAACGCCACATTATGAAGAGTGTAACAGGACATTATGAGGAGTGTGATGGGACATTGGGAGGAGTGTAACGCCACATTATGAAGAGTGTAACAGGACATTATGAGGAGTGTGACGGGACATTATGAGGAGTGTGATGGAACATTAAGATGAGTGTGACAGGACATTATGAAGAATGTGACAGGACATTATGAGGAGTGTGACGGGACATTATGAAGAATGTGACAGGACATTATGAGGAGTGTGACGGGACATTATGAGGAGTGTGACAGGACATTATGAAGAATGTGACAGGACATTATGAGGAGTGTGACGGGACATTATGAGGAGTGTGACGGGACATTATGAGGAGTGTGACGGGACATTATGAGGAGTGTGACGGGACATGAGAAGTGTGAAGAGACAGTGGGACAGAGACTAAAGAACTATTTATTCTATACACTCATATATAGAATAAATGAGTGTGAGTTGAATCAGAAGAAGACAAACAGATGAAGTAAGATGAAGAGAAGGAAAAGGTGGAAAAAGCATTAGGTAAAGGAGGCGAAATTGAATAAAGGAAATAAAGGAAGACGAGGTGTCTGGCTAAAGGCCTTTTTAAGAAACCCGAGCCTCGCGCTGCTGCGTTCCTGCACTCTCGCTGCTGAAAACGATAGCATTGATCATATATTATAAAACTTTTTCCTGCCTCAGCGTACGCGGTCTTCTGGTCTATAAAGGGCTAGCAGAGAGTATCACCTTCCATCTTACAATCCCACAGGAGCATCCTTTTATCCATTCCTTCATCCTTCCAACCAGGCGTTCATCCATCTAGTGTTCCAATTAGACCATGATTCCTGTTAGGTCGCAGTAGGAGGCGCGGAATAATGCTGCTTTTTATTCATCTCGTTTTAGTGCTTGCATACCAAAGGGGGGAAAAATTGCTAAAATCCCTGAGGTTATGAGAATGAAAGGTCTTACCAGCTTCAGCTTATGTGGAGATGAAACTGATTTCCCATGACTGAAGAACCCTTAAGAACTACGCACAAGTTTGCTCTTTCTTTCCCTTTATGCTTTCTCACATATCCTGTCGGGGTAGTTCACGACGACTATCTTCTCCATCTTGAAAACTTCCGCGTGTATGTCTTCGAGCTCAAGCCTTCCAGAGATAACGAGGCTGGAACTACATCATAGTGTTGGCAAAACCGCTGCACCTCTAATACCTTAACTTTTTTTTTTTTTTTTTTCAGATTCTAAAAAAAACAAAACAAAAAAAAACACTGATTTCTTTGAAGAAGAAAAAAAAAAAAACGCAACCTGGCTGAGTAAAATAATGCAGAGTGTATTTGAGATTTATTATATAAACCTTCTTGTCATGATATAAATCTTATTTGTGTGTGTGGGTGTGTATGATTTATGAGCGGGGAAAAGCAGAAGAGCTTTTTTAGGTCATGGAAATGTAGCTCTCTCTGTCTCTCTCTCTCTCTCTCTCACACACACACGCACACACACATTAATTTTGGAGTCCTGGGAGAAGCTCCTTGCTGCTCTTAAGTGGGCTAGACGGCAAGGGGTAGAAAATAAAGCAATAGTCATAAATCTGAAGACGAGAGGCACGAACCTAAAAAAAAAAAAGAGAGAGAGAAAAAACGGCAAAAAGGCATTTATAAGGAAAACCGAAAGGTGTAGAGGAAATGTGTAGGGCTGAGCAAGCGACTGGAAGAGATAAGATAAATCTGGAACGGGATGACATAAGCGAGGCAGGATCTCTCCGACTTTTCTTCCTGGCAGTTCCTAAACCGACCACTAGTCTGTGCTATTGATCCAGAAATGTGCAACTCCATTAATGACCTAGATATCAAGCGATATGATATAGGAGATCTATATGCACACATGGGAAGACCTTTTTTTTTTTTTTCCCACGCACATAAATGTACGTCCCGACGCTCTTCATATCAAACCCGGTCATGTAAAGTCACTATATGTGCTGTAGGAATAGGTTAGTTCACTCATTAGCTAAAGCTAATGGACTTGGTCTTCGAGTCTATCAATTAGAAAAAATAAAACCTCGGCTCCAGTTCCTTAGTTAAGTGGTTACAAGCCAGGGGTTAAATCTTGCATCAGGGGATTAATGAAACGTGGTAGAAGAATGAAAACACAACGGTGCATGATGTTGTGGGCAAATAATCCTGTCCTGTTTGATGCAGCCCAGATGTAATAATTTTTTTTTTTTAAAAAGCTTCCGATTCAGTAATGATTTATGTGACTTTATGACTTTGATCGTGGCATGGATGTTGGCACCAGATGGGCCGTTTTAAGTATTTCATAAACCGCAGATCTCCTGGGATTTTCACACACACACCACTGTCTGGTACCAACAACGGCGCCATGCCACGAAGATCAGGCGTTTTCATCACTCTGATGTTTGACGCGGGCATTACCTGAGACTCTGGACCCGCACCTGCATTATTTTCTGCATTGCGCTTTTTCCGCCACATGACTGGCTGATTAGATCACTGCATAAATGATACCAGTACCGAACCTCTGATTTGCCTCGAAGCTGCACCCCTGTCAGAGCTGCTTTTACAGACAATAACACAACAGCAGGCTTAGTTATAGAGGAAGTTGCGCTGCCGAGTACTTTAAACTCTACAGATACTGTACATACAGTACACGCACCCAATAATGCATGGTATGGAACAATCACACTACGGTACCTTGAGAAAAACCATCAAGGTGTGAAACACACAAAGAATCTTTCATCTTTTATACGGCTTATCCTGTACATGGTCAAGGAGGACACGAAAAGCCCATGCCAGGAGACATTAGGCACAAGTGTACTGCACACTCTGGACAGGGTGCCAATACGTCACATGGGCAATTTGGTAGCGCATGTCCTCGGACTGTAAAAGTCACGTAAACTCCCAAGACCTGACTCGAACCCTCAACCTTGGAGTCCACGATGCCACTGACATTAGATCTGGTGCTTACACTTTCTATAACAGAAGCACTGGCAATCCTTCTGACATCATGCCTTATAATAAACTTCTTGTTCTATATAATATATTATATTGTTGTTGCCATAGTAACAACTGTTTTCTGTATGTCTGGATTTTTATACTCATGGTACTGATAAAAATAGCAAAATCAATATTAATGTTGGTTATTTTTCCAATAATACAGAAATAAATACAATAACATTAAGATTATTCATAAACCATACAGCAGGAAACTGGTGAGAGAGTCGTGGTGTGACTAAGACTGGAAATCGGAAACCCCACAGAAAAGCCAACGGGGAACAAATCACCAAAAACAGTCAATAGCAAGGCACTACTGTAGAATACCTGGCGCCCAAGGACGCTGACCCGACCTCCAAACTCCCTAGATACCAATCTAATTATGCACCAATGGGGGGGCCAACCCACGGAAGCCCCACCCAGCGACCCAGAGCACCCACTGCCAACATCACACCCCAAGGAGCCAGAGCCACCCTGTTGGCACAAGGCAACCCAAAACCTAGGTGGTTTTAATGATCAGTGAATATATACCTATTATTTTAAATAATCTTCAAAACTAATCTATAGACCATGCAGGCTTGAACAAACGTACGGAAATGTAGTCTAATTAAGAAACACATGTTCGTTAATGATTCATTGAAATCTAATGTGAAGCAGTGGTTTATATACAGTAACTGTGGATAAATTGTCTTTTTTTTAATATAAGTGTTTTAAATTGGGCGGCATGGTGGTGTAGTGGTTAGCACTTGTGTGACCTCGCACCTCCAGGGTCAACGGTTCGAGTCCTGCCTAAGTTCGAGTCTCTGTGCATGTTCTCCCCGTGTTTGGTGGGTTTCCTCGGGGTTCTCCGGTTTCCTCCCACAGTCCAAAGACATGCAGATTAGGCTAACTGACGTTCCTAAATTGCCTGTAGCGTATGAATGCGCGCGCCCTGAGATGGATCTTGCTTCTCATGACATCATCAGGATTGCTTCTTGTCCTGTGCAGCTGTATTTGAAAGCTGTTGAGTAAAAGAAGTGCGTTGTTTGAGAAAGAGGTCAACAGTTTACCGCCAGACACGACTCTCACGAGGCAGCCGCGTGATTAGACGCAGGCTGAGATATTAATTAACGGCTTTAAAAAAAAAAAGAAAGAAACTAGAGCGCGAGCGTTCATCCTAGAGGAGTCAACAGGGAAACTTGTAGCCGTCTGCTGTGCATATGTGTGTGTGTGTGTGTGTATAAATGAGAGAGCGGGAAACGCTCCTCGTGTGAGAAGTGTTTATGTTCTTATTAAATATTCCATTTTGACAGGCTAATGTATTCCGCTATTGGCTCTGTGGTGCTTTTCTTCGGCTCGCTCTATATTAGTCCCCGAATGCATGGCTTTATTGCCGTATTCAGAAGTAGGACACAATTTAAATACTCGCTCGCTCAGTCACACTGTCTGAAAGTGTGTGTGTGTGCGTGTGTGGGGAAGTCAAGCCAGGTTTACTAGTAGAGCACTTTTTTTTTTTCGTTCCCCCCAAATAGAAATTCAACGTCGCAGAAATTCAGCTCAGCTTCACTAATGAGGAAGAAGAGGGTGACAGAATGAAGGATCAACTCCCTGATGATGGAGCAATCACGGAGGTGAGAGCACACACACACACAATGCATGTGAGAGATAATTGTGGAAAAAAAAAAAAACAGCCAGCAGGTCAACAAAAATGTCCTTAGTAAATCAAAAAGCATTCACTCCAACTATAGATGATGTAATCGTGATTATAATTATAATGATAATGAAAAAAAAAAAAAACGCATCATCTTGCTCTTTCTCATTTGTCTTATTTGCAGGAACATTTACGTTTATTTACGTTCTGTTACACACCTACAGTGCCGAAGCCGCTGATTTGAGACACGAATCAAACAAAAGTCACGACATCAGATAAAAAAATATATATATAGAAAAGAAAGAAACAGCTGTTTATAGGATGGAATCCTGATCCATATCGATGTTTTGGCTCTGATGCGCCATCTAGTGGGCGTCAGGTTTGAATTCTACAGGTGTACCGCGAGAACCTCGGCATACTGATTTCATTCGTTCTGGATGCAAGTTCGAATTTTCCCATATTGTGATACGAATTTTCCCATAAGAGAGAATGTAAATGCAGATAATCCGTTCCAGTCAACCGAAAAATATTACCAAAAAAAAAAATTATACGCGCGAGAAATCACAACGCAGGTAACGTTGGTATCACGGGCTAACGCTTTCGAAATAGCTTTCGCTGACGATTAAAAACAAAAAACGCTTGGCTTTCCACTGACGTGAACAAGTTTTGAACAGCTCGCGGATGTACAGTACGCGCAACTTAGCCGGCGTTCGCTTCGTTTTAGCTTCCGATGCTAATTTCCGGCAAAATTTCCATTCTAAAGGCAAAACTTTATAGGAGAGGGCATTCAGGTTGCGAGGTTTCAGTATGTGAACAATGCAAGTTGCATATTATGCACATTTATATATATATATATAGTCATGTGTCCATGTAGCAGTAATGTGTATGTATATGTGTCTATGTTTGTGTGTGCACATGCATGCAGAGATGGAAGGTAACTAAGTACAGTCACTTCGTTACTGAACGTATTTCACACATCTGTACTTAATTAAAAGAAAACTTTTTACTGTTACTCCAGTATATCCTACCGCTAATATCAGTACTTTTACTTAACTACATTTCTGCATGGAGGTGTGTTATAGAAGCTCAGTAATTTTGCTACTTCTGTACATTCAAAGGTAGGTCGTATTGTATCTTTAATCAAGCACAATTGTAAACGGAGGACTTCTGCTTATACTTGAGTAATATTTCACCTAGGAAATCTCCCCTTTTACTCAAGTACAGGGTACTTGGTGTGCACTTTGCCCGGCGCTGCATGCGTGCGTGGAGATAATTGCAGCGATATTCAAATCAAGGTTTTGCATGCTTAAATAATGAAAAATGATAAGGGCTTGAGTCAGGTCATTCTTCTCTTTCTCTCTCTCTCTCTCTCTTTCTTTTCTCTTTCTCTCTCTCACACAGACACACACCCACACATGCACTCACTAGCACAAATACTCAGAGGTCCAAAACAATGAATGGCCATTACACAGGGAATGTTAGTGAATGCCACCGGAGTGTGAACACAACACAAAGACGAGGTCTCGCTTTTCAGACCTGTGTGACAAAACAATATATATATATATATATATATATATATATATATATATTCCGTTGTGAACATTTCTCCAAAAGCATTCCATGACTGCATTTATAATCATACTACAATCATTAATAAACAATTTTTTCTTGTATATCTGATGCAACACGAGAATGATGTAATAACTTAATATTGCCCCTTGAGCAAGACCCTTAACCCCTGAGATGTATAATGAGATAAGGGCGATATGTGTTTCTTTAAATCTCTTTGTATTTGATTCCCTGAATCTATGATGTCTTGAATCTTTCAAGTACCGATACATTTCTTCATCATTATCCAGGAACCTCTGTAGTCCAACTAGGGCACCGTGTAGGCCAATGCGGACCATTGCATTAATGTCTAATCTGCATGCCTTTGGACTGAGGGAGGAGGAGGTGCGAGGCGACAGTCCTTAAACCACTAAGTCATTGGGTGTACTGTCCAGGGTGTACCCCGCCTCGTGCCCTAAGTCTCCAGGGACAGGCTCCAGGAATTCTCTGGAAACAAAGCTGTTATGTTATTGCTGATATTTGGTTCGGATACAAATTACGGTAGAATGTCTCGAGAAACAATTTCACTACATAATGTCAGCTTGGATTACAGTACATACCCTATAATAAATACCACTCTACATGATTAAGCGATGAAACTTAACATTCTGTAATATTTGAATACGTTCGTTGAGGGTGTCCCTGCAGATGCAGAAAACCCCATTCTATGCTATATTCCCTCACACTTTAATGACCTTCAGAGAAGATTGAAGGTCGACTTGAATCTCTCTCTCTCTCTCTCTCTCATGCACGTGCCATCCTCTGCTTTTGACATTTATTGTTTACCAAATGAAATGCATTGAAATGAAGTGCTCTTTAAAGATAGCTGGAGGGCTGACAGTTCTGTCATTTCACAAGCACTGTATATGTGTGTGTGTGTGTGTGTGTGTGTGTGTGTGTGTGTGTGTGATATGGAATATATGACAAATTATTAGACTGTGGCGACATTTAGCTGGTATGCATGAGAAAACATACAATTTATTATTATTATTATTATTATTATTATTAATAATAATAATAATAATAATAACAATAAATAGATCAAAATCGTATCATGGCTAGTAGAGTTGTAAAAGTAGTGTTATGTACCTAGTGTATCTGAAAGCCTGTCAAATCCAAATGTGGTCTGCACACACACACACACACACACACACACACACACACACACATAAACACCAGACACTCTCTCTCTCTCTCTCTCTCGCTCTCATTTTCTTTCAGTTTATTGACACACAGTCCTCTCGGTCCTGCAGGGAGTTTGACTTCTTCTGGTCTCCGACTCGGCTAAAAATATTCCTCTCCCACGACGCGCACTCCGAGTCGCGAACAGCTAAAAGCAGCCCCTCTCTGCACAAGGCGTTTATATAAGTCCCAAAAAACACCCTTGCTACACACTCCTCAGGGCGCTTCTCGCCGCACGGAGCGCGCGATGCCAGATCAAACCGATTCTGATCAAACGTTTCTGACAAATAACGAGGCGGTGCTATAATTATACCCAACGATATTGTGTACATGAGTGGGTGTGTTTGTGTATGTGTGTGTGTGGATGTTTCAACCTGTTCCTGTCCTATAGACTCCCAGCAGGTTCTCACTCTCCAGGCTATACAGAGCAGGTGATAAAATTAAATTAAAACCCATCTTGTGACAATTCCATGGTACTTATTTGCTGATATAGTACATGTAGCACACTATGGTACTTGTTTCTGCCATGGTACATCCTTTGGTATAATGGTACATGAACTGTGTTATGGTACTATGGAACATGTATAAGGATACTGTCTAAAAATATATCATAAATATTTATGTATAATAATGGCAATATTTATATATAGTAGTATCTACTGTATGTAATCACTGTATCTAGGTAACAGGATTGAAGTACCATAGTGTAGGTTTTTACACCCTATGCCCTTCCTAATCCTCACACAACCGCACCATTTCATTCAGCTTTGGGACCAGGACCGCATTCCATCATTGGGACCGGCACCGCATACAATGCTTGGGTAAAAATGCTTGGAGTACCATGAGGTACCATGGTGGTTGACTCACCATAGTACTACCACGGTACCCACTGAAGTACCGTAGTACTGTAGCTACCCTGGTAGTCTTTAAAGTCCTGTTGTGCCTACCATGGTAATGTCTGAAGTACTACAGTAATACTATTAGGGCATTGGTGGCTCAGTGGTAGGTTTCTCGCCTACCATGTTGAAGGCCCAGGTTCGATTCCCAGCCATTGGATGCAGTGCCGGTCCCAAGCCCGGATAAAACGGAAGGGGTTGTGTCAGGAAGGGAATTCGGCGGAAAAACCTGTGCAGATCAAGTTGGCCTGCTGTGGCGACCCCTCAGCGGGAGCTAACAATAACGACGGTAATAATATGGTATACACAATTGGTAGCAAAACTTTTTAACTGCATGTCTTTGGACTGTGGGAGGAAACCGGAGTACCCAGAGGAAACCCACCAAGCACATGGAGAACATGCAAACTCAATGCAAACCCGAGGCAGGACTCGAACCCGGACCCCGAAGGTGCAAGGCGACAGTGCTAACCACTAAGCCACCGTGTACAAGATTCACACTGAGATTGTTATGCATAAAAAAGTACCTAATATGCTGTATTCTTTTTTAAAAAAAAGTGATATATGCGAGCTAAAAAGAATCGATGAGTCAGGTACAACAGCGTAGCGGGACAGACTGGAAGTTGATTCCTTGTGCAACCCGGAAACCTCCCGCTACAAATCTGGCATCACGGAGCGAGAGTGTCCTCGGGAGTGAGAGTGGCCAGAAGCTTGCACCGTTCGCCGTGCACTTGTGATCCGATCATCCGAGATGGATGTTAGTTACTATTACTAATCTGAACAAAGATGCGAGAGGCCTTACAAGCGGCACGCCGCATCTCATTGACATGTCCGTCACTTCCTGTTTCACACTGGAAATAATCGAGTGTCTTTTCTCCGAGAGAGAACAAGTTTAAAAATGAGTCATTTGAGGAAAATGCGAGGCAGAGAGAGAAAAAAAAGAGAGAAAGATATAATAATAGTTGCTTTAGTCACTTCACGAGATCACATGACCTGTCAAAGTAGAGGGAAGTCATTTTCCTAAATGACTGCCACTTTCTGAGAAAAATGATAATTCCAGGGAGATTGTGCTGTTCAGAGCAGCTATATCGATTCCATTCAAACAACAGGCTCGGGGTTGTTTATTACCCTCGGTCCTGCTGTCCTGCTCTTCACGCCACCTCAGTGTGGTTTTTACGCCAAAATGTCTTTCAATCGTCCCTTATTTCCATATTAGTGAGCGGAGCGTGGCTAATGAATCATCTTCTCTTTCTCTCTTTCTTCCCCAAAAGCCCTCGTCAATTACTGCTCCCCCTTCTTCGCACTATTCAATTGAGAGCGGGGAGAAGGCATTGTGTTCGAGATAAATTAGAACAGGAAAGGGAAATAGTCGCGGGAGTCTCGTTGTTAGCTGCAGCCCGCTGCACGCCGGTCCCGAGTGGCGGGTGTGGATCAGGGGAAACGAGATGCACCCTTTTGTTCTTATTTACGATTCAGGTATGGCACGAAACTGTTACAGCGCGGGAGCCGGACTCCGGTCCGACTGAGAGGGGGAGACCGTCACCTCACACAGGCCAGACGGAGGAGCCGACTGGGAACGGTGTTTGGTCTGTAAATAGAGAGCTTTGTGAAAAGAGGACATTCGATCAATATTTCGCACAGGAGTCTATTACAGACAGTAGACTCCTTTTCTTTCTCTCCTTGCTGCCTTTATATGGTATCTTTCTTCTTATCAGATCTCTAGAGTTTTTTTTTTTTCTTCTTTCCTCTTGGATGGTTTGTATCCATCAGAGACAAGGAGAATCCATCCATTGCTCCGGGTGTGATTTATCAACAGTGCAACTTTCACATCCAGGGAGGCTTAATGGTCCGACTGTGCGTCTGAGATGAATCTGACCTCCTGATGATTAGACTCTTCGCTTTGTAGTGCCTTAGTGATCAGACTCCGACTCTCACTACTTCGGGAAAAGATATAATGCGGAATGCAAAAATCTCCAAATCTCCACATCTCTTTTGTTTTCTGTTTCGTAACAAAAGAAATGGGAATAACACACATTTGAAGGTCAAGGATCTCGCTAAAGTGCGTAGGTGTATACCGTATGCGCGCAAGATCTGGTTTCCGCATGCTTAAGGTGTGGGTGCGTGACTCGCTCTGGCTTGCTCTGGGATTACGGGAGATGTAGTATTTGGCCACGGGACCTGAAAGTATATTGGAAAGATAACTGAAGATTGGCCTCTTCACCCGAAGACCTGCTCTTTCTGTTTTTGCCAATAACGAGAGAGAGAGAAGTAGAGAGGCTGTGGTGGGAGTAGAGGAGTACAAGTCTGTTTTATTCACTTCCTTTCTCTTATTTCTTTTGGCTTTCATTCTATTAATCCTTCTATGTGTTAACAGTTTGCTTTCCCAGCAGGTGCACTAACGCCTTTCTCTCATTCGAGTTCAAAACGCTATTTTGATGCGATGTTCACTTTTGCCAAATTGCTCTCTGCCTATAAGGAAAATTATTTCATATATGTTTTTTTAGGGGTTTTTTTTCAAACCCAAACAAACAAAATACCCGGCACATACTTTTAAAGCAGTACAGCGTTTTCCAGCGGATCACGTCTCCCCTGGCTGGGAATCCTAAAGCTTTTTAGAGCTGTCATGCTGAGATGCGTGCAGTTACAGAAGACTAAAATGGTGAGAGCCTCATATCCTGGAACAGTCAATCTCTGCGAAAGTGGCAGGGAATACAAATGCTCAAAGATGTTTGACGAAGGACTGTTATGTAAGCGGCGTTAGATCCGTTAAATCCCGTGCTTGGTTTTTGGAGGAAGCTTTTTCGGGAACACTTTGGCTCTATAGATGAGACGATGAATAAGAGGCCTAATGCGATGTACTTCAATCAGAAATGATTCGGAGCTGGCAAAGTTCGCCAAGTGGCCTCAACTAGTCACGCTCTCTTCATGTAGAAGATGGCGGATAGCGCTTTTCTCTGACTGAGTCTCTGACTTTTTACCAAATCCCGGCACTATTTCGCATTAGGAGAAGTTTGCTGTGTCGGCTTCTTGTTTGCTCCACACAAGAAGCCGACACACTATAGAGAAGTAGAGCAATGACAGGTGGTCGCCATGGCAACTCATCTAGTTCTTGCTTTAGAGATGCGGATGTGAAACAGAACATTTGCGAAGGCTGCACTGACGTCAACGTGGCCTGGTTTGTTTAGGACATCTGTTCATCTTCTGGTTTGAGAACTAAAATGAGCATGACGTTACAGGAAAACCATCCACAATGAAACTGAAACGCCTGGTTTTAGACCACAATAATTCATTAGTATGGGGTACGGACTCCTCTTGCGGCCAATACGGCTTGAATTCATTTTGGGCATGACAGATACAAGTCCTGCAATGTGGCCAGAGGGATTTCCAGCCATTCTTCTTGCAGAATAGTGGCCAGGTCACTACGTGATACCGGTGGAGGAAAATGTTTCCTGACTCGCTCCTCCAAAACACCCCAAAGTGGCTCAATAATATTTAGATATTTTGTGGTTTTATGTTTTTTGGGATACAATCAGGGTTAACACCCTGACATCCCTTTCAGACAGTTTCCTCTTGCGTCCACAGTTACTCCAGTTGGATGTGGTTCATCCTCCTTGATGGTATGCTGACATTACCCTGGATACCGTGGCTCTTGATACATCACAAATACTTCCTGTCTTGGTCACAGATGTGCCAGCGAGACGCACACCAACCATTTTTACTCTTTTGAACTCTGATAAGTCACCCACAATGTTGCGTACATTGCAATATTTTAAACAAAACTGTGCTATTACTAGTGAAACCTTCACACTCTGCCAAAAAGCCAGACTTTCTCATATTTTTAATACAGTCTTGGGAAATAGATCTCCAGGCTTCCTGAAGGCTCTCGTTTTCAGTCTTGTTTTTTGTCTGTTAAGCCACACAGTGACCTACTGTATGAATCATTCAAGCAACAGCAACCTCATTTCTTCTCTCGTCTATTCCAACCACTCAGCATTCAGGCCGGTAATTAGCATACTGGTGGTAATGAATGCTGCTGTGAGGTTGAGATTTGGGTGACTCAATACTTTTGCACAGTATTGTATACAGATTTCTAGAAGTTCTTGGGAACCTGACCATACAGTACAGTACATGTAAAAAAAAATTACTTTTAATTCTCCTTTTTTTTGTTAAACCATAATAAAAATCAGGCACTGAGTCGACCACGGACTCCTCTTTATATCAGAGTATTCTAGAGGCAAATGTGAGACCATCTCTCCAACAGCTAAAGCTGAGTCAAAATTGGGTCATGTAACAGGACAATGACCCGAAGCACACCAGTCAGTAAATCTACATCACAATGGCTGGAAGATAAAAGAATCAAGGCCACAACCCAAGCGGCGGGACCTTAACAAAGGCTGTGCATAAGCGAATACCCAAAAACCTCAATAAACTGAAGCAATGTTGTGAAGAAGAAAGGAGCAAATCAATTACTTCAAGTGATTGCTGTTAAAGGTGGAACTACAAGCTATTACATCATGGGGGTACAGCGGTACCTTGGCATACAAATTGAACCCATTCCGGAATGCGAGTTCTTACGGCGAAAATTTGTATTGAGAATTGTGAAACTATTAATGTAAATGCAGATAATTCCAAAAATATTGCCAATATTACCAATTTCCAACACAATAATCATATTTTATTTTTGCATAGAAAAACAATCAAAACGTTTAGAAAAGACATGTAAATATGAAATAAATAGACCAATTCCTCTTGGCACCGGCTGGTTTAAAACGAAACCCATGAATGCCCATTCAGTTTTTGGCACCATTTGGTAAGTTTTTCTTTCCATACTTTTTAAGGTGAATGTTTCTTTATGCCCAGGTTTACTATTGCTAGTAGATGATTCTAAAATCACTCTTGGTTTACAACAAAAAATAATATCAGTGGCAGCTTTGACCATATGCAAGTATACTTGTATTCACTTTTTTTTTTATTTTTTATATATATATATATATATATTTTTTTTTTTTATATATATATTTTTTTTTTATAATACTTGCACAATATTAATACTACTGTATTATTCATATGCATATTTATTCTTATAATTGTACACCACTATTGCTTGTGTAGCTTGCACATAAGAATTTCACTCACATGAACTGTACCAGCGTACCAGTAACGTGATGTGACAATAAAAGTGATTTGATTTGATTTGATTTGACCGCTGCGAAATAGTTGGTATGAAGCTGACACCCACTTGCTGTCTGTATGGCATTGCTATTTTTTAGACATTTTAATTTTGGAACGTGTCACAGCCAGATTTTATAAAGCTACACTTCGAACAATTAATGCCTGGACTGCTGACTATAGACTTTGTTAAAGAATCGACAATGTGATTAGTTTTATGTAAATTGAAGCCATGTGTGTAACACTGTGTTTTTTTCATTTATTTATTTATTTATTTATTTCTATTTATTTATTTGATTTTGTGTATGTGTGTGTTTTGTGTGTGTGTGTGTGTGTGTGTGTGTGTGTGTGTGTGTGTGTGTGTGTGTATATATGTTTACATTTCTTTACCGTATGATTCGCTTATTATTCATTTTGGGTGTCCCTTCCCCTTTACATTTTTTCCCCCAACTCTTAAAGCAGTGTATTTGTTTGTTTTCATAATTGAATTTCTAATATAAAGACAAAAATAATAATAATAATAAAAAAAAAAAACCATGAAACCCATGGTGGGAGCTGTGGTGGAATGGATTCACTAAATCTTAAACAAAATGCAAAAATCGCTTTACTTGGCTTTCCACTGATGCAAACCATTTGGACGACTAACGGATGTACACATGACTTCGGCTCGGTTCGTTCGATAGTACGCTAAAATCCGTGAGGCGAGGTGTTCGTATCCTGGGGTACCACTTCACACTTTTTTTTTTTTTTTCATTTTGACTTCATTTTTGTTGGGGGACACCTTCCTCATTAGGGCATTAAACTAAATGCTAAAATACAGTATAATGGATTATTATGTTTTTACATGCACAAAAAAATTCAATAAAAGAGGGGGCACAAACTTTTGATCATGACCAATATTTTTGTGGTGATCAAAAAGCAAAATAGAGAAAGAGAGAGAGAGAGAAAGAGAGAGAGAGAGAGATGAATAAGGAGAGTGCACTACAGGCTGAAGTTAAACAGACTTTGTGTGAGTCATGAGCGAGTGTGTCTGGGTTCAGCCCTCGGATTCCTCGAAACGACAACAATCACCTCTCCGCGCCCTGTCTTTCTTTCAGCGCTCAGATTTCTCTGGTCAACCTAATAGATTCGAACCGTTCCTCTAATACCTCTGGACATTTCCATGTCTGTGGGACGGTTTTACAAACTACAGTAGACGAGCGCATGTTATAGATCAAACGTACGTCTGGTTTCTGATAGACAAAACGCTAATACAGTACAGCGCTTAGCATCTCCATCCTAATGTACTGTACTGTAGCTTGCCCTGATTTGATTAAGTCTTAATCCTTTCAAACGACTAAAACAGCTTACATCCTTCTGTATTTATCACACACACACACACACACACACCTACACACACACACACACACACACACACACACACACACACACACACACACACAC
>JAQQZT010000013.1:13110677-13133622 GCA_030068275.1 Clarias platycephalus | reverse complement strand
AGTGAGTGAGTGAGTGAGTGAGTGAGTGAGTGAGTGAGTGAGTGAGTGAGTGAGTGAGTGAGTGAGTGAGTGAGTATTTTCACTCTTGGATACTGAGAATGGCTGTTTTATTTTGTGTCCTATTCTTGCACAACTCAGTGAACCGTCATTTCTCGACAGAGTAAATAAGAATCATGTCTTTCATGACATGAAATGCCACCACAACTGACAAGTCAACTCAGCCTATTCTCCTCACCTCTGAGCTCCTTCACCGGTAATGGAGTGATGTCAAATTACTGTACCATGGCTGCTCGCGGCATCACAAATCGCAAAGAAAAACAATTGAATTCAGCCATACTGTATATGCACGGATAAGCTTCAGTTTCATCAACATGCAGACATATTTGTTTGGTAAATGTAAATTCAACAAAATCCAGATCACTTATATGAGTTAGCTGGATTAACTTCCAATTCTGCACAGGCTGTTGGAGATGATTATTAGGTTAAGGTTGTATATTTCCTTGATATTGGTTTAAACATTTTCAGCAAAGGATTTTCATGTGGATATACAGCTATGAACATGTTCAGTGTTAATCAGAACATTTTGGTAAAAAACTGGTAAAATATTCATTTGATTTAACAGACATAATCACCCACCACTAGTTAAAGCTAGTATTCACTCGCACAATAACGAGCACAAAACCGAACATTCTGTATCAATTTGAATGTATGTACTGTTACACCACTGGTTACTTGGTATGTTGGTTGGTTAATTGTTTGTTTAGTTGGCTGGTTAGTTGGATGGGTGTTTCAGTGGTTGGTTGGTTGTTTAGTTCACCGGCTGGTTGGTTGGGTCAGCTATTTAGTGGCTGGCTCATTGGTTGGCTGGTTGCCTGAGTGGTTTAGTGATTGGTTGGTCGTTCAGATGGCTGGTTGGTTGGATGGGTGACACCAACCAACCAGTGGTTCAGTAGTTGGTTGGTTGTTTAGTTGGCTGGCTGGTTTATTGGGTGAGTTGTTCAGTGACTGGTTGGTTGGTTGGGTGAGTGGTTCAGTGACTGGTTGGTTGGTTGGGTGAGTGGTTCAGTGATTGCTTGGTTGTTTAGTTGGCTGGTTGGGTGAGTGCTTGGTTCAGTGATTGCTTGGTTGTTTAGTTGGCTGGTTGGTTGAATGAGTGGTTCAGTGGATGGTTGGTTGTTTAGTTGGCTGATGGGTTGACTCAGAGGTTTGGTGGTTGGTTGACTGGTTGGTTTGTAGTTTAGGTGGTTATTTGGTTGATTGGCTGATTAATTTATCAAACGTATGGCTACAGATTATTACAGATATTTGTTTGCTAACGTTATTACGTGCATTTCCTATTTTATGAATGTGCATTTTTGCATGTTTAATTTAAATTAACACAGACACACACACATATGCACAAAAAATCTAGTATTTTATTTTAAAAAATGAGATTAAAATCTAATATTTCAGTCAAGACAATCTGAAGAATGTGTTGTTGCAATAGCATCATTTTACTTAAGCAAGAAAATACCAAAAACAGTTGCAAAAAATAGCTTTTTTGTCAGTTCATACATTTTTTTTAAATGACTAATGTGTTAAAAATCTTCACATCCAGCTTTATGTCTTTTATTTCAGTAACTACCAGCACTTCAATGAGTTTCACTAAATACCTCCAAGATTTTACTCGAAATAAGATCACTGCTGACTGATTAAATAAGAACCAGACTTTGCTTTTTAAAATATTAAGACATTTTAAACGAGATGGAAAAAAGAAAGAAAAAAACATGGAAAGCAGAAGCCTGGGAAATCATCAGTATTGAACAAAATGGCACACACAAGCACCCCTCTACAGCAAATTAAATTAATTAGCATTCTAATTGAAGTCCTCCTCTTTGCTCTGTTACTCTAATCCTATAGCACTTCTCATCCAGTTCACTCTGTGCGAGTGTGTGTGTGTGTGTGTGTGTGTGTGTCAGCTGGGAAACCCTGGCATTGTGTATTCCAGTGAGAAGAACACCGTCATACTCTAATCTCCTCTCAGTCACACAGGCGCACGTCTGACAATGGAGATGAGAGACGCCGGAACTTCAGTGCTATCCTGTCTGCTAGCCTATCCCACAGAGACAGCATTTCCGACTTAAGCCACGATTTCACGCTCAAGAGCTTCTAACGGAGAGTCGTGTTAAAAAAAGAGACGTTTACCTCTGCCTGTACTAGAAATTTCTTCACTGACTGTTAGCCGCTGTGATGCTTTGGGATGCGCGGTTAGCTTCGTAACGCTGGTCTGTTCACTCAAATTTTGTTGCTTGAGAATTTTCTGTGCTCTCTGGTGTTTCTTCAAAATGTGTCCAAATCATGAAACATTAAACGACAGCTATTCTCATGGCCCCCTATAAAAACAGACTCGCCAGAACACTGAAAGGTAAAAAACCTGGTGCTGAAGCTGGATACAGGGGTCATATCATATCATATCTCATCATATCATATGATATAATATATTTTTCTGCTACACGTGAAATGCTTCGAACTGTGCTGCATGTTTTTTTGGACACTAAATAAAACAAATCATCGTTAAACCTTGATTCCAAGTGATAAACACACAAAAAATGCATGCCGTCGAGCTGTTTCCTTGTGAAGACGAGCTTCCTTCATTAAAGCAAACTAAGAGGCGAGGAAGTACAGTGGAATCTCGGATTGCGAGTCACGCGGTTTGCGAGGGTTCGGGAAGACGAGGAAATATTTTTCATAAATTTTTACTTGAAAAACGAGCAAATCTTGGTTTACGAGTACCGAGTATCATGTATCACGCATGCGCTTCTTGTTTTGACACCGAGCGTCACGTGATCACAACTCTTGCACTGCGTATTTGTCGGTAAGACCGCTGGGTCTTAGTGCGCGTCTCTTACTGGTATAAGCAACATTCGTAACTGTTTATTATAACACTGTGACCACGTGTAAAACATTTTATTTTGTGTTTGTAAGAGCGTGCAAGTACTGTTTATTATAACACACGTGTGTGTGCACATGTAAAGCAAAATAAAATCTCATTAGAGAGGCTAAAGATCCATTTTCTCCCTCTCTGTTTCAGCCTGTCCTTATGTGTGTGCGCGAACGTAATTTGACACCGTGCCCCTTTACACACACACACTGTCGCCTGTACACCCCCCCCACCCCCTCACCCCCTCTCGGCTTCACACACACACACACACACACTCTGCTCTACACAGAAACAATGCTCTGTCACGCTTCTTTTCAAAGGTAAAGTTCAGGTTCATTTGTTTTACTTTACAGCAGTGATTCCGTTAGTATGTGCTCACGCGAGTGTCATTAGCGATGTTCCTTGCTAATTTTTCAGACAAAACAGTCTTTCTGTTAATTTGCGTGTATGTATGTGTGAGAAAACAGAAGGGGCTGATTCATCCTCTCCTTTTACTTTAGATTCACACACATACACAAACACACACACACACACACACACAGCGTCTGTGTGGATAAACGGAAACACTTATCTGTTGGGATTTATTTTTACTTTTTTTTAAGGCAAAGTGCAGGTGAATTTGTTATATTTTTACTTTATTTACTGTATTTATTTTTTTTACTGTATTTATTTTTTTGGGGCTGTGGAATGAATAATTTGAGTTACCATTATTTCTTATGGGAAATTTTATGCTTAAATTATGCTCGTAATCCAAAGTTCCACTGTACAAAACAACTCTGAACTCCACACAGCCTCGCATTTGACCCATTTACCAACTCTTCATCACAGTATGTATCGATTAATGCCGTCTGTTATCCAGGGGAGTTGCATATCATTCATTTTGAAAAACCGTTATGATAATGAAAGGTGAGTATTACTACAACAATAAGAAAAAAAGAAGATGTAGACTTTAAAGAAGAGAAGGCTTTGATTAAGTATGAAAGATGAAAAGCATTAACGGACCTAAAGTGAAGCCCTGGGGAACTCCTTAAAAGACAACTTTAAGCTTTACTTTACTTTAATGTGAACTCATGATGGTGGGTGAACATAGAATCTGCGGCTAAGGCGGATAAGATATGTATATCTTCAGTCAGTTTCTTTTTATATACTGTCTATATTGTCGCAGAAGCCTAGCATAACACAGGGGAAGTTTACATGGACCCTACTATTGCACCAATGATCTAAATAAAAATGTAAAGAATCGTGTAAACACCTCAATTGAAACCCGATCCGGTAGGATAGGAACAAGAATCAGTTCACCGGGTAAACACTTGCTCGTATTGTTGGAATTAATATATCCTTTCTGCACATGTTTCGCTAAATACCATGAGAACACCTCTCTCCAACCATTCTATGCTTCCGACATTCACCTACTTCCACTGGGTCTCTGACTAAGCAAAGAGCACTTCATTTCATACACAGTAAAGCATCTAAACAATCATAGATAAGACTGAATTGTAACCAATTATGATTTATGGGAAAAGATATTGTAAATCAGAAGCCTGACCTAACCTTAAAGCATAGGTCTTCTTCTTCTGGACTTCTTCACAGAATAACGATGCAAAAATATTTTGAGCATTTAAACTCGCGCTGTCGATCGATTAAAATTTTTAATCTCGTTAATCACAGTTATAGCCTGTGATTAATCACGATTAATCGCAATTTTTAAATACTCTGATTTACTGGTATTCTAAACATGCAATGTTGGACTAAAGAAACGCATGACAAACGTGTTAGAGGAAACAGATTTTAAATAGTTTTATAATATTTCATTAATTGTGATTAAACAAATGTTAAGTTAAAATCTCTCGAATGGGACTGGCAATGCATGCAGTGGCTGGGTAGTATGGAGTGTGGCAGAGCCAAAACTCATCAACCTAGAGCATTAGCCGCCTGAGCCACCACTCTATGAACAAAGTCCAAGTCTTGATTTTTTGTCTTATATCATTTGTGTCTTGGAATTCAATTTGCTTTGGACTCTTGCTTGTGTTAGCCTTATTATCATTATCATTATCATTTTGTAGAAGTGCACTTTAAGTAATCGCATAAATCGCAATATAGACCTCTGCAATTTATTATAGGTAATAAAAAAGAATAGTCAGGAATTTATGTAGCCTAAGTATTTGATTACTTTTTAAAAATAATTCTGGGTTGATAAATAAACATTGGCACACATCCTCTTAATGACATCATTTGTCCAATTATTTGCAGTTAGCCTAGATAAATGTTTATGACTACAAATTGGTTTTTAGCAAATCTGGCACCACTATGCTTATGTTACTAATGTGTCATGAAAGCAATAAATAGACAGCGAAAGTAAAAAAGAAAAAAGAAAAAAAAAGGACAGGCAAAAGCACGTTCTCGGCACGGGAACTGTGTTATGTATGAGTTTCCACACTTGTGGCGCAAACCGTCTTCCTCCGAAATGAGAGAACTCTATGCTCTTGCTGATAAGATATTTACCCCTTTAGAGAAGTGGAGGAATCTTTTTCGCCGTCGCCCTCTCCATTCACGCCAACCTTTCCAATCTCAGGCCTCGTCCAAGGTCTTAAGGTGTGTAATCAATCAAGTCGGCGCGGGTCCCAGTGCTAAATCGGCAGTCTTCGGTTCGCCTGATAAGGCAGGAAGTTGTCTCTTTTGACATTACGCTCTCTTGCCGAGCTGACAGATTGAAGGAGTGTGACTTTTACCTGCGTATATATATACGCCGTCCAAACCGCCGGGGCTGATAAGGAAAGAAAACAGACTGCGACACTAATTCTGACAGCAGACAAATGATTGAGGCAGTTCTTATCGGTATACAAACGGCTTGGGACTGATTCCGAAAGCCACACACCTGGCAAGAAGAAACAAAGCTATGACTTTACTATAAATAAGACATGGCATGCTTGTTGGGTTGGGGTATGTCAGGGAAATAATATCTCCTGGGATTACAATGCAAAACAGTTCACTCAGGATGGTGCAAAGAAAAAAGACCAAAAAAAAAACATGATCGTCAGTTCTCTAGGTGGAAATGGCCAAAGTAGATCGTGTTTGGTTAAACTGGGTGGCTTCGGTATCTCATACAGCCACTGTTTACAACCGAAAAACATGATGGGCTACAAAAAACAAATCTGAGTCTACAGTGAGACCTCAACGTGTCCAATTCCTCCCCGTCACTAGGGGGCGCTCCACATTAAGGCTACTACAACCACTCAGTCGGGAGGGCCAAAGACTATCACGTGTTTCCTCCAAACCACATGATGCCAGCCGACCACATCTTACTGCTCGCTAACGGCACCGTTGGGGGTGGCGTAACACACTCGGAGGACAGCGCTATCCACTCCGTCCGCTTGCGTGAGCTCACAGACGCCCCTGATTGGCCGTAGAGTCGTGATTAATGTAGGAGCACTAAGTACCTCTCATCCCTCCCCTCTGAGAGAGCTCGGCCAATCAGCTCCCTCTAGAACTCCGGCTGCGAGAGGTTACAGCATCACCCGGGAATCGAACTCGCGATCTCCGGATGACAGGGCAAGCACTTTACCACTGTGAGTTTGTGTATACGGCTCCAGGCCCCCCACGACTCTGTATACAGAATAAAGAGGTATAGACGATGAGTGAGTGAGTGAGTTCAACATGCTTGGACATTTTTGTAACTCTGGCCACTTCTGTGTTGGATGCTGTAGCAGGCAGTCTTGCTGAAGCATCTGTGCTTCTCAGATAAAGCCTTCCCCGTTTAGAAAGCGGTGTATACACAGCTGTATCTTATTTTGCCGTTAAGCTTCTTTATTTTTCCTGGGTGAGCAAAAAAAAAAAAAGTGTTTCACACAGTTACGAGTCATGGCATGGTGCGCAGTTTTAAAACGTGATGTTTTCTTCCCACAACCCCCAGGACTCACGTAGATTTGTCGTCGGATCAACACTGTACGCGTTTCATGATCTCAGCGGCGTCCTAGCGCATCTAAGTACACAAACGTGCGCAGTCCCCGAAGCCAGGATGGCGGGCGCGCTGCAAAATGAACCATCTTTCTCCGACTATCTTTTTCTTCTCAGAGGGACGCGTCTGAGCACACAGTCATCCACAGGGGAGACACACTCTGCTTGGCAGGAGCCTGTGAGGCTCGTTGGGACACGAGGCTGTTCGACAGACCCCTGCTGGATCGGTTCGGTTCCAACTACGCACACACACAAACGCGCGGGGACAGACGCACCATCAGTCTGCTTACAAGCTCCCATGTGTTCGGACCTCGTAGAAAACAAGTTTAAGGAAAAAAATCACCGAGCTTCTGTGCACTGTGAGCAAACGATTGCATTCGGGGTCAGGATCCGGCCCGTAAACCGAAGCTTGTTAAAATGTAACTACGGCGTGATTACACTCTCTCTCTCTCACAAAAAAGAAAAAAAAAAAACAGACCAGGAAGTAAAAGAAATGAAATTCAGCGTGTGATTGGGCCGCTGTTGAATGAGTGTGTTTGAGCGGAACCGTCTAATGGGCGCGAGGTTTTTATGGCCTACTTTTATGCGAGACAATCATCGTCAGCGTGCCGCTGCCAAATCTGCTACACCGTGACTGGCTTACGAGTCAGATTATTCCCTTTAATACCCGCTCGATTAAACGCCTGCTTCGCATACTGCTGATTACTGACAGGGTCTCTGTCGCTGTGTATGTGTGTCGCACCGGGACATACACATTGGAAACTCGCTTTCTATAGTTTCTAATCTTCGATCCTGACAATCGGTTTTGGGAATGCGGAAGTGGGTGGATAGCGCTTTCCTCCGTGGTTGTTGGATGGAAGCCTTCACCCCTCACCAGTTGGTAGCACCGAAGAGCTGGATAATAGCACCTGACTGATCCGGCACATCCTATTTCTTTCTTATATTTTTCTCCCCCAAATAAACGAAAAAAGAAAAGAAAGACAGAGGGAGAGAGAGAGAAAGAAGAGAGAGACAGATGATGTTCTGTGAAAGCGTCACATGCTGAAGTGGGACACAGCTTGTTCTCTTCAGATCTTTATCGCCTTCCTTCTGGAGAGCTGATTCTATAGAGAGGCCTTCTGCTCGTACACGCGCTCGGAAAAAGAAGAAGAAGAAAAAAAACAAGTGAATCCAGCGCCTACCATGTGCTCCGTATGCCGAGAGAATACCTAATCACGTCGCCGTATGTGGAGGCGCATGCACACGTGTACGCGAACATGCCGCAACCCGCGAGGCGAGGTCGGGCCCTTATTACTCCGTTAATGATACGTTTATATATTCAGACTGGAACCCTGACCTTCAGCATGGCACTACGATGACCTCATCTGTCACGTCCTTCCGTACACACCTCTTTTATGCTTTTTCTCCGGGCGAAACTGACATTTCGTGTCTGTTATAGGGTGAAGAAGGACAGAGAGATGAGAGAGAGAGCGGAAATCCTGTGCAAAAAGCGATAATACGGGAACGTGAGTCCTCCGATGGGTAGATCCTGCATGAGTCTGGACTTGATGGAGAGGAAGATAAAGAGAGATTTCCACACTAAGTCGCAGAGATACACTTGTTCTCCGTGTCTCCCTAGAGGTACGGGAGGATAGCCAGAACCCTAACCTCTGCGTGTAGGCTGTTGATCTGTTTGTTCTAGCGTGATGCTCATTCCTCAGTGACCTGAATCGACTTAGAAGTCTGCACTACTCTCCAATAAAGCTCTTGGATAAAAAAATAAAAAATAAAAAAAGATCTACAGGACCAAAGTGTAGGATTGTAAAGTTACGCCGTTTCCTCTTACTGGAGGTTAAAGCCGAAAAATACAAGTTTCTGCTGCTCGCTAACATTCGCACGTAATCATTCAGGGACTGAAGCCGGGGCCGCTAATGAACCTAATGAGCTCTAACCTGTAGCAGAGCTCATTGTAAAATCCGGGTCAATTACATCACCTACGTGTGCATGTGCTCTGGAGGCACTTATCGAATCCTAATATACCGAGGCAACACAAGAAGAAGACGCTTCTGAAGGTAAACTTTTTACAACACTATTAACTTATCTTAAAAAATATCATGTTTTGCTATTTCTTTAACAAGGTAGCACTGTTTATTGTATTTTTTTAATTTTTTTATGTATGACTTTATTATTGAGTCGGTACAGAAACGTTTCTGACTTTCAAACATCAGTACTCCATCGAAAAAATTTCAACTTACGGAAAAATTATCTGTTTGTCAGAAAAGAAAGCAGTGTATTATATAAGCAAGCACTTTTTAGACCAAAAATAAATAAATAATAATAATAATAATTTAAAAAAAAAAAGGAAAGCAAAAATGTTTTTTGTTGCAGGCGCAACAGTGAAAGTCTTCAGAGGAACTGTCCATGGTGCTGAATGCTTAGTAAAACATTGTTGCTAACTTTCCTATAAAACTGCACAAATGTATTTACCTGACACTAAATTATCATCAAATGTCCTATTCGCATGGGATTAGTATCTCCTAGGACTTCATGTGATTTAGAAATTAACCCCCATCAACATCTGAGTTTCCTGCATTCGCACGCGATTAACAAAGCCTGTGATTTACGGATTTATCTCTCGGATATGATGTTTTCCATACAAACAAATATTACGTTTATTAAATATTTTGTATTACATTTATATTCATATTACCTATTACAAATAATATTACATTTTATACAAACAAAACCATATTCATGAAATCTCCCTTTTTATTCATGGCTGAATCGTACGGGATTAAGATTACAAACAGCAATACTAATCCCCTGCAAATAGGACAAAAGTGTTGTCACACCAAATACTGACTTTGTTTCATTTATTACTGTCGCACGTTATAGATTACTTTTTTTTAAAGACATTCTTGCTCTACAAGACTTTCGCACAGAAGTCGACTTCTAAGCCACACCCACCAGAGAAAAGCAGATCCGGGCAACACGCCAGGAGAGGGGATCTTCTTATATGAGGTCACATTAGGGAAAAAAAATTAAAAATCATCCCTAGCCAATACAAAAATAGATGTAGGAATTTTTGTTTCCTTTTTTTTTTTTTTTGGTTACATGCACACTTGAGGACCCCAGCTGTATGTCTGAAAATGACTAAAATCCAAACTTTATACTGTAAACCTACAGACACCACATCGCAATAGTTCTATCAGACATTATTGATACTGTCTTTACTCGTCCCAAGCCTTACATAATTTACAGACTGAGATGTTCGCACTGAATACAGATGTACTGTTACTCCAGTCACAACGTAGGTGTAGGAAGGCGGCCTTAATCGTTTATACAGTTCCATCCCGTCTACAGGGGGTCGCTGGGGGCCTGGACAAACCTATCCCAGGAGACTTACTGTAGGGGATGAGTACAACAGGGCGCCAATACTTTTTCTGGGCAATTTGTTAACGGCAATCAGCCTAATCTGCATCTGTGGACGGAAGCATGGGGAGAACATGCAAACTCCATGCACACAGACCCGGATGGGAATCGAACCCAGAACCTGGAGGTGCAAAGCGACAGTGCTAACCGTTAAGTCACCGTAAAAATAAATTTTTATTTAAGACAGACTTGAAAAAATGTAATCCGAACTATTATTTTAATGTGTATTACAGGTGTATATATGCGTTAGGGCTCATCTGGGACTTGATCCAAAAAGTTGACCGTTCAAGCTCACTTCCTGCTTTTATGAGCGAATAAAACGTTTAGAAACTCGAAACCTCTAACATCATGTTGCCTCCACTGACAGACGTGGTTATGATCCTACTAAACGTCTTCTTTGTGAAACTGCAAGTATGATCTTTCAGCTCGAATTCTCCTGCCTTAAAGCTCACGTGTCATGATGTACAGCAGCGCGTGAGAGGCGTTTGTCGTCTCCGTAGGTGGCGAAGCTTTCTCACTGCATTTGTCATTGAATCCTGGCATGTGTGATGCGCACTAGCTCCATATCCGCTACGGAGGAGCAGGCCAGATTGTGTGTGTGTGTGTGTGTGTGTGGAAGAGATAGTGCTGCACGTGACAGCGCAGCACTGAGATCTGATATTCCAACCTGCTTTTTTTTGTCTTCGAAATCAATTACACGCCTATTGTCTCTCTTTCAAACCTGAACTCGACGTAGAAGCAGACGTGGACGAGAAGTGGAGAAGAAAGGGAGGAAGAAGAAGAAGAAGAAGAAGAAGAAAAAAAAACGAGAGAGAAAGAGACAGAGAGATTCGCTCAATACAATCCTCAGTCGAAGAGACGGTAGGATGAGGAGACATCCGAGATGAACGGAAGAAGAGAAACGGCGGACAGATGGACGGATAAACGCACGGATGAGTAATGCTGTATATCTGCGTCTCCGTGAGTGACGTCGGTTCGACGGAAAAGAAAGAGAAAGGGACGCGCAGATAGGAAGAGAGACGGCAAAAAAAAACAAAGATAAAAAAAGTGAAAATGCGACAGCGGTTTGTCCGGACGCAGTACCGGTGTCACGCGACCCACACGCGGAAAAACCCGATAAATAAATATCAGATTCCTGAAGTTACTGTACTGTACATTCCAAAGAAATCACACCTCCTCCGTCCGGGATTCCATAATTAGCTTTTTCGTCTACGCACGCCTCTGACTCTTTCGTCCAGGTGCTCGTGCCAAGGACGTCCATATGTTCGCGTCAGGGTCCTGAAATCCTTCAGTAAGAGCAATAAAACCACCTCATTGTGATTTAACAGTATGAACAGGGCCATATTTCTATTCTGGTGAAGATATATAAAGAGATCCGGACGTGTCAGAACAGACCTGGAATGATAGGAGGGGCGTTCGAGTCAAACCGGGACTTGGTTGGATGAAGGAGTAAAAAAACGATTAAGAAGAGTGCGGTGACAAGACTCTGAGTTAAACGTTTTTCGAAGGCCTCGTTTCAAGCCATTTCCGTTCGAGGAGTTCCTGGGAGGCCAGCGTTTTAAACAGGAATACTGAGAAGCGCATTAGTGTCGCGGGAGAGGTTTTACACTGTCCCGCTTTGACTCGAACGCCCCGAATGCTCTCCGAGTATCTGGTGCTAAAAGGCTAGACGTCAGTCTCGTGACATGAGAGTTGATGAATGATGTAATGCCCAAGCCCTCCCCTTCTCTCTCTCTCTCACTCTCTCTCTCTCTCTCTCTCTCTCTTTTTCTGTTTTTTCTCGCACAGTTTCTACTGTACATGACAGGAACGCTGTCAGAACGTTTCGCTGCCCGGTTACTGGAGCGTCTGACAGCAGTATGGTGCCGAGCTGTGGGCTACCAGACTCTAACAACCACTTCTACACACACACACACACACACACAATCTTTCACACGCTAGATGGCTGAAGCTGTAAGACAGGCGCATGAGCGGATGAAAGTGAGGAGGGAAAAAAAGGGAGATAAACAAGAGAGAGAGAGAGAGAGAGAGAGGGATCGGAGAGATGAGAGGAGCATTAGAGACAATACTCACTCCAGCGTTTGCCAGCACCATCTGTTGATGATGAAGCAAAGAGGCTTAAACGTGCCGAGTTCTTTTTATATATATATATATAATATCAATCGTTCATTAAAAAAATATATATATATAATATATAATTAATTAATTGATTGATTAATTAAGCACACTTATTCTATAAGATGGCGTATGTTGGATGGAGCGTGGTCATTAATTTCTGCCATTACAGTAATCAGTGTAGTGAAGCGAGCGTGGAAATAAATAAATAAACAAATAAATAAATAAATAAAAAGAAAAAAGAAATAAATCATCTGAAAAAAAAAAAACAGGCTGTAAGCATTACATCATTCCATCATTTGTATTTATCTCTTTAAGAAGAACGAGAGCCAGATGATGGTGTCATTATTCTGAACATGCAAAGAGAGAGAGAGAGAGAGAGAGAGAGAGAGAGAGGATGCCACACATTCACACACTCATTCACACCATCTACCAGCATGGGTTTTAGGAGGATGGACCCTCTAGATAGATAAACAGATAGCTTTGGACACATCAGCACAGTTACTAACACAAGAATCATCCGACAAATACTGCTGTGTGTGTGTGTGTGTGTGTGTGTGTGTGTGTGTGTGTGTGTGTGTGTGTGTGTGTGTGTTCACTCACACCGATATTTCACATAGCAGATGGGCTACTGTGTGTTCCAACTTTATGTAAATGATTTTCATCTCTCAGAAGCAGCGGAAAGCACCGAGGTCGAAAGAGTTGGAGCGCGCCTCGAACCCGGCCACTACGCTACAGTACAGTATAACGCTTCGGAAAGTTTCGCTCCCTGCCTTAACGAGAGAGAGAGAGGAGAGAAAAGAGGAGAGGAAGCTGTAAAAGAAAAGAAAAGCATGTAGGACCTACTGTAGAATGGCTCTCCTAGAAGAGGGGCTGAATAAAAAAAAAACATTTATTTATTTATTTTATTAAAAATTTTACAAAAATCCGAAAGAAAAAAAATAATTGCGCAATAGCGCTGTCTTTCTACGGAGTTTAAAAAGACGCAAAAAAACTGTGACTGGAGGTTGAAGAAAAGGACACTCTACAGTGCGTCTCAACCGAAATGAGTCCGTGTGATTGAATTAAAGGTGCGATAGGTTTTAATAGGTCGTTAATTACGTCTCGAAGGCTTAAATAATTTGGAGTCGAATCAGATTAAAGTGATTTTTTTTTTTTTACTCTTTTAATTACATGAATTTTTTTACTCTTTTAATTACACTACCGGCAGCACGACGGCTTAGTGGTTAGCGCTGTAGCCTGCACCGCCAGGGTCCGGGTTCGATTCCCGCCTTGGGGTCTGTGTGCATGGTGTTTGAATGTTCTCCCTCCCCGTGCTTGGTGGATTTCCTCCAGGTACTCTGGTTTCCGCCGACTGTCCAAAGACATGCAGATTAGACTAATTGGCGTTCCCAAATTGACCACAGCGTGTGAATGAGCGCGTGCACTGCGATGGATTGGCACCCCGTCCAGGGTGTACCCCACCTTGTGGTCTAAGGCTCCAGTCCCCCCACGACCCTGTACACAGGATAATGTGGTATGGACAATGAGTGAGTGAGTGAGTGAGTGAGTGAGTGAGTGAATTTGAGCCTATCCCAGGAGGCTTAGGGCACAAGGTGGGGTACAGGGCGCCAATCCATCAACTTGAGAACTAACTAGGTTAAATGGGCAACTTGAGAACACCAATTAGCCTAACCTACAGGGCTTTGGACTGTGGGAGGAAACCGGAGTACCCGGAGGAAACCCACCAAGCACAGGGAGAACATACAAACTCCATGCACACAGAGACGGGAATCGAGCCTGGCTGGGGAATCGAACCCAGACCCTAGAGGTGGAAGGCGACAGTGCTAACCACTGCACCACCTAATATGAACATTGGTATAACCAAACTCTCTTTAAATACTAGATCATACAAACCAATCAGTCTAGTCTACGGCTTGTGACAGCGCTATCCGGTTTATCCGTGAGACGCCGCCGTCTGTCTTAAACCCGATTTGGGTGTGGATTCCATCAGGCATGTGACCAGTGGTTTTGACTGCGCCGCACAGCACTCGTAGCTTAACCGCGGTCCTTTGGGGGATACCTGTCTGTCGGAAACCTTCACTAATTACTGTAGTGTGTTCCATTGCTCATGGAAAAGTGTTCGATTCAGCAAAGGAAACGTTGGCTGTCGCAACAGCAGAGCATTTCTGATTGGGGTTTCTGAGGCATGGTGTTGTCTTTAAGAAGAAAAAAAAAAAGAAAACAAGATTTTTAGGATGGAAGGAGACATTTCTAATGATCATAAGAATTAGAAATCACTCACTCACTCATTGTCTATACCGCTTTGTCCAGTATACAGGGTCGGGGGACTGGAGCCTGTCCCAGGAGACGCCACATACAGTACATTTTTGGAGGAAGTCTGAATAGTTTTTATTTATTTTTTATTTTTATTTTTTTTGCACTCAGCCTGCTAATGAGATCTGAAAGTCAACGCGAGGTCTTTATTTCCCTTTTTTTTTTTTTTTTTTTTTTTGGGTAGTACAGTACCTCAATAAGTGCAACCTGACTTTAAGCTGGTTCTTTAATGATGTTTCAATTGCAGAAGAATACTCAATATTGTCAGATGTTTGTAAAGACACCACCAAAATTAGAATAAAAAAGAAATTGTTTAAAAAAAAAAAGAAGAAATAAAAAAAATCACACTGTAATAAGACGACGGACATTACGTTACAGTTTTTTTTTTGTGGCTTATTTCGCTAAGGGTGGCATTTCACAAAGATCAGCGTTTTTGGAGGACTGTCGGTGTCTGTGGACAAGGAATACTAAGAGGACATAGAGAGAGAGACACACACAGAAAGAGAGACAGAGGGAGAGAAATGTGGTTTGAAACGCAAGATGAAACACTGCAAACATCTGTGTACAGGTTTGCAATGTGTGCTTGTTTTTTTCCTATCCAACACACACACACACACACACCCAATGGGAGGGTGGGATCAAAAATGCTGTGTGGTGCAGGTCCTTAGCCAGCTGCTAATTGCGTGTTCCCAGATTTGACTTGTAGCAGACACCAGCTTCTTGATGGCTCGGGTGCAAGACAACAAGCACAAACTGCAGCCATCAGCAGGATCTAATTCGGCACAGGAATAAGTAAACACACACGCACACACACACACACACCTTTTCCCCTGCAGCTTTAAGGTCATTTACACTGCCTCAAGTGCGATACGAGAATGCCGCATATATACATATGTACTGTATATATACACACAGGACATAAGAGACTTAATTAAACACTTTAGACTTCTAAATACAGTAAATATGGTCAGGACATGGGACGTCCCCTCCCCGTCCAAGTCGTGTTTCTCTCTGACAGGCGCTTCAAAGCTCTTTTCATGTCCGACGAGTTAAATGAGTCCGTCTCTCTGAAGTCCCCAAATGAGGGGCGTCGTTTCCCAGCATGCCGTGCGGCCCCGAGGTGCCAGATGTGGCTCGGTTTGGTTTTTCAGTTTTATTCCTCTAAATCATGGTGTTTTAAAGACTTTTTGCTGCTCGAATGCCATCTTAGCGTGACGTACAGGACGTTGAATTAGCGCATACGGTACATGAAAAGGCAACATTTTTTCAATCTTATGTGCGGCTTACGATTTGTGCGTCTATTTGACTCAGCTGACTTTTCTAATTAATAATGAAAATTTTATTTACTGTATGTTTACATTTGAGGTAGAAAAAAATGTTGCCGTTCCTCTATATTCCTGCAGGTGGCGTGCTCTACACAACAAACATTTCTGAAATGTCCTTGCCAAGACAAGGCCTTTTTAAAATGTATAACCGGCGATCGCTGCTTGTAGAAAGGTATGCTAGTCAATAAATCCGTCTAGATTTAACTATTTAGAACAGTTGTAGGAAATTATGGCGGAATGCAACATCGAGATAGATACAGTACGCTAGGCAAAGCTGCGCGGTTTAATCAAATATGCAATTTAAAGAATATCAGGTTTTTGATTTGAAATTGATGAAAAACATAAACCGCTTCCTTTTTTCACAAATCCACTTTTTTCAAGAGTATCGCTTCTTCATGTTTTAAGGTCGCGGCCGGTTGCTGCAATACCGCCACCTACTGGACTGGAGTGCGGAGAAAATACCGCGATTAGCGCTTTGTACAAGGTATGACATTTAAACAACCGACAACACAAGTAACGCAGCATTCTAGTGCTTAGTAGATACACTAAGCAGTCGTAACACTTTTAAAAACACTGGGACGTGACCCACAGTGAGCGCCAGATTGTCGCAATTTTACGTCCGCAGTACTGTACACCTTTCAGTCACAGGGGGAGTTAGTTAGATTTCCTTTTAAGGTAATAATGGCACTGGTGGCTCATGTGGTAGGTTTTTCACCTACCATGGTCGATTCCCACCCAATGTCCAGACCCCACCCACTGAATGCAGTGCCGGTCGCAAGCCCAGATAAAATGCGAGGGTTGTATCAGGAAGGGCATCCGGGGTAAAACCTGTGCCAAGTTGTGTGCGGATCGGGTGGTCCGCTGTGGAAACCCCTTGATGGGAGCGGCCTTGATGGGAGCGGCGACAACAACTTTTTTTTAATGATGTCTATTTTGACTCAGGTCGTGATGGTTTCTCATTGTTTAAAAAGTGGGTTGCTAAATTAAAAAAAAAAAAGTTTGGGAAACATTGCTTTCAACCCTGTCGGAAATATAGCTGCTGAGCTAAACAGATCAGACAGTAAGCATTACTGCTATTGAATTGAATTGAATGAAAAATTACACTGGCAAAAAATCTAATCTAATCAAAAATCTAACAACTCTGAGATAGGTCCAAGTACGTCAAGCTAAAAAAAAACCTAGCTTTACTCTGTTACAGTAAGTTTAGCACTGGAGTGTACTTATGAATAATCCCACTTGCACACATGTAGAGGACTTACAGTACGTTTACGTTACAGCACTTGGCAGTTACCCTTATTAAGAGTGACTCAGGATTTGACTACGGGCTTTGCTCAACAGTGGCAACTTGGTGGTGGTGGGGTTTGAACCTGGGACTTTCCGAGGACTAGGCCAATAAATGAGCTACACCGACCCTGACTAAGGCAAGTCCCTGATGAGTTCAGCCATGAGCATGATTTCATTTTGCTCTGCTTTTGCCAAAGGCATTCTGAAATATAGTAGAGATAGATGGACTGACAGATACTTCATTGATCCTGAAGGAAATTCCAAAAATCCAGTAGTGATGAGGACAGTAAGACAAAAAGACAAAGACAGGATTTTAGAGCGTACATATAGTCAATAGACACGATGTACTACATGTGTAATTTTCCAAATATTCATTCATTCATTCATCTTCTATGCCGCTTATCCTGTACATGATCGCGGCGGGGCTGGAGCCTATCCAAGGAGACAGTGGGTTACACCCTGGACTAGGTACCAATCCATCACCGGGACCACACACTATGGACAATTTGGGAACGCCAATTAGCCTTGGCTGCATGTCTTTGGACTGTGGGAGAAAACCGGAGTCCTCCGAGGAAACTCAACAAGCACGGGGAGAACATTCACACTCCAGACACAAGGTGGGAATCGAACCCGGACCATGGATGTGCAAGGCCACGTGCTGCGCCAAAAATGATATATTCAAGATATTAAGAGAAATAAAAAATCCTGGAAGGCATTTTGCCAAAAAATGTGCCTTTTATTTATTTTTTATTATTATTTTTCTCCCTAATTTAGTCGTGTCCAATTCCTCCCCGTCACTAGGGGGCTCCCACAATAAGGCTACTACTACCACTCAGTCTGGAGGGCCAAAGACTATCGTGTTTCCTCTGAATCACATGATGCCAGCCGACCGCATCTTTTCGAACTGCTCGCTCCGCACCTTTGTGGGCGGAGTAACACACTTGGAGGACAGCACTATCCGCTCCCTCCTCTTACGTGAGCTCACAGACGCCCCTGATTGGCTGTAGAGCCGTGATTAATGTGGGAGCACGAAGCACCTCTCATCCCTCCCCTCTGAGAGAGCTCGGCCAATCAGCTCTCTCTAGACCTCCGGCTGCGAGAGGTTACAGCATCACCCGGGAATCGAACTCGCGATCTCCGAATGATAGGGCGAGCACTTTACCACCGCGCCACTCGGAGGCCCAAAAATGTGCCTTTTATGTATAGAAAGGGACTTTTGTGACACCTAGTACCCTGGACAGGGTGCCAATCCACCACAGGGCCCAAACACACACACACACACACACACACTACCTGCAATTTGGGAACGCTAATTAGCCTAATCTGCGTGTCTTTAGAAGGAAACCAAAGAACTCAGAGGAAACCCACCAAGCATGAGGAGAACATGAGGCGGGAATCGAACCCGGATCACCTTCGCCACCCAATATGCCACCAGCTACGTCCAACCTAGAAATAATTTCCATTATACCTTTTCTACATTCCATGCATTCATCTCACCTTTCATCATCACCATCATCATCATCATCATCATCATCATAAATCTGCATTACTTAGTGCCTCTAAAGAACTAAAGAGAAAGAAACTGATGAGCTGTCTTATTTATGCTAGAAATGCACATCGCGGAAGATATATAACTTTTTTTTTTTTCCCTTCCTCATGACGAAGGTTTGGTTATCAGATTATTCCCAGTAAGCATAAAAGCGTGCTCCTGCTGAGTAAGGCTGTGTGAGCTCATCGTTCTTCTTCTTCTTCTTTTCTTTTTTTTCCTTTCCTTTCCTCCTCCGGAAGAGGAAAAAAAAAAAAAAAAACCTGCTTCTTTAGATTACGGCGTCCTATCACTGCTTAACCTAGACACTGCAGGAGCAGGTTCGGTGTAATACTCTGACTGTTACAGCTGCCTGCTTCAGATTAGACTCGCCTCTCTCCTCCATCTCTCTTTATCTCTCGGGTCTGGATTTGGATACACAGGTTTTTAACACACACCGAGACACACCCTGTCATGCACTAAGTGGAAATGTAATTGTAGCTCATGCAAACGCGGTGCCGTTTTTTACGCACTGGCTAATACATCTTAGGATGGGGTTATTAGTAATAATAATAATAGAAAAATGCACACACGTACTGTACACACATTCATAATTTATCATCAGTAATCACTAGGCAAGTTGTTAGAGCTGAGTCCGGAAGGGAGTGTAAACATCTGAGCGTGAGCGCGGCCGTGCCGAGGAATCCTCCCGAGCTTCTCGTATGTGTTTAAAGACCTTGACGATCCCTGCTGGGTTCTATCTAGAGCTGACGGTGGAGCTCTGTCACTTTAGGAGAGACGGAGGGAGAGAGAAGATGAGATGAGAATGAGTGAAAAGAGAGAAGGAGAGAGAGAAAGAGAGAGAGAGAGAGAGAGAGAGAGAGAGGAGAAGGAGGCAGGAAGCCTGTCAGCAAGACATTCCGCTGCCAATTAGCATCAATCCAGGCAGAAATAAAGGTGTGTGGTGTGTGTGTGTGTGTGTGTGTGTGGCACAAGCACAAACCCAAAGTATATGGGGTTATAAAGGAAAAAATAATAATAATGAAATAAAGGAATAATGACATAAGGGGTCATTATCGTTTTCATTTAATGCTTTTTTTTGGGGGGGTTTTAATTAGATTCGAACCTGAACGTTCGCGGTAAACAGTATGAACGTACAGTTGTCTCTCCGGATTTCCACACCCGTCAATTTCAGATGCCCTTTAGGGCTCTGTCATGAAGTAATCCAAGAGTGTTTAAAGTTTAATGGCAGCGGAAGATATGCAACTTTGCATTTTCATTGCAGAGAGAGAGAGAGAGAGAGAGAGAAGAGGTAGAGACAGAAGGACAGCGGAGAAAGAAATAATGATGGGTGGGAGAGTGGTGTGAGGGACGAGAAGAGAAAAGACTTATTTGTTTTTGATATGGAGTTATTTCGCAGGGACCGGCCACAGACCATCCCTCTCTTTCTCTCTCTCTCTCTCTCTCTCTCTCTCTCTCTGCTCTTTGCTATGACCTTCAGTGGTCTGCAGAATACACACACGCGTCCTCGAGAGCATATTAGCAAGACAAACACCTGAGGAAACGCGTTCCGAGGCGCTTGCGGTCACGCCGTCGTTTACTCAGAGTCTATCGACATACAGTAGTGGTGTACTGGTTAGCGCTGTTGCTTTGCACCTCAATGGGCCGGGTTCGATTCCCGCCAAGGAGTCACTCCAGGTGTGCATGTTCCCCCTGTGCTTGGTAGGTTTCCTCCGGGTGCTCCGGTTTCCTCCCTGCAGATTAGGCTAATTGCGGTTCCCAATTCGCATATGTGCGTATGTCAAGTCCCCTGAGATAGGATCCAGGCCCCCTGTGACCCTGTACACAAGATAAACTGGTATAGATGATGAGTGAGTGAGTATCGTATAGGCTCGATATAAAAGGCAAGGTCATAGGTCATGAGGCCGACAAGGAAAACGTAGAACGTGGAAAGCTATTCGGGTTAGTATGGGAATCCTACGCCGTTCGAGGCTTCCCACTGCCATAGGATCTATAATGCATACAGCTAAGTAGAAGATAAAAGACACAAAGCGGCGTAAATCCCTCCAGTGAGACAGGGTCGCTCTAACTGTACCGACGTGACCGGACTTCCCAAAAATGGCCGCCGGGGCCATAATTGGCTCTCGTTGGTATTCAGGGCAGGACAACCAGATAGTGGCGGGAAGAGGTAGAGCGAAAGAGAGAGAGAGAGAAAGAGGCTGAGCTGTAATAATCAGCCTATTGATTAGAAGATGGAGACGTATACGGAATACATACTAGAAATGGCGGGGGGGGGGATTATCGATTCAGATACATATCGTGATTCGTTTTGTGTGGAAATTCATGTATCGCCACACTGACTCTAAAATTTATTATATTTTTACTTATATACAGTACATTACATTTGAAGTGTTACGATGTTGCCGTTCCTAGATAATCCTACAGGTGGCGCTCTCAACCATTTACACACCACATCGTCTCAGGAGCGTGGCAGGAGTGAATTATTTGCTAAGTTTGTTTACAACTTTGTATGCTAAAGCATTAAGATCGGTCTCCACTGATAAGGGGATTGAAACACCTCAATTAACGTTATAGATAGATAGATAGATAGATAGATAGATATTTTTACCAACAGAAGTGTCTTTCCAAAAAAAATATTTCATGAGTTTATTTGTGGGAAAAAGCTGCGTGTAAAAGTATTGGCACCCCTCATCAATTTTTTTAAAGAGCAAAAAAAAAATCTAACAAATAAAATTCTTTACTTTTCCCACTTGTTTCCTCAGCAGGCCCTCTTGTCAAGAAATTGATCAATCCATAAAAAAAATTATAAAAAAACGGTTCAGCTTCTACCACCGGCACTGGAGACTTCTTTTCCATTAGGGTTCCCTACTGTATAAACATCTCCTTACAGAAAATGTTACAATATCAGAGTTTTTTGTTGGTGTTGTGATTTTCAGCTTGATTAAAATCGTGATACTTACATAATCGCAATACGAATCGCATCAGCACCTGGGTATCGTGATAATATCGTACTCGGCCGTTCCCTGGTTATTCCCATCCTTAACACATACTCTATCTCCTTCTTTTGTAAGCTAAAATAGGTGCACCGTTTTAACTACAGAGTTAAACATAGTTAAAATTAAGAGCCTGTTCTAGCACAAAACTACAGTTTATAAAAAAGGGTTAACTTTAAATAACCGACATCCTTTATCATGACTGGACCCTGGTGCTTTAGGGGAGACGTTTTGGTGGAGTCCACTCTGCACTCGTGTTCACAAAGCCCCACCCTCAGCATCTCAGTGGACCAATGGAGGAATGTCTTTAAAATGATTGACAGGACCAAGTATCCCGAAACGAAACGAGTTGTTAAATCGATTGTTGGTTGATTCTAAGAAATCGTTCAAAAAGTTTTTGATTTAGAATCAGTTTGCATAAATAATCTAAATAGAACAAGCGGACTTCTAATAAACAACAAACGACTATCAAATCAAAACATATTTTATGCAAATACCGGTGCTGAAATGCTATTTGATGCTGGTTGTGTCCCACGCTTATGTCAAGGTACCACGCCCGGATTAAAAAAAGAAAACGGGAGGGCATCCGGCGTAAAACGAATCCCGAGTGTAATTAAAAAGAAAACAAATGAACCATCATCACACTGACACGAACAGCTTTCAAGATGTTACACGATGATGTAACACGAGGCTCATCGCGAACTCTCCTCGGGGCCGTCGGGGTGTTTTTGGTTATAACGTCCATGCATTGTCGATGCGTTCTGCTTTGAGGGGTTCACGCGGAGTTCATCTTTCAACTCGACGTGACGTCCTTTTTGCCTCCGTTCGCTGCGGTTTCTTAAAATCTAACAAGCAGCCAATATGTGAGAGAAATCAGCCAGCATGCTTCCTCTGTTCATTAAAAAGAGCACGTTCGTCCAGAGTGATTGGACCGGCTTTAGCTCTTATATGGAAAGAAAAAAAAAAAAAAAACAGAACAACAGGAACAAGCTGTGCTGCTGAATTTTCCTGAACTTTATAAACACGCAGTAGTAGTAGTAGTATATATATATATATAAGTTCAGGGAAATTCATGAATGCC
>JAQQZT010000013.1:13091485-13103586 GCA_030068275.1 Clarias platycephalus | reverse complement strand
AGATAGAATAGAAAAAGAATAGAACAAGCTAGTGTTAGAGGCCTGTTTTGCTTTTGTTTATTGTATAATAAAGAAAAAGAAAATATATAGATAGAATACAAAAGGATCATAGAAGCCAGTGTTAATTGTGACCCAAAGAGACACTCTGGGTTAGACATCAAAGTCTCCAAAAGTCTCTAGTAACACTAGAAAAAGTCGCGAGATTTGTCGCGAGTCGCTTTTTTTATTTTTTATTTTTATGTGTCGCTAGAGGAGTCTACATACTTGCTAAATATATCGACAAAAAGTCGCTAGGTTTGCAACACTGATAAGAAGAGCAGAAGCTCAGCGCGGACGTCACTTCCACCGTACGTTCCCATGGTAACATAAGCACCGCGGATACCTGTCGCTACTGTCATGAAAATTTCACACTATGGATGTAAAATTTTGAATTTTTATTGAAACGGAAACTGGTACCATTATAAAGCATCCTATCGAAACGTGTATAACTTAATAATAAATTATTGATTAATTATAATAATAATTGTACAGAGATTTATAAATTTTTATATTTAAATCATTATAATACCAAGAATTTCCTGATTCAATTAAAATGTCATTTTTTGTATCCTTTTAATATGATGTCGTTGTCGCTAATAATGGTAATAAATATATAAATCATTTTTCGAGTTTCATTTTTTTCCACACTCCAGCGAGACGCAATGACTGATGGAATTTTTTTTATTCCCTTTTCCAGTGAAGTGAACACCTCGTTCCCTACACCGTTCCCTAGTCCGTATACCTTCAGGCCGTTTGGAACGCACCTAGAGTCGGTGCATTTGGAGAACACACATACATTTCTGAGACCGGTGTTAAACCAAAGAGATGTTAAACCATGGGAAGTGTGGAAAGTGCATGTTAAATCTCAATGTGTTCAAATTTAGTTTAGTTTCTGCATCCATTCCACCCTCTGTGCTCGAATCTCTACTACGTACCTGCCGGTTTGTTCTTCAACAAATGCACTTCTTGCCACAGCCAGTGCCACAAAGAGCATGCCACTCCATCTCTCTCTCTTGCACGTCTGAGTGAATAATTTGCACATAAATATGAATAGTTTTAATCTGGAGGGGGTACAAGAGATTGGAGAGAGAGAGAGAGAGAGAGAGAGAGAGATGTACTGTGTGTGTGTGTGTGTGTGTGTGTCTAAGTGTGTGCGTATACTTTCATTAGCATGCGGTGATGTATCTATGCCGGGAACACGGCGGCGGCCAGCTGTTAACACTGTTCCACACGGCAGAGCGACGCGACGCTATTACCCTGCTCTGTGTGTCTGTTTGTGTTTGTGCAAAAGGGTTTTATTCTGATTAATTGCACGCATCGCATGCAAAGTAACGACGCAGCCTTGTCATGTCTCCGCCGTTATCGGATTTATTATGAGAGAAGAAAAAGAAAAAAACGACTGCGGCCTGCGCGGGTTCCGCCGGAACGGGAGGCCTGATCATGTTACGATGACACTTGTGGCAAATCGAGGGGCTAGCGGATTAATCGAGGATTAACTCACCGCTCGAGATAATACAGCGAATCGCATACATGGATCTTTAGAGCCAAAATACAAAAATTTAGGTCATATTTTGGGTGTCGACCTCACTGACTCAGACTGACTTCCCAGGCTGGTGAGAAGGGCGTGCTCGTGCTTCCTGACACGGCTTTTCAAAGTCAGGAGGTGTGTGTGTGTGTGTGTGTGTGTGTTTGTGAAGGGCCGCATCTCATTTCCCCTGTCACATCCGGCTTTGAACGCCGCTTTGATTTAAAAATCAAGGATCCGACTTCACACAGCCTCTGTAGGAGCATCGCTTTCACTGCACACCTAGAAATATCTGGGGGTTTTTTTCTTTTCCCGGGAATGACGCAAATGCGGCGGTTTGTTTCTTTTCTTTGTTTGCTTATTTACTCCGATGCTATTCCGGATTATTTCCGGATGCCCCTGACTTCCTCTGGGTGTGTTCTTTACCAGACTATTTTTATTGCTGCATTCTTACCCTATTTTAACTCAAAGTTTCAAAACAGCAGCACACGGTGTCCAACTTCACCTCACCAAGCGTCAAAGTGCGCTCGGTCGTCTCTTCTCTCCTGGATCCATCCATCTAGGAACTTCTGTAGTCCAATTACAGACCATGGAGGCCAATGGGCCAATGGTGATTACGATGGTGTATTTATTCCATAAATCTATTATTATTATTTTATATATAATATATATATATACAGTGGAACCTCGGATTACGAGCATAATTCGTTCCAGTAGTTGGCTCGTATTCCAAAACACTCGTAAACCAAATTTAACTTTCCCATAAGAAATAATAGAAACTCAAATTATTCGTTCTACAGCCCAAAAAAATAAATACATAAAAATAATTAACACAAAATAAAAATAAAATTAATTAACCGGCACTTTACCTTTAAAAGTGCACGCACATTACACACACATACACACACACACACATGCTACCGGAGAGACTGTTTTATCGGAAGAATTAGCAAGGAACGTCGCTAGTCACACTTGCGTGAGCGCATACTAATGGAATCACTGCTGTAAAGTAAAAAACAAACAAACAAATGAACCAGCACCTTACCTTTGAAAAGAATCGCGACAGAGTGGAGTTTGTGAAATATGTTTCACACACACACGTGGTCACAGTGTTATAGTAAACAGAACACGCGTGGGAGGAAACCGGAGAACCCGGAGGAAACCCACCAAGCATGCCGCCAAACTCCCAAACTGGGAATCGAACCCGGACCCTTTGATGTGCAAGACGCCATGCTAACCACCATGTCTCTCTCCTACTGTAGATATGGAACATACTGTATACAATAAGACTATAATAATGAGACCCCGCTCTCTGGGACACCATGGTCGACCTGGGTGACTGTCACCAGTTCAACCAGAAAGACAGAAGTGAGACACCGCCAGGACGTTCTTCCGAACGCGCCGGTTTTTCGGTGCTCAGCTAAAAACAGAGCCGAGTCCTAGAACTACGATACCACCGGATATAACACCAATAAAAACTTAATGACATTGATGCTTAGAGCAAGAAAAGCTCATAAAAACGCCGCTGTGTGTATGTGTGCGAGTGTGTGTGAGTGTGTTTACAGAGTGAGACTTATTGCGCATAGAAAGGCTTCCTGTGGTTTTTGATTAAAGAAACTCGCTAGTTTCCTGACCGCTTTAATTTCTAAAACGCAGCAAGATCGCGCGCCACACCGTATCAGAATTCCTCTTTGGGAAAGGTCTTTTTTTTTTTTTTTTAAATAATGATAATAATAAAAATAATAATGATACAAATCTGCAGGATTCTTGCCGACGGGGGTCTCTCATACCTCACTTCAGCTTTTTGAGTCCGTCTCTCAGTTACGGATTGTCCTACAGTACACGATGGACGAATAATTACTGTAATTACCCTGAAACACCTGATAACCGGACGCGTATAACCGATATCCGTAATCGATCCAGGAATTCAGCGAGCGGTTACCTGTTCAGAGGCAGTGAGAGAATGACAGAGAGAGAGAGAGAGAGAGAGAGCAGATTGTATCATTCAACCATCTGCTGTGTTTGTCTTGCTCGTGTTGTTGTGTTTAATTGCCCTGGCTGGTGTCAGAAAGAGCAACATTTGTCTGTGTCATTATCTTCGCATTACATGGGGGTTTAATCGGCACCGCTGCTAACTCACCGGACCTCCCACCAGGCATAGCGGAAGGATGGACACAACAGTTTTTTGGACAATATGCTTAATGATATACCTTAATGATGAAAGCTTTATCCTGTGTTCAGGGTCACGGGGGGGCCTGAGGCGGGGTACACCCTGGACGGGGTGCTAATCCATCGCAGGGCACACACACTACGGGAATTTTGGGCTCATCAATCTGCATGTCTTTAAACTGTAGGAGGAAACCGCGGAGGAAACCCACCAAGCACGAGGAGAACAAGCAAACTCCATGCACACAGAGGCGGGAATCGAACCCGGACCCTGGAGGTGCAAGGCAACACATTCAGAAACAGGTCAAACTTAAACATAAAAAGCATGGGAAATCCGTAAAAAGCCTACCTTTTTATTTTTAAAGATATCACTATCGGTAACAGCGGAGAAGCTGGATTATGGATTTGAAGGTGTCATAATATTCTAATAATCAATAATATAAAAAATAACTAAATTACAAGCAAAAGAAATGACATTTTCGATTCATTCCTTCATCACACGAGGTCAACATGGCTACTATTCGTCCCTGATGCTCAAATTGCTTAAAAGCTACACTAGGGAGTGCAACCAATAAGACAGCGACACTCTCGACTAAAACTGCTGCCGTACTTATTCGCTGGAGCTGTGCGATTGAATCCGTTATGCAATTGTTGGCCGATCGATAGTCGTCGAAGTCTGAATCGATTCACACTTTTACGATCTGGGGGGGGGGGGGGGGGGCCCCTCTTTCATCTTCCACAAAGAACAATAAACTTTGGTTCTTCTTCTTTAGGTTTTTATATGCAGTTGGTTCATTCCTGCCACCTACTGGCCTGGAGAGTGTACTAGTGGGAAAAAAACTAAACAAACAAACAAAAAAAAAAAAGCAGGACTTTTAATTGTGCAGAATAACAGAACAAAGTTACGAGAAAAAATGAAAACTCCCTTTATTTCTGTATATAATCCTCTGCTACACTAATGCACTTATCCCAGAGTTTCACCAGGGCCTGGATACCATCAAGGTAGAAAGTTTTGTCAGTACATTGGAGCCATGATCAGACTTCATGTTTGGAACGCTGGCCTCCCAGGAACTCCTTTAACATGTGGAAATGGCTTGCAGCGGGGTCACGGATGTGGTAATAACTGCCTGACGAGTTCCTGTAATGTGAAAGTGAATGATTGTGTGGACAGTCGAGTTCTCCAAGTTCCATTCGCTGAACACTAACGTAAGCGCTGCGATCGTTCGCGGATGTACGGCCCGCTTTAAAAACTTCTGCACCGTTCGAATGTTTTAAAGAGTCTCATCAAAGTACTCTGCTTGACCCCAGTCGTTACCTTCCCTTCAGACTTTCCGTTCTCAATCCTGTTCTTTATTTGTTTTTCATTTCTCTCTTTGTTAATTAGTTTCAGTCCTGATTACACTCACTTGAGACTCATTTCTCCAAATAAGCAGCACTGGCACTGCATAGCTCCAAACAATCCACGCTTGCATGTGCTTTAGCTCTGCAGTCTTACACCGCATGCACACACACTCACACACACACTACTCTACATCTCTTAACGCAGCTCGAGCCGCGCCAGCTTCTTAAGCCGTGCTTTTACCGCGGTTCTCAACGACGTCCGGTGTGCGCAGGGCAGAAACCCTCCGCGACGGACAAAAGAAAACCATAGCAATAATTTCCTCGTTATAAAGTGGTCCTACACACACACACACACACATACACTCATGCTTTCTGTCTCGGTGAAATGAACGTCGTAAAGAGTCCACCGCGAAAGAGTGTGGGAAACAGTGTGAAGCTGCTGTAATGAATGCAGAGGGGGAAGGAAAATGATCCGGGATTTAGCGCTCTCCTCTGGGTTCGTTCGCGCAGGTATGTTCTGCCTCATGCTGGTTCGGGGGGGGGGGGGGGGGGGAGTAGAGCCCGGCTTTATTGGAGACACGAGGATGAAAAACCTACTGCGGAAAAAGAAGAAAAAATAACTTTATGAAGGAAGACGTGCGATGATTAAGATCGAGTCTTATTAAAAAATAAAAACGGTATAAGTAAACGAACATGGCCTTTAATGAACTCTACCGAGCCTGGAGTGGGAATCTGCTTGTTATTAGCGCGCACGCACACACGTATACACACACACCTGGCGCAATCCGAGTGCTGGTGTGGATACAGAACATCTGTTCGGTTCCACCTGAATGTCTCTTAATTGTCTGTGCCTCCATCTGTCTCTCTGTTTGTCTTTCAGTCTGCTTCTTCTCACTATTCATCTATATTAGGCCGTGAGCGCGCTGACCTTCTCACTTCTCCTCTCCGCACGTTGATTAATCCTTGATTTTACACTACAGGGTGATCAATGTCCCCTCTCTCTCTCTCTCTCTCTCTCTCAGTGCTGATCCATGATCGATGAGCGCAGCTGTCTCGTTAATGCGCCACGATACGAATTTATTTTTATTTATCGCTTGTTTACTTGATTGGACGTGATTGCTACGACTCGATCTTGTCTCATTACGGTTTGGAGAGAAATCGCAGGAGTGACGACGTCCCGAAACGCTACATGCCCACTTTCGGACACGCGAAGAAAGACAAAAGCATGAACACACACACACACACACACACACACACACACACACACAAGTGCCTTTGTGTCGGTGCCACGGCAATCGGCAGATTAATTTAAGCACAGCTTCGCTGGTGTAACTCTCGTTGAGCCAAGAGTTGGCACGCAGAAGCCATCTTCAAATGTAATCCGGGGCTCACGTCCAGAACCGAGACGATGCGTTAAGGGAACAGGGGCTGAAGCGCTAACTCTGAAGCTCTGAGAGAGAAAGAGAGACCGGAGATCAACGCATACGGCTGGAGTGCTTTCCTTTATTTTTTCTCTTTAGATGTATTTCAAGAAATCATTTAATCATCATGGCGAATCTGTCAGACGGTGCTTTAATCAGCTGGATTCACTATTATTTCCTGCCAGTTAGTGGTGCATTTTACTGCAGGGTGTAAAAACTTTTGGAAACACGACATCGACAACTAAGCGAGATGGAACCATAAGGACCGCCATCATCATCATCATCATCATTCATCGCCATGGTGGCTGAGTGGTTAGCACTGACGCTTCACACCTCCAGGGTGGGGGTTCGATTCCCGCCTCAGGTCTGTGTGCAGGTTTCCTCCGGGTTCTCCGGTTTCCTCCCACAGTCCAAAGACATGAAGCGTAGGCTGATTGTCATTCACACACTATGGGAACGCCAATCAGGCTTCGAGCTGGCAACCCGACCCCTTGAGTAACTGCCATAGAAACTATGGATGTATCTTCAGGGTGGGGGATATCCGTCACCCTGATGTCCTGATGGTTAATATGGATATGAGTTTCCACTACATCCCTATTTCTTTTTGGTTTTACTTTTACTATAACGGCACTCTCACTCACACACTCATCGTCTACACCGCTTTATCCCGTACACAACATTGCAGGTGGTTCTGGAACCTATCCCAGGACTTCAGGCACTGGGTTAAGTGCTAATCAATCGCAAGGTGCGCGCGCACACACACACACGCGCACACATTTTCTCTCACTACGTCCAATCAGATGATTAAACTGAATGTTTTTAAACCGTAGGAGGAAACCGCCATACCCGGAGGAAACCCACGGGGAGAACATGCACACACACACACACACACACAGGCCTGAGGTGGGAATCGAACCCAGGAACTGGAGGTGCGAGGCGGCGTTGCTACCCGCTACACCGGCCACCGGCGAGAACTTGGTGCTGGAAATATTTCTTCTTTAAGGACTCGCCTGTGTTACACATTCTGACATTACAAATAAGACAGACTTAAGTCACCATATGGGTTTAAAATAAGGAGCGCGGCTTCAGTTTCTTTATATCAAGGTGAAAAATAAACGCATTTCTCTTTACGCCAAGCTCTCCCTGCATTTACATAGAATATTAATAAAGCCTTCTTCATAACAATGTTATTAAATGTCATGAATAATGTAATTTTATACAGTATATATATATATATATATATATATATATAGAGAGAGAGAGAGAGAGAGAGAGAGTGCAGAGGTGACAATGACCTCCGTACCAGGGGCGTTCAAGTCAAACCGGGACTTTTCACAGCAATAAAGAAGTAAAAACCAATTGACATTTACAGAAGACGTACAAAAGACATTTAATTCAATTCTATTTCATTTGTATAGCGCTTTTAACAATTGCCGTTGTAGCAAAGCAGCTTTACACGATCCAAAACAATATTTTAATACGTTTTTATGAAATGTGAATGTGTATTATTGTACATTTACAGTACGGCGAAGAGACTCGGTGGTGCAGATATTTTAAAGCAGTCGAACGGCCGTATAGCATGAGAGTAATATGAAAATAAAGCATAATACAGTATGATTATTACTACATTATTACCCTGATCAGCTTTATATCAAATTAGCTAATTTCGATATGGAGTGTCGTATTTAAACCTACTGTAGGATAGTGTACTAGATATGGTGAAAAATATTTCTTTAACAATAAGTTAAATAAAAGAGAAGCTTTAATGATGAAAAATCCCAACATAGCGATGACAAGTCTCCAGATTAATTGCTCAACTGAGTGGTGACAAGTCACAAGGTTGATCGTCTATCAGAATCAACAAAATAACCCCTCACCCTCACCCTCCTAGATGAAGCAGAAGGAGACTGGGAATTACGAGATGAAAGGAAGTCATCACCATGATGATAATGATGATGATGATGATGATGACGACGTGTGCCAGAATGGTGGAATGTGACGGGTCATGCCGAGCTCAGGGTCGGTCTACTCATGCTGATGTTGTTGTTCTAAGAGTGTGGAGACGGGGGAAAGCGAGCACTTTAAAGACATGGTTTGATGAGTTCGGTTCGATTGATGAGTCCCCTGACCTCAACCCCATCGAGCACCTTTAGGATGAACTGGAACTAGATTGCGAGCCAAGGCCTTCTCGACCAACATCAGCGCCTCCTGACCTTATAAACGCTCTACAGAATGAATTCCCACAGAAACACTCCAAAATCTTGTGAACTGTCTTCCAAGAAGGGCTGTTAAAGGGGGACCAACTCCATACTGAAGTTTGTACAATACAATGCCTTTGGACCAATACGTTTTGTATTTGGGAGTTCCTGGGAGGCTAGCGACTAGGGTCACGGGGGGCCTGGAGCCTATCCCAGGAGACCTGGAGAGGGGGCCAATCCATCGCAGAGCACACTACGGGCAATTTGGGAACGCCAATTAGCCTAATCTGCAAGTCTTTGGACTGTGGAAGGAAACCGGAGTACACGGAGGAAACCCACCAAGCACGGGGAGAACATGCAAACTCCATGCACACAGACAGGCGGGAATCGAACCCAGGACCTGGTGGTGCAAGGCTGACATGAAGCTGTCTAGCCGCTCTCACACACGATGTTGTCTTCTTCCACAGTAATCAGTAAGTCGTTTTTATTTATTTTTTTAAGCACAGCTTAGACGCTTTCTCTCTTTCTAAAGCAGCACTAATGAGTACACTTTAAGTTCTAGTTGTCACCAAAAATCTGTTTTAATATGTTTTTCCTCCTTCTTCTTCTTCACAAGAGAAAGTCCAGGCAGGAGAAATGGTCCGGAATAACATCCCAGGTGGGAACAATTTCAGTGCAGACGCGGTGCTAATCAGAATGATCTGCTGCCAGCGTGAGCATGCGTGCGCACATGTGCGTGTGTGTGTGTGTGTGTGTGTGTACCTCGTTGGCAGAGGTACAGGGACGTGACACATCACAGGCTCTGTTTTAATCATCTCGCTCTAACTTGTTTACCTTGTTTTGCTATTCATGATTTATTTGTTCGAGTAATAACCTGACATATGAACTCTATACCTCTCTCTCTATCACACACGCACACCCACATATACATGCAATAATATAGTAAGAATGAAGGTGATGATGACCCGAAGACCTGAATGAGGTGTGTGTGTGTGTTGTGTAACATAGAGAGAGAGAGTGTGTGTGTGTGTGTGAGAGAGAGAGAGAGAGAGAGAGAGAGAGAGAGATAGAAGAAAGGACAGTAAATAAAGTCTTAATGTGTGTGCTTACATTAGACACTTATTGGGGAAACAACCGGCTGTGGTTTATACACACTTCCAGTAAAACCTAATGGAAGCACTTTCTTCCATCTCAGTGAAAAAAGAGCGAGAGACACAGAGAGAGAGAGAGAGAGAGAGAGAGAGAGATGCTGATGTAAGTAAGTAAGTTTTATGGTTTATGGTTAATGAAAGCAGGTGGCTTGGTTAGACACGCGAGCTCACTCTACTGTTCCTCTTATCATAGTGAAAGGCCTGCGGATGGCGTCCCTACACAGCAGTGTTCTCACCAACGCCACCCCGCTCGAGCTTAATAAAGTCAATTAATTCATAAATTCGGGAGCTGTGAGTCAAATCGAATTGTTGTAATGCCTTGTCGCGATCCTAAGTCCTGATCTTGTTAAACTTCCCGTTTAACCCCGCTGTCCTCCCGCTAAGGCCGAGTGAAGAATGTCGCCCTCTCTGATCTGACTCGAAGCGATGAGATAGCCGGCGTCCGCGGCTAAAAGCTCCATTAGCTGTAATAATTGGACTTAAAGCGTGCTGCCAGCTTGCATTACCAAACACACTTTACTCTCGCTCTGGCTGCGACTGGATCTGGACCGGCTTCGGCTTTCGCCGAGCAGGAACCGGAGACGGGTTGAGGAGACGGTTTAAACCCCTTACATACGTAGTACATGCATCGGAGACAGAGAGTGAGAGAGAGAGAGAGAGAGAGAGAGAGAGAGGATGAGACTAAAAGAGAGACAAATTAAAAAGAGACAGCCTAAGAGGACGCTTAGTATAGAGTCACAGGAAACAGATTTTTGATTGTCGAAGCGTTGTGATGAGGTTAATTTGGCAACGGTACAGATGTTGGGACCATGTTGGTTTTGTTTGTTTTTTTAGAAAGTTTTGATTAATTTGATGAAATGAAGTCAGAATAACGTTGACTACATGAATATAAATAATCAAATTGAGAAATGTAAGCATTTTTTCATAATTAAGCAATATGAGACGATTAGCAACTGACGATATTCAGCACGACATCACAACCTCATGTGTGATATTGCCTTTATAAAACAGTTCCACAAACACTCCAAATACTTTTGACCCAAATGTCAAAGGAATTCCATGGAGGCCGGCGTTTCAGACGTGAACCAGACAAGCAGTATTGAGAAAATGTTCTACAGTACCTTGAGCATTAGTGTAGAATCAAAAGTCCCGGTTTGACTTGAACACTCACTCACTCATCTTCTATACCACCTTTTTTATAGATTTTATTGATTCGACAAACACCAATTATTATCAACAGACTATGCATTGTTCTTTATTTAACCTGGTATTTCGCTCCACCAACAGATATCCGACTGGCGGAACTAACTAACCGCGACTGGCAGAGCTGGCGACTGTCATTAACAGGGGTAACAATAGTTTTAAATTGGTACTACTGTATGTAGCCAAAAGGTGAGGAGAATACAACATAGAGGTGGTGGACAGTCCTGTACACACAGTATTTGTATATAATTTCCACTTATTCTGCTTTAGAATATCAGCACCATTAACTTCCAGGTTTCGGGGGTGAACCCCATTTAGGGTTAAACGAAAAGCTAGTACACTACGGTTAGCTAGACCTAGTTAGCTTTGTAGTCGTAAAATTAAAGAACACGGGTGGTTCAGAGGCGATTTGCGCGATGTAGAAGCAAATACTAAGCAGACAAAGTGTGGTTTAAGATGACGTAACGTTATCAGATGTGTTTTACTTGCTGAAAGTGTGGTTTTTGGCAGGCAACTGCGAACTGTATGGACCTACTTTCACCCATGCTGCGATTGCAGAATACCTGGGACGCAAAGTGATATCTATATACATACAGTATGGCAACATGGTGGCTTACTGGTTAGCATTGTCGCTCTGCACCTTCAGGGTCCGGGTTTGATTCCCGCCCTTGGTTCTGTATGCACTGGGTTTGCATGTTGGGCTCCCACAGTCCATAGGCTAATTGGCGCTCCCAGTAGTGCAGAGGTCCTACCGTTGGTCACCATTGGCCTCAACAGTCCCTATTTGGACTACGGAGGTTCCTTGATGGATATAGTTGAATGTTCCAGGACTGTTACCAACCACCGTCCAGGAAAAAAAAAGCTGTCCAATGAGGATGCAGCACTGTAAGCCCTGCCACATAGCAGCACTATAACACCTGCCCACATGGTACAGTACGCTTGTTCCCTATAACTGAGGAAATTCTTGACTTGGCTGCAGTTGCTCGATAGTTCAAGACTGGAATTTCCTACAAGTCTACCTGAGCCTCCAATAACTACCTGGACTCCATATTAACAT
>JAQQZT010000013.1:13070365-13084729 GCA_030068275.1 Clarias platycephalus | reverse complement strand
ACACACACACACACACACACACACACACACACACACACACACACACACACACACACACACACACACACACAGTGTCAAAACCTGACAACCCTCAAGAGATAACGTCTTGAACTTCTCTGTGTGTGTGTGTGTGTGTGTGTGTGTCCATGTACACCTTCCTGCATGTAGGCATTTGTAATAAGAGCTAATTCCCCCTAATGTTGTTACCTGGTCTGCTTCCTATGACATTAATTACAGCTTTGTTACTAATCACAGCTGAGATTACCTGTTCTCTCCTCCATCACGCCAGATGGCGTTTGCTCTTCTTCCCCCACACGTACAAACACACAGCTACACAACACATACACACACGTGCGCGCTGACGCACACGACTGCTGTCGGCCTGCTGGGGCGAGAAAGAAACCAGCTCGCGAATACTGTTCTTTTTGCTCATGAGAAAAAACTAAAACCAAGACATGACTGCTTCAATGTTCGTTAGTTAAAAATTAACGATGCAATCCATTATCTACAAAACCTTGCATAGGTTTATACTGTACTGTCATACTGTACGTCTGTGATATAGTGTAGACGTACAGTACACGGGATATTAACTCCAGTGTTGGAGTTTTCGCGAACAAGCTCGAAAAAACGAGATGATCTTTAAAGCATCTCAGGTCATTCATGCATTACATCACAGCTCGTACACCAGACGGAGCGAGTGCATCAGCTTGCAGCTGTGTCCTGCATCTATCCCATAAAAGTGTAACCTACTGTGAATTGGACATTTTTGTCCACATATTGTTATTATGCGATATGCGTGTTCAAGTCAAACCGGGACTTTTGCTTGTAACAGAACACATTGTTAAAGTAGAACGTTTTCTCAATGCATGCTTCGTGTCTGAAACGCCGGCCTCCCAGGAACTCCTTTAACAGCCCAAACATGTGGAAATTACTTGTATTGAGATTTAACATGAGTTTCCTTCAACATGAAAGTGGTGCTGCTGAATGATTGTCTCCCCTGTTCTAACATACAGATGCGCCTATTCTGCAAGTCGATGATGAATTATATGTAGATTTTCAAAGATCAGGCGTTCCACTCGATAAATGTTCACCTCATCACCCGGGATCATCATTCACGGATGTACGCACTTCTTTAAAACATTTTCACCGTTCAAATGCTTTGTGTCTCATCGCCGCACTGTGCTTGAAGTCTTATGAAGTTTTTTACGCCTTCATTCACCAGAAATGACATCATCAAGTCCCAGTTTGACCTGAACGACCTGAATGTTTCTGTTAAGTGATTTAATTTCATCATTGTTTAACTATCCCATTATTTCCTGCTATTGTTCATCGATACATATACAGAGTCAGCCAAAAAAAAAATAGTATGGTGTATATTATATGAATATAATATTAATTATATCATTATAATATATATATATATAATATATAATATAATATATATATATTTTTTTTTTACAATTTAACATCAATGATGACTTTTATTATATTTTACATTTAAAGAGTCATTTTTTATTAATAATAAAATTATTTGAAAAGGTGAAAATGTATTTAGCACTAAAAATTATAGAAAGAAAATGCTGAAAATGTGTTACATTCTTCCTGCAATTATAATTATTACAAAATGTACATATATACATAAACACACTTCAGGAAAAGAAAAATAGTACGGCGTATATTATATAAATATAATATCACATATATCATCATAATATTATCATATATATCAATATATAACGTATAGAAATTTGTTTTAAATTTTAATTTAAATAGTATTAAAATATTTAATATAGGTTTTGAATATAATAAAATAAAAATATATATATATTTAATATGATATACGTTTTTTCTTTTCTTAAAGTGTGTATAATTATATTATTTTTTTTTACAATTTAACATCAATGATGACTTTTATTATATTTTACATTTAAAGAGTCATTTTTTATTAATAATAAATGCTGAAAACGTGTTACATTCTTCCAGCTATTGTAATTATTACAAAAAATTTTAAATAAATAACATCATTATATCCATATATCTCATCCCAATATTAACATTGTGCAATCGTATCACCCTGCCCTAATCTCAGATCTCATCATCTGTGACAGAAACCTGGCCAGCCTGAGAGAGGGAGAGAGAAAGAGATGGAGGGAGAGAGAGAGAGAGAGAGAGAGATAGCTGCGGGGTTTAATTAGTGATATCAGTTGGAGAAAGGTAAGTGAAGAGATCTTGCTCTTTCTTCCCTCGCTCCCTCTTTAATGCCTCACCACTTTGACCATGTTCTCTCTCTCTCTCTCTCTCTCTCGCTCTCTCTCTCTACCTATATCTCTCTCTGTGAGACCAGTACAACAGATGGTGCATCTCACTGCTAAGCCAAGCTGCTCTTAATCTCCTCATCCCTTCCTCTCTTTCTCTCTCTCCGTTTCGCTCTCGGAGAGTGAGAGCCACTGTTGTCCTGTGTGCAGTGGCATCCTGCCCTTTAATTGATTTCTCTTGTTCTTGTCGCCGGACCGAAGGCACCCGGTAGGAACACGGACCTCGCTCCATCTCTCTCTCTCTCTCTCTCTCTCTCTCTTTTTCAGCCGCCAGTCACGAGGGGAAACGACAGAGAATGAGATGAGACAAACAAAATCGGGGATGCCTGCCTGGACATGGTGCAAAAAATGTAGTGATCATCAGTCAGATCAGGGTATGGTTGACTTCCGTAACTGAATGATTGTTCAGCATCAAAAACCTCCTTCAAATAATAAAGCTTTTACAACTCAAACTCCATCACATAAAAATTTCACAGCAACCGGATGGAAACTCGGTTCGCTTTCATTAGACAAGTTTGCTAAGTCTAATTGACTTCCTCTACATAGTGCTGACCGGTTTGAACCGCTCTCCGCCTCCATCGCCATTGAGAATTTATCGATTTATTAATCGCACGGACGTGCAACCGCATCCCCACACATGCACGTTCTGTACGAGACACGAGCGCGGCCACCGCCGCGGCCACCGAATAATGTCAGGATAATGTATAATGGTGCTGATGTCACCTTTGGTACGCTGATCCACTCACTTAAGCACTTAATAAAAATTAATGCTGGATATATTAGAGAGAGAGAGAGAAAGTGGGAGAAAGGGGGATAAGAAATGATCGGCGCTGTCAGATGGGGCACGGCTGGGTTTCACAATGAGCGTGTTGATTCTTTAGGGGAAAAACCGATTGCATCCGCGTAAAGATTTCCCGATTCGCTTGTTTTAGCTTGTCTTTGTGAACTCGGACGCGGAATTCTCTTTGCTTTTCAGCTACAAAGTAGGAATTAAACATGGATGCCTACATGTCCGTTCGAAACAAACTAGATAGCTAGAGTGACGTATCCTTAATTCTTCTTCTGATCGGTGAACAGGACGGGCCATGAATCTTGAAATTACAAGTTAAGATGTTTAACCAAAAACAGCTCCCTTATCCTTTTAAGGTGGAAACTTGCTTGCTTTTAACCACGCATACTATCCATGGCCATACTATCGCAAGATGCAATGCTACAATGCAACACTAGGGGCAGTGTAGTCACACCAAAATGATTAAGATTCAATTATTTATCCCATGGACCTTACATCACAGTGATTTTTTCCCCACATGTTCCAGGTAGGAAACGGAAGTCAGAGTCAGCCAGGATACAGCGCCAGCTGGAGCAGATAGTTTTAAGGGTTTTGCTCAAGGGATGAATAGTGGCACCTTTGGCGGTGCTGCGGCTTGAACCCTCAATCTTCCGATCAGTAACCCAGAACCTTAACCGTTTGAGCCACCACTTCTGAGGGGGAGTTTTGTGACCAGGTCTGCAATTGCTGGGCCTGGGGTAACTGAGTCGTTAAGGAATTGGTCTACGGTTCGGAAGGTCCAAGGTTCAAGCCCCCTGTTCCCCCTGTTGGGCCCTTGAGCAAGGTCCTTAACTGCTTAGATATATAATGAGATCGAAATATAAGTCACCCTGGATAAGGGCGTATACCAAATGCCTGAATGTACCCCCACCTGTATGATGTGACTTTACCGCTGCATAGTGACAAACATGCATGTCAAACCAGTTGCAGCGAGATAAGTACTATTTTAAACGTTGCCATGGAAACTAAGCCCCTTCGAGAGTCGCCATGTTTTTTTACTTCATGCATAATAATGTCTGAGCGAATTCTCTGGTCTGCCCCTACTGGTAGCCTTTGGTAATACATGTAGCATACACGCAAGTATGTCAATAAATACGTTCACGACGTCGCCGGTTTTCTGCGCAAATGAATGATTTACCAACAAGTATATTTAGTCTCACTGATAAAAGTGTCGCCTAATTGTTCTCTTGGAACCTGCTAATCTCAGCCGAGATCCAATCAGAAAGCCCCTTTATCCTGGGGGGCTTATTTACGCAACCATTCATGCTAATAAACGTAACATCTTCTAATTTAAAAAGGAAAAAAAAAAGAAAAAAACATTGAGCAGAAGTGTAGTACGGGAGCTCTGAGGGGTCAAACTGACTCAGCGCTGGGAGTGGTAATACACAAGGCTGCTATTCCACTAACAGCAATTTCCTCTCTCTTTTTCTCTCTCTCTTTAGCGAAGAACTGCTCCTGGGCTAGATCAGCAGGAAAAAAATGCAAAGGAAGAAAGCAGGTAAATAAAGCAGACGCTTTTTATGTCTGCGAAGCAGGACATGGAGAGAAAGACAGAGAGGGGAAAAGGGGAACGGCATTTCGTTTAAGATGACTAGAAATCCGAAAGCATCTGGACCAGGTGTACCAGTCAGTGCGTTCTCATTCTTAACATGCCGTGTATATGTGCGCGTGTGTGTGCGCTGGTGCTTTAATGGATAGCGTCTAGGATCGCAATAAACACAACGCCATATGGTAGAGGCTATAAACAGCCTGCGAAATGAAAAGTCTGATGTAGTTGAGAAAAGGGAAAAGAAAAAAAGGAAGAAAAAAACAAAAAACAAATGGTGAGGGAGTGGATCTGCGTGCTTTAATTACCTCATCATTATTATAGCGAGTGACACGAATGTAAAAAAAAAAAAAAGAGGAAAAAAAAACAACAAAGCTTCTTTGATGTAGGTGGGAACTCGGTTACGCCACCATCTTTGTCTCGAACCAGCTGACGTCATGATGGAAGAGGACAAACGCCGCTTTCTTGTATCGCCATGACGTAATCGACGCGATCCTATATCAAACACCCTCTTTAAGCTGACTACTGTAGCTACGTCAGGTTGTGCGACTTCAAGGTCGTGCGCTGTCCCATGACGAGGTCCTGAAACGAAAGGCTTTCTTTAAATATAATCGCAGCACGAAACCCCTCGCTTAAGGAAGTCCAGGACCGTCGCTTTTCCTGACCCAGTTCTGCCAGTATAGCTGTAGCACTTAAGAGAGAGAGAGAGAGAGAGAGAGAGAGAGTATAATGATGTGGTTGTGGCGGCGCCAGACTGTACTTGGGATATGAGATGGATAATTAAGGAACGAGGAAATGCGAGTTTAAAGGGCGTGCTGATTTGTGTGATTTCCTCGCACTAGTTGTCCGTTGCTTGGTTGATTGCGATCGGTTCTTCCTAAAAGCCTGGAATGGCTAATACTGCACATGCACCAGCACTCACATATATACACACACACAGACAATCTCTCTCTCTCTCTCTCTTGAAGCCTTTATAAGCGTGAATTCCTGCAGACTTACAATTTGTGGAGAAATGTCGCTGTTTATTAAACCACCTCCAGGAAGAAGAACTGCTATCACGCGTACACACACACTGAGCTGGCCACGTTTATGCTCTTATGCACACTCACACACACACACAGTAGCCTTGGGGAGTTTAATCAAAAGGATGGACAGACCACTCCAGCACTTGCCCGAAAAAAAGTATGAGATGCATCAAAGTGAGAATTAGTTCAGCTTTTTATAAAGCCTGTAAGGGGGGGGGGTTCATCTACACAGCACAAACACTAACACACACACATGCATATATTGGCGTGCATACACACACACACACACACATACACACTGCGCCCTTTGTGACAGACACATTTGAGAAAGCGTTTCTTTCTGCAAACAGAGCAGTGTCTCGTGGGAAACTTCTCGCCGTCTTTCCTGTCTCTTTTCCTCCCTCTGCTGTGCACTTCCATCAAAAAGAGAAAGATCAGGCTTTTAAAGAAAGATGTCTGCTGTAGCTTTTTATGTGTGTGTGTGTGTGTGTGTGGTGTGTGTGTGTGACTGGACTAAATCTTCATATGACTTCCATCCAGTATTGGTGGCTCCCCACATTGTTCCTAGCTAGGTTTCTACTACTACTATAGTTACGGTTCAGTGCCATCAAGTAAAAAAAAATATATATATAATATATAGATTTTTTTTTAAAACACAAAATTTGTTTTCGATTCTTATTACTATTTCTTCTTTCGCAATTCTGACTCCGGCTGTACGTTTCTCGCGGTGACGTTACACGTGCTCGAGCAGCAGCATCACGTCATCTACTGTACCGTCTGTGCAACACGTACATAAACGTTTAAATAAGTTAAATTTCCTTAATTATTATTATAAATAATTTGACTACTGTATATTTGATGTGAAGACCGATAATCGATCGTGCAAGTCCTTTTTTGTTTTTTAAGCCTCAAACAAGCAGCTTTTTCGTTCATGACACACAGAACTGTCAGCATTACAGCAATTACATCATTAATAATTAAATAAAAGTTTGTTTGTTTGTTTTTTCTAAATAAAGAGTTTTTGGACTAATAATTAACAAGCTAGGAATTTAACCTGGGTTTAAAGTCATCGAATGTAGCAGCGACTATACTTTCGTTGTCCTTTAATGATTCGTTTTAGAATGAGATCTAAAGAAAATATTAAGATTGATTGATTGATTGATTGATTGATTGATTAAAAAACTAAAGATAAAAGGATTAAAGTGACAATATTAGGATCGATGTTGCACCACTGACCTGACCTGCCTTTGATCAGAAATTACATGCTATTAATTCATTCTTGCATTTTGTTTATTGTTGTTTAATGCAATTAGGGCCTGTTTCAAGTCTAAATAAACAAATATACAAAAATAAATAAACATCTCTACAATTTCCAGAACGAATCACATCATGTGTCTTTGTATCCCTGCAAAAAAATCGACTGATATACCAAATGTACTTGTTCAAAACTACAGTAGTCCAGTGTGTGAAGATCTCGACTTCGCATAATCAGCCTCCACACACACACACACAGGAGCTGATATGCACGCCGTGCATCCCTGAGGACAGATTTCCAAATCTTCATCTCCTCCAAAGTTCGTGCACTGTTCTGTCTATCAGGATACGGTGTCTTTCGGCATTAAGAGTAGTAACTTATAAAAGAACCTCGATAGTGCTGTATTCGTGTATAACGTCATCTGTTAAGGACTCAACACCGAGCCATGAGGGATATCCACTCGGGAAGATGGGAACAATCACTTGTATATGCATATGCTGTGTATGTGTGTGTGTGTGTGTGTGTGTGTGCAAGTTTGAGGTCTTAACTATTCATACCATTGAGCAATGTACATTCTCTTGCTTTCATCTCTGTCTCTCTACCTTTCTCTCACACACACAAAACACGCGCGCACACACACACACACACACACACACACACACACACACACCAAGTCTGGTCCGGTCTAACTTATAATATCAGGAGCATGACAGGGCGCAGGTCTGAAAGCTCTCCACTGAGAAGAAGTGCAAAGGTCACTTGTGTGTTCCTTCAACCCACGAGATTCCCGGTATTCCCAAATATTCCGAAAGCACATCTGGAGCAAGCCATGTTTGGAAACACATTGATATACAAAGAAATAAACCATTTACTTACTATATATCCTGATAGAAGCCTGCAAAGCCTTGGGAACTGGAATTTAACCACACACACACACACAAACATAATACAATATATGAGCAAGGTGTGTATCTGACCTGACCCAGATATAGTATTAACTTCAATTCAGGATGAGCCTGGTAGCTAAACTCCTTCTGTCACTTACCCAAGCGCTCAGGACGCAGAAAGAAATCCGACAGAAAATCCAGAGGAGGTTTATCTTTCTCTTCTCTTAGCCAGAAACAGCCACGGTTAGTCCAAACACTGAGCTCCAAACCCGAGCTGGAGCCTGGAGAAAGGACACAACATCAGACAGGATGGAAGAAGAAAAAAAAAAGGGAAAAAAAAGATAGAGGATAAAAAAAAGAAAAAGAAAGCAAGAAAGTGCCGCGGTGATGATGTTACGGCGAGGAGAAGAGGAACGAAACGAACGGACAGTCCCGGTGGATACCTGCTCTCTCTCTCTCTCTCTCTCTCTCTCTGTGTAATCTCGAAGCGACCGGAGATGAAAAAGTAAATGATCAGATCAGAGAGAGCCGTCTCTTTTGTTCTTCTTGTTGTGTTTGATGTTTAAATGTAAATATTTAAAAAATATATATCACAATAATAAAAAAAGAAAGAAGTGCGCGAGGACACTGGGCGCGTTACGCAGCCGGGTGACCGTTGGAGAGCGCGAGAACTCTGCGCGCTGCCGTGCGAGTGAGCGAGCGACGCACGCACGCACACACACACACACACACACACACACACACACACACACACACACACACACACACAGGGGGGGGGGGGGGGGGGGGGGGGGGGGGGTGGAAGCTATGTGTTTTTCTTTTCTCTTTTTTTTTCTCAGAGGCTTTCACTCCTCTACCGCGCGCGCACCTGCAATTCTAGTAACGAGCCGCTTGATGGCCGGAGTCTGTGTGTGTGTGTGTGTGTGTGTGTGTGACTTTTTCTTTTTCTCTTTCTCTATTCCTCTCTGCCTGTTTCTCCTCTTTATTTCTCTCCACCTTTCTCTCTCTCTCATCTCTTCCCTGTCTTTCTCTCTGTCTGTCACCTCTCTCATGCTCTCTCTTTCTCTCCCTGTCTTACTCCCCTGTCTCTTTTTTCACCCCTCTAACTCTCTGTTCATCTCTCTCCCTGAGTACTTTCTGTCTGTCACCTCTCTGTCTTGTCTCTCTTTCTCTGTCTGCCTCTTCTTTCATGCTCTCTCTCTCTCTTTCCCTATCTTTTTCTCTGTGTCTGTCGCTTGTCTGTCTCTTTCTCACTCTTTTTATCTCTCTCCTCTTGCTGTCTTTCCTCCTGTCTTTTTCTCTATCTGTCGCATCTTTGTCTTTCTCTCTCTCTCTGTCCATCACTTCTCTCACACTCTATTTCTTTCACTGTCTTTCTCTCTGTGTCTGTCACTTGTCTGTCTCCCTTTCTCACCCCTTTCTCTCCGTCTTTCTCTTTGTATCTGTCGTTTTCTGTCTTGTCTCTCTGTCTCTGTTTATCTCTCCATGTCTTTCTCTATGTGTCTGTTGCTTCTGTGTTTCTTTTTTTACCCCTTTCTCTCTCTCTCTCTCTCTTTATTTACCTTTCTCTCTGTCTTTCTTTCTTTCTGTAATTTCTCTGTCTTGTCTCTGTCTGTTTATCACTTCAGAAGGAATTTATTGGCATGAATGTTAACAAAAAAAGTTACATTGTTGCAAAAAGCAATTATAAATGATTGACTACATTATAAATAAATCTGAATTCATAAACATGTATAAACATAATAAACATTAAATATGAAAGAATAACATGAACAATTAAAAAAAAATATTAGCACCAATTACAACAAATATTAGGTACAGTAACTATCTGAACAAAGGTGATGTTAAATTGTAGTTCGTTACATTTCACTGTAAACCCTAATGTTCAAAGTAATTAAACATATTGAGTACTGGTAATTTAAATAATTACAGTTAGTTCAAATTAATAGACCTTGATGAGTATTTAGAACTTTTTGGTATTTATGAGTTTGTACAAATGACACTTTTCAAGTTAGCTGAACAAATTTGATATTTGTAAGTACCTACAGTAAGTAACAGTAACTGTCACCTTAAAGTTCCACCAACTTAAAATCTTTCAGACTAGTGATCATCAGGGCAATAGGGCACTGGTGGCTCAGTGGTAGGTGGTTCCTCTGCCATACGAGAGGCCCGGGTTCGATTCCCAACAACTGGATGAAGTGCCTGTCCCAAGCCCAGATAAAATGGGAGGGTTGTGTCAGGAAGGGCATCTGGTGTAAATCCTGTGTCAAGCTTGTGTGCGGACCGGATTGTCTGCTGTAGCGACCCGTTGCCGGAAGCAGCCGATTGACCAACAACAATTGATTTGATTTGCAACAACTAAAAAAAACGCTAATTGCTATTAAATAATATGAGTTAGGCTACTCAATAATGCAAGTAAAGAACAATTAATATGAACAAACTCAAAAACTCATATTTCCGTTTACTTAAAACTGGAGACATCATTACTTAAATAATTTGATGTAATTGATTACCTCAAATGTTTTGAGTTTTGCCAACTTATTCGGGTTCACAGTGTATGGTTAGGGATAATTAGGGTGTGTGTACATTGTGTCTCACTGTCTCTCAGACTCACACATTCTGACACATTTTGCAGCGAAGGCAGCAGTGGGGCCTTCTTTTAAAATTATTCTCATTTTTTTCACTGTTCCATCTTTTAATTTGGGAAATTCTGGAATTTTGTGTGTGATCATTTCAGTGAAGCTGTTACTTTTTTCTCCCTTTTCCCGTCTCTGACTTCAATATCTCCTTTTCTTTTTGTCATTACTGTCTTGTCTCTCTTTTTCTTTTTTATCTCTCTCCCTGTCTTTCCCTCTGTCTGTCACTTCTCTATCCAGTCTCTCTTCCTCAATTGTTTTCTCTCTCCCGGTTTTCCACTCTCTTCTTTCTCTTTCCCTCTCTTTATCTTATTTCTTTATTTACAGTATCACTGTCTCTCTCTCTTTGATCATATCGTTCTCCATGTTTCTCTTCCTGTATGTCTCTCTTTATTACTTTCTATAATACTCTTTTCCTGTCTCACTTTCTTTCGCTGTCTGTCTCTTTTCTCAGTCTGTCTCTCTTCTCTCTCTGTTCAATGTCTCTCTCCCTGTATGTATGTTCTATCTGTTTATCTCTTTCTATATTGCTCTCTCTCTCTCTCTCTCTCTCTCCCCTCACAGACAGCGATTAACGGCTGACATTGTTTATTTTCCTTAATCGCCCGAACGCGAATCAATCCGCTTCAGAATTGATCGGTTTCACGGGTATTTAACGTCTGACTTTAACAGAGAGCTGTTGGCTTGCCAAAGCAGCATCGACTTCCCCACTGCATAAAGTTACACAGGTAAAGTGCTGCATGCGCCTGAATTTAGGCAGTGTTGAAAGAAGTGTCTTAAATGCTAGTCGTTGTTGTGAATTTTATACAAGACGTGAAAAAAAGGTACAAACAATGACTCCGCCCCTAACCCCACCAGTTCAGCCAGCCTTGACCCTGATCTTGTTCCCGGAGTATACTACAGTACCCCTGATCAGTGCTCATGAAGACCATCCCAGGAAGGCAAGAACCAAAACTTACCTCTGCTGCAGAGTAACCCAGACACATATTTTTGAAGGACACATATTATGCAAAATTGACTTATATTAGATATTATTTTCAGATATTTATAAAGGTGTAACAAATGTGTGTGTACAAACAAAAGAATGATATTGTCTTGTATTAGATTAGATTATATTTCTTAATGTGACCTAATGTAACCCTCCCTTGGCTTATTACTCAGCGCTGCTGTTCTGTGGAGGGGCGGGGCTTAGTAGTAGCTCATTGCCATAAACACTGAATCCGTGTGTCCGGAGGTGGAGTGAAACACAGTTCATAGCAGTTGAGGTATAAAAGAAACGTTTTATGTGAGGAGTTTTTCTGATGGAGCATTTACACACACACTTTGGGGAGCTCTTAAATCTGTTACCTGTAACTTGTTAAAGAACATACGGGACCTTAAAGCTTTGCTGAAATTGTAATGCCAAGGAAAACTTACACATTACAATAATTTGACTTACAGTAGACATGCTCCATGTCCTGAACGCGTCATTTGTGGGTTCTCGCGCCCTCATTTGCATAAGCGTTCCCAATCGTTGTTTTGTGGCGCCCTCTATGGGCCATTTGGAAAATTTGCGTTGAAGCAGCCTTAGTCTAGTAGCCCTGAGTTCTATGGTACCAGGGTGGGCCAAATTTAAAACATATTCAAGCATGTCAGGGTGGGGCTACACATATAGCTCTGCCCCAATGGTCATGAGCATGTATGACTATTTAGGGGCGGGGCTACACATGTACTGTAGCCCAATCCTGATATACTACACGCTGCAGTGAGTGCTACTAGACTGAAGTTGCTTGGCCGCAAATTACTTAAATGGCCTATAGAGGGCGCCCATGTTCCGAACCACAAACGAGAACCGGGAATGATTGTGCAAATAAGGACCGAGGTGCTTTTCGCCTCTCTTAGCTATTTCTTCCGCAAAATGCTTTGGGATTTTAATCAAACCAATCAAAGGTATGTTTAGGAAATGCAACCAAATGAAAGTTTAGGTTATAAAATGATTGGTTTAACTAAGTATGATTTCCAGCTCATCAATTTGCGTTAACATTATTTAGTTAGCAAATTAAAAGTATTCTTTGGGCAGGTGAAGAGATGAATAGGCATTCAGAATAAGAGCTCAGATTAAAAGTGTCCATACTGCACATAGCCATTAAGAGTTGTACTTAATCTTGTAAGAAGCTTATAGTTTTATAGTGTGACAATTCAGCTATTTAAAAAATGGACATGTATAACATCGTATTGCATTGCAGGAATATGATTAGTGAGTCAATGAAAAATTGCTGGTAATCAGTTTAATCCTTTGAATACGTGAATAGATTCTTGGATTAAGCTGTGACTATAAGAAGTTAAACCACAAATGGATAAAAATGTCAAGAATACACATAAATAAAACAGTTATCCCAAAGAGGAAGAGAACCTATTTATGATGTTAAACATGATAGAAAAAAAAAGAAAACAGATTAGATTAAATAGCGCATAACCAGAATACACATCAAAGCTTTCATTGGCTGAACATCTCAAATAAATATAAATAAAACATCCCATAATACTCAGCATGGTATGTTTCCATTGATTTGACTGGCAGCCTAAATGTTCCATTCTTAAAATCAATTAAATTATTTATACCCTTTTTTTCTCGAAGTACCGGATTAAAAGTGGATGAGTGTAATTGCATTGCTTTCATGCTTCTGCTGCTTCACAGCAAGTAAAACCAAATCGAATCAAGTTATTTATTAAGTTATGAGAGGATCTTCTCCAGTAAGGTGAGATCACTCACTCCGAACTCACAAAGGAAGTCAATAAAACAAAAAGAGGATCTTCCGTTTTTTTTATTTTATTATTACTGTCAATACACAGTGCAGTTAAAAGCAGTATTACAGTACATGAATGATTTTTTTTTCTCCAGGTATTTTTTATACAGGTACATGATAGCATATACTATATAATACATTGATTAATTGATTGATTGATTTACTGATTTGTTGGATGATATAAAATGTACGATGCAAGTGTGTTCAAAAATAATACAGCATTTATAATTGTTTAAGCTGACAACCTATGTGATTTCTTGACCATACTAAGATTGATGACCTAGCAGAAGTGCAAGGTTGTTTAAAGGAGAAATGCGGCAAAATGTCAATAACTCAGCTATGTTACATTAAGTTAAAGGTTGTGAAGGAAGACTGGTCGATACGTACTGTAGGTTATTCCTAACCTTTCTTTAGTGGATCAGGACAGAGGATGCCTGTCTATGATGGAGAGAATCATAAACTTGTTCATTATTGTCTATTGTAAGGTGACCTTGATGTGCGACTCCTCTTATGTGATAAAGTAAGCAATATTTCCTGATATTTGTCTAAAATTGTGATGCAGATGCACTATAAGATATGAGATATACTGCACGTGAGTCTCCCTGACACATATACCACCCATACCATGAAATGGTGTATACAGTACCTATTAGGTAAATGGAAAGTGAAAATAACACCAGGATAAAAGAAAGTACCATTCATTCAGCATGGTACACCATCGATGGGATCCCAACCCATGCCAAGGCACACTAACACACACTTCAGGAAATATGAACTCCAATCAGCCTACACTGCTTGTCTTTGGACCCACCAAGCATGGGGAGAACATGCAAACTCCATGTACACCGAACCATGGTGTAAGGTACAAAGTCCAATATCCATAGTGTGGGTTTTCACACTCAAATTATTCACACTCACTCATCTATACCGCTTTATCCTGCATACATGAGCTTTTCATTCATTCATTTTCTATACCGCTTTATCCTGTATTAGGGTCGCGGGGACCTTGAGCCTATCCCAGGAGACTTCGGGCACAAGGCAGGGTACACCCTGGACAGGGTGCCAGTCCATCGCAGGGCACACAC
>JAQQZT010000013.1:13055581-13070265 GCA_030068275.1 Clarias platycephalus | reverse complement strand
CCTGGCCGGGAATCGAACCCGGACCCTGGAGGTGCAAGGCGACAGTGCTAACCACTACACCACCGTGCCGCCATACATGAGCTTATATAATAATAATAATATTCAATTATTTATTAAAAAAAATTTTTTTTTGCATATCCCAGTTAGGAAGTTGGGGTAAGAGGGCAGGGTCAGCTAGGTTACAGCACACCTGGAGCAGATAGGGTTAAGGTCTTCACTCAAGGGCTCAACAATGGCAACTTGGCAGTGCTAGGGCTCAAACCCCTGCCCTTAACATTCTCCAAAACAATGCACACAGTGGTACAAATAATGTTTTTTTTTAATTTTTTTTTTTAAACAGTTTTGTACCTTTTTGATACACGTACCCTTAATGGCATGGAAAAGACCTCTGCCTATACTTTCTCTCTCTCTTTTTTTTTTTTTTATACATAAAACTGAATTAAAGGTACATAAACATAAACAGTACAGAATGTTCTGGACAGTGGGAGGAGTTTAGCTTTACCTCAGAACAACACTGAAAATCAGAGAATGGAGGAGGAGAATTCAGCAAACTGTTACCATGGGTAAGTTATAAAGTCTTATTTAATCCTTATTCTGATAATATTTTCCATGTTTTTATATATAACATTGTCTTTTAATGTCACTTACATCGTTTAGGGTAGCATATACAGTGCAGTAGATAACTGCTAAGTATGCTAACATACAGTATGTATGTACAATAGCTTAGCACAAACATGCTAGCTCATGGTGGCTAAGCTAATGCCCTATGTAGATTACAGATGTTGGTGAATATAAACTGTGGTGTAAATGTTCATAATGAATTTCACGACGTTTTGGATAGCTTTAGCTTATGGTAGCTATGTGGTTCAGTTTTTGGTTAGCTTGTGTCACTGCTGTCTATAATGTTATTTAGAACAAACACTTTAGCTCCAGGTGGCTAAAATACTGCCTTATGTAGCTTACAGATGTATGATGAACATTTGTATGATGTTACAAAAGCTTGTGTTGTTTTTATGCAAGTTTATTAGTGATTAATAATGATGATGATGACGATGATGATATACATGTGTTTATTTTATTGTGTTATCATGCTCATGTTGTTTTTTTCTTCTTTTTTATTAACTGTTGTGACAGTTAAAATGATCAGCCACCTGTTTGATAGAAAGCGAATGCAAACAAGCAGGCGAGATACAGACAGCACATCCCTGTTTCATGGAAAACACAGACTGATGATGTCACTCTGCGACTGTGTATAGGGTGTAAGAGTGGGCTTTTTTTCATTGTGCACTGTTTGTTCTGTTTGCACTGTTTTACCCTGAATGTGTGTTTTTGTACGACCATATTCATGCCATAAATGTGCCTTCTGTGTATAAGATCTTCAGTGTCCCTCTCCACTCAATCCTGAACATTTTAATTGTGAGTAAGTTACGCATGGAGTGTACGATTGAACTTTATATATATATTTTGCCTGACATTTAACTCTATTCTGAATAAACTACAAACAAAAAATATATGTTTCTTTTGTCGTCAAATTATTTTCTTGTAGACTTCCCTCTCTGTCACATACCTGACTGATATGCAGCTCATTATTTTCATTTCATTTGTGCTCTGAAAGAATGTAGGGTAAATGCAATGGTATTTTGTGAAAAGTGGGTAAGAATTAATTTAAAAGTTTAAATTGTATTGTGAACATGAATACAGTACATAAATGATTTTTTCCCATATACCCTCATACAGGTACATGCAGATCACAATGAATACATTGATTAGTTGATTGATTGATTGATTTCCTGATTTGTTGAATAATATAAATGTACAATGCAAGTGTGTTCAAAATAATACAGCATTTATAATATTTGCGGAAAGTTGTAAGATGTTTAGATGCAAAATTGTATGTTATACTGTACCATTTTAGTGTGATTGTATTCTCTGAAAGTTTTTTCAGCTAAAAAAAGGTGTTTTATTTAGTTTAAATATGTATTTATTGTAAGCCTGGAAGATGTATTTTTGTTTTTCAGAATATTCTACTGCGTTCAAACATTTGCATTTGATACATTTTCATAGTCACTGATAAGAAATTGATTGAATGTCTTTTTCAATAGGAAAATAAAATATTTTATATAGTTCCCAAAGGAACACATTAGACACCATTAAGGTACAAAAGGGCTCGTCACTGGGGTGGTACCTTCAAGGACATGATTCGTACCTTTGATTAAGGTACAATAATGTACCAGCAAGTTGTATAAAACAAAAGGTACATTTTGGTTGCCCATGGTACAAATAATGTCCTTGATGGTACAAACAGAATTGGTACAATTTGTTTCTCTATATTAATGTACAATTCTCTGCCCTTGAAAGGTACTGCCCCAGCGACAATGGTTTGTAACTTTATTAGTACAAAACTGTGCAGTTATTTCCTGGATGTACTCACCTCAGACTTGAGGTGAGTACATCCAGGATGGGATGCCAATCCATCATAGCGGATTGGGAACGCCAATCAGCGTAATCTGCATGTTCTTTTGAACTGCAGGAGGAAACTGGAGTAACGTGGAGAAAAACCCACCAAGCATGGGGAGAACATGCAAACTTCATGCACACAAACCGCAAAGTGGGAATCGAACCCGGACCCTGGAGGTGCAAAGTGATAATGCTAACCACTAAGCCACCATGCCGCTCAGAATAAACTGACGTAACAAAATAGAAATGATAATAATAATTTAAAAAAAGATCTGGAAATCTGGATCTAGACTACTTTAGATCTATAATGAGCAAACCAGATCAGAGTCTAGCTAAGAACTAATTACAAGACACATGTGAGAATAATGATCAAGGCGTAGAAGCTGGTGAACAGAAAAGAGAAACATCCCTGGCAGTATATATATTAAAAAAAACAAAAAACCTGGAATGGTTTGAGAGGTAATAAAAAAACATATATCATTGATATTCTTCACACAGAGCAAATGCACTATAGATAGAGCACCACCTTGGCCCCGTTCTAATACCCGTCGACTTCACACCATTTCCCCCTTGGACGAATCCTAGCCTCTGTCTTAAGGACTGCTCGGATAATTTAATAGCTGATGTCGAGTTTGTTTGATGACTGCTTGGAGGCTGGAGAAATTGAGTCATCAGTGTTGACCTGTTCGTATCAGAATTTGCCCATAAGGCATTGTGATCTTTTATAGTGTCTTTTAAAATCTAGCACAAAGAAAAAGGAACATGCTCTATGCAAACATAAGCCGATGACTTTAATCTCTCAAAAAGGATTTCTCCATGTCTCCCCTCCATTTGCACATAATCAGCTGACCATGACCTCATTCGGTGCCTTTAATTAGCAAGCACAAACAAGCTAATTAACACAAGTTGAGAAACACAGAGTAAAAAAAAGACAGTTTGTGCATAATTAGCTCGGTGTACAGGAATATTTTCTACATATTAAGCCATCATTTTTGAATATGAATATTACGGGTGTGCTATGAACGAGTAACTACTGTATGTTAGCACGAAGGGTTAGGAGACATTACAGTCACAGATATACTCTGGAATTTTCCCACAGCCCTTTTCTCTTTTTGTTCATTTCTCTCTTTCATCTCCAGGCTAAACCCGTGGATCAGAGACTGACGGATTTGCTTCTCGCCGGCTCCCAACTGATTTCTCATAGATTTGAGGACAAAAGGATTTACATATTATTTCTCTGGTGAGAATTCTGTTAGTTCATAATTCACTTTTTTTTTTTTTCCTCTTTACACTCCGTCTGTGTGTGCACACGTATGCTCATTTTTCCTTTGACTTGATTCAACTAATATGTATTATTAGCATCAGTGGGACACGAAGGACATGATTGACATTAGACATGAGCGAGAATGCTGTGTCCCTAAAATGGGATTGGATAAATATGCCGAAGTAAACAAATAGATCCAAAGAAGAATTCTTATATTATCACTGATCAGATGACTGCCAGGTTTAGACGAATCCTGAGCCACACTGTATATCATCGGCGAAAGCATGTGGAAAAGGAACGAGGATTTCTTCAGCTGATCAGGAGTCAGGAGAGAATTTCAGGCAGTCTGAGATGGAGTTCAGAGAGGTAAACAAGGAGCACATCCCAGCTCGCAGAAGATCTCAAGAGGATACAAGAAAGAGATAGTATGTTTTTATATGCATGCATGTATGCGGGTGTGTGTAGGAGGATTCGCGAAGCCCTGTAAGATTGCACATTCATAATATATAACTGATATTTGAAAAAAAAAAAAAAACTGTCCTAACCTCCTTTGTAAATTCCACAGACTGTGCATTATGATATTCTATATAATCTCTCTCTTTTTCTCTCTCTCTCTCTCTCCTTATGCATATGTGTGTGAAGTCAGTACCCTCAGATCGAAACCAAATTTAGAGGTGTCAGTCTGCAAAAGCTGAAAAAACGCTCACATTCCAAGGAGGCCACAGCTTCGTGTAATATCTTGCGAATAATCCACTTCCCTTCTGTTAACAAGCGTCGAAATAATTATATCAAGAACATTTCATCACCGCAGAGTCTATGTCCTATCTCAAAATTGCTCTGCTTTGTGATTATACAGTAAATGTAAAACAAACTAATTCCAGAAGAAGAAGATGGAAATGAAATGGAAGCTTTGGGAACATCTGAGATTTTGAAATCTTTGCCCCGTGCTAAAACCGTCAACTTTATCAGGAACAAAATGGTTTTGATGGATTACGCCACATCCACCCATCCATCTTTCCATCCATTATTCATATCGCTTATCCTGTCTAGGGCCTTGAGTTTCTGGCAGGAACCTCTGCATACACCGCCGGATGGAGTGGATGAGGTGCCAACTCATCTCAGGGCCCAAGCACACCCAATTCACACCCAATCACACACTACAGACAATTTCGAAACACACATCAGAATACACCGCGTACCAGAGGAAACCCACCATGTATGGGGAGAACATGCAAATATCAAACCAATTCATTTTATCTGGTGTTCTACCATTTCATCCATTTTCAGTTAATATTGCTAAAGTAGCTCTTATATTACACAGGATATCCCCCTGCCCATGAGCCGCCCATGACCCTGATGCCGGTTCACCTGCTCGGTGTAATGCAAATATCTAATCAGCCGATTGCATGGCAGCAACTCAATGCATTTAGGCTTGTAGACATGATCGAAAAAAGATCTGCTATAGTTCAAACTGAGTGTCACAGTAGTGAAGAAAGGTGATTTAAGTGACTTTGAACATCATGGTTGTTGGTGCCAGACGGGCTGGTCCAAGGATTTCCAGAACAGCTGATCTGTTGGGATTTTCACGCACACAACTATCTCTGGGGTTCACAGAGAATTGTCTGAAAAAGAGAAAATGTCCAGTGAGCGGCAGTTTTCTGGATGAAAATGCCTTGTTGATATCAAAGGTCAGAGGAGAATGGCTAGACTGATTGGAGCTGATACAAAGGCAACAGTGACTCAAATATGGAAGCAAATCAGTCTCATTAATAATTCACACAAAAGACACGATGCACACATCCGTATCCCAATTCACATGCATGAAAAAAAATATATATATTCATAATATACGTTTCACAAATGCAGAACACAATTCACAGATGTACAACTATGTAAAAAATGTTTGTATGTTTAAAATTCATGCGTGTATCATGGACTGTGAATGTGAAAATCGTCTTTCCTGTGTGATTCGCCCTGGATTTGTTGTGTGTGTATATTTTTGAGACTTTGCTGGCAGCAATGTGGGTCACTCGTACTCTTTAGCCAATCAGATGCGACCTCACCATTCAACCAATCACAGCCCTCCAGGAGCACAGCGTGCACCTTTTGCGCAATCTGAGTTAATTACAATGGAAATGAAGCTTTACCTACTCAAACCAAGAGCAGGATGCACGTGGAATGTATTAATTTATTTCATAATGTTTCATTAATGAACGTCGCTGAAAATTACACAGCTAACCACTTTATCATCTTTATAAACACTTCACCCTCATTACATGTTTGTCAATCAAGACAGTCACAGTTAGAGTTTTTAATTTGAAGAATAGATGTTTCTTTGCGAAGTTCATTAATGAACTTACTCAAATAACATCTGGTTACAACCAAGGTCTGCCGAAGATCAAGTCTGAATGCCCAACAGAGAGGAAACGTTGAGTTTCAGTTTCTGCTGCGCCATTTGGATGGTAGAGTCAGAATTTGGCTACATAGGGTTTGGTTGGGTTGAATTCTGTCAAAAAAAAAGGAAATTATGGATCCATCTTGCCAACTGTTCAGGATGGTGATGTAGGATGTCATGTATGGTGGATATTTTTGCTAATTTTGGCCGCTGATTACCTGAGTATCGTTCTCATCCCTTCCCTTTTTACGCGCCACGTCAAACTGAACATGACAATGAGGTCACTGTACTCAAATGACCTTCAAAGTCACCAGAAGTGAATTCAATAGAGCACCTTTGGGATGTTGTGGAACAGGACATTTGCATCATGGATGCGTGGACGACAAATCGCCAGCAACTGCTTGATGCCGTCATGTCAGTATGGACCAAACTCTCTAAGGAATGTTTCCGAATGTCATGAAGAACTAAATATGCAGATAAATGAAGATTTTTTTTTAACAGTGTTCTGTAAACCTAACATTTCTATAGCTTGTTTTTGTATATAAAAAGAAATAAATCCACATTTGCTTATACAGCTCATATTTGTCAAAGGTCACCAATACACAATGCTTTCTTCTCATTATTCTGTCAAATATATACAATACACTTGATTATAGCAGAAAAGGTTAGCAGAAACACTACCCTCTCCTTGAGCAATGCCGTTTAAGGACATGCACACACATATCCCCCAGCTGGTGACAGAATCTGAAGCAAGGGGTGTGAACAAAACTAACCTGAATTGGTTTTGTATTGATCCGAGGTGTCAGAACGGTTGCTCTTCAATTGGTTTCCGAATTTAATTTTCTTGAGGGAGAACAAATTGCATGATACACCAAACCTCCCTGGCAAAGAAAAAAAAAGAAGAAGAATGAAAAATACTGTCTATCTCAACAATGTAATTCGTTCAGCCTATGCATGGAGTGCTCAGGTTTCCTTAAATTTCGAGCTCATTCAGAGGGGTTTAGTCTTTGAATGGCAAGCTTGCTTGAAAATCAAGCATGACTGAAAATCCCAACTGTAGTTCCAGTGACACTTAGTGAAGCTCAGCATCTGTGTTTAGTGAATTTGTTCTTTTCTTGTTCAACATTCGATTGTTATTAACTTGATGGTCCCCAGGCTCCATCTTTTGGATCTTGTTGCCTTTGTTTATTAGGAACATGATTGTGTTAACTTCTGTTTTATATCAGCTACCAATTTGTGAAAGAACATTTGTCCCAGTTATGAGGATTTTTTTCCCCCATAGTGATGGGAATTTTATAACCGTGCATCCTTGTGTTTATACTCCACTGAGATACTCATAGTGCTAACTAATGGTCTGTGGAGGACTGTATGTTTCCCTTGAGCAAAACAGCACATCTTGTCCATTTGACATCTTTGGTTCAGTGGATATTTGGGGTGGTTTTCCCCAAGGGGCAACCTCCAGTTCTGAAAAATGAGTCCAACAAAATGTGCAGTTCCAGGAATGACCACAGCTGGCTTCAAAAGTGAGTCAGTCCTCATAGTGCCCCATGTTAAACTGCACAACTTTACCACAAAAATAAAAACAGATTTAGGCCTTGATAACTAGTTTTCCCCATTCATGACAACTGTAGGGGATAGATTTCTTATGTAAATTCTATGAAGCCATAAAAGTGGCTGTTTTGAGTGACGCAGGAGGACATATAGGGGATGGATGACTGAGTTCACTCAATTGCGCAGAATATTAGAGCTTTAATTAACATTAGCCACCTTAGCATTTTAACTCCTGCGATTGATTGGCAGGGTGTACCCCGCTTTGTGCCCTACTGTAGGCCTCCTGGGATGGGCTCCAGGCCCCCCGAGACCCTGAATACAGGATAAAGCAGTATAGACGAGGAGTATGTGAAAGTGAGCATTTTAGCCAAGCTAAAGCTAGGCTAGCCATCTTGTGGTAAGTGTGGTGTGTAGACAGGTTCCAACCAACAGCCAGGTTCTGATCGTTCTGTCCATTTTCCGATTTATAGATTAACTGGGGTTTAGCCACCTTACATTTTAATGTAGGCTGTAAACAGATATCTTAAGCTTTATTGAAAATGATTGTTGGTTCACGATATTGTGAGACACTATATATATATATATATATATGCATACACTCTCTCTCTCTTTCTCTCCCCAGCATTCTCTATTTTTCTCACTCTATCCCACTCTTTTATCTTGAGATGCTAATTAGCCTCATATGTCAATATTATCACATTCTCTCTAACGAGTCAACCTACTTGATTTCAGAGGCATTCAATACTGTACAGTACTTCTTAACCAACACATAAGTCATTATGCAGGGAATAAAGCATCACAGCATGTCATCACATGAAAGGAAAATTATTTTATATATATATATATTAAGACAGGGTGCTTTGTAATGTTGGCACATTTTCCCACTACCATAAAGTCTCCAGTGGCAGAAACTTGCTCACTATTTACAAAGCTCTAACACTGGAGACTCCTTCCATAAATGCTAAATAATTATATATAGTTTATTGCAAAAGTGTTGAGCTCTCTCCTAATTTCTCCATATTTTGCTCCATTTTTATTCTAGTCTTAAGAAATAGTTGTCCAGGTTTCCTGAAGGACTTTTTTTGTCTCTCATTTTCAGTCCAGACCTGTACCTTTCCAGTTTCAGAGGAACCTTTTTTATTTGTTAAGCCACACTGTGACCTATAAACCATTCAAGCACAAACAACATCTAACTTAAGGCATGAACCAGTAAGAAACAGGTGCAGATGATCAGTCCAGTGATTATTATACTGGTGATGCTGAATGCTGAGTGGTTGGAACAGACGAGAGGGGAAATGAGGTTGCTGCTGACAACCTGTTTTTAAATGGTACCTTTGTAGTAAAATATCAATTAATACTTCAATTTAATATGAAGAAACATAGGATGGCTTTTGCACAATATTCTACTTTCCACATAAGAATATTTCCTTATTATAAGCCTTAGATTTTAGATTAGACATACTGTACATAATCTTCCATACAAATCCTGGTGGAAACGACTGCAGAAGCAATAAGGAGCACAAACCCATACTTTAAGATTACTCCTTTAAAAGTACAGAAATAACTACCTTTGCTATACGCCCATGGCATTCTGATAACGCTTGAGTAGAGAGATTAGGAAATTATGGTCTGGTCTTTGCCTTGGGGCGGATGAAGGTCAGTATCTCTTTGGCATGGCGTACAGTTTATATCAGACCTTTCCAACAGAAAGAAAAAAAAACAGAAACAGCAGCAGGAACTCGAAGGACAAGTAGAAAGGAACATTAATAAAAATGATTCTATCATGAGAACATGCTTTGTGCTAAAACTTACAAAGATGTCCTGCATATCCTCAAATCGAGCCAAAATGAGACCTTTGTTTTTATTACAGCTTTTATTGTTAAGTTATTGTTGCATTCCCATGTGCATTAGTCGGTTTAAAAAATAAAACTTCTGGCTTTCAAGAAAGCGAGTCCGCAGAAATATTTGTTCCAGTCTTGAGAATTCACTAATCAGCTTGGGTTCCTTAACAAACAAGTGAAGCTAATTAGTGAAATCCAGAGTTCGTCCGGCTAGCAGCATCTTTACACAACAACCTTCAATTAATTCTGCCCAGCATCCAGATACCGTGCTAGGCTGTCATTACCGAGGTCCAATAATGATACGTACGGCGTGATAGCACTACATTAGCCATGCAGAATATGTCAAAAAATGATCATGATGCTGAGTGACAGCCGCATTAATTAACCGACTAACAAGTGCTACAGAATTTCTTTTTAAAAAGCTTCTAAAATACCTATTTACCCAAGATTATTATTATAGGAAGATTTTTTTCTTCTTCCGTGAAACAAGTACAAGTAAACAGGAATTGGTTTGCGCATAGATTAAAAATGAAATAACCCAAGATAGTTTAGTTTTAGGGTTTGTATTGATGGATTTAATGACACTTTATAAGGGTAATCATCCATTAATCCATCCATCTATGAATCCATTCATCCATCCATCCATCCATAGATGTATGAACCAATTTGTCCATCTATCATCTTACTCCTAATATAAATACTTTACTGAGTGGCCATAAATACCTAGTACCCTTCTCTCTTTTCACTCTCTCTGTAACTCGGTGCATTCCCTGAATACGCAATGAACACCTGCAAAGCGAGGGTCGAATTAGGATTCCAGACCATTCCACACACTCTTAATTATAGGAGTTTCACATGCTAATATTGTAGCGACCATGAGCACCCATACGACTAAACCACGCCGCAAACATCCCAATTGCTCTGTATTCTTACTGTCTAAAATGGTTATTCAGATTCTCTCTCTCCCTCTCTCTCTCTCTCTCTTTTCGCTAGCTTTGGGCACTTAGGTATGTGACAAGGACACCGATGTATTGAATCTCGCCATGACCAGTTTATCCTCTCTAATTTCCATAGCTATCATAGTCTGCCTGTGCACATCTAAACTTGCAGAGCAAATTTAGCAAGCAATTCTGCTTTTTTTTTTTTTTTTTTTGCAGGGCTCCCTTAGACGGACCGAGACGCTCATTAAATAGCCCACACTCCAGCGTGCAGACCTTCCCCATGGGCCAGTTTTAAAAGCCTGTCTCGATCAGTCATCAATAATTAACTATCAGATTAAGTAGAAATGTTCGTCCTCGGTTATTCAAGGCTTTCTCCGAGACAGCTCAGAAGATGCCTGTAAACCTAGGAAGAGACAGCAAAGAACATGAAAGGCGAGTAGTTACGCTTTAAAGTGTAAATCAAATGAGGTTTATCAACTTAAATAGCGTCGGCGCATACCTGATGAACACCTGCGAACATAAGCAGAATACAGATACGGGTTTAAACCATCTTCCGGGAGACGTCCAACATCTTTGACGTGGCATTAATAGCTGTCTGTGGTGCTGAGATTATGGTTTTATCTTGGTGTGCGTGTATGTGTGTGAGAAACTGATCAGCGGAGTTTACTCAAATCACAAACGACTGATTTCACTCCGCCAAATTGAGGATAATAGCTTTGTTTTTTAGTGTAATCGTTACAAAGGAAGAAGAAAAAAAGAAATACTTCTTAAACCTGGCCTGCTTAGAGAAAACAACAATGTGTACACTGTAAACAGTTTATCACTTTAAATAAGCCAGACATTGGTATTTTATTAACACCTGACCATGACGCCAATATGTTCTTACTAAACGTCCCATTCCAGATTTAGTCCCCATTTGCTCTTATAATAGCCTCAAGTTTTCTGGGAAGGCTTTCCACAATATTTTGGCTAGTGCGTATTGGGATTTGTGATTATTCAGCCACAAGGGCATTAGCGAGGTCAGGCACTCATGTTGGATGAGAAAGTCCTGTGTCCTATTGGAGTTCCAGTTCATCTTAAAGACGCTCAGTGGAGGTGAGATCAGGTCTCTATGAAGTTCACACAAATTCTTCTACTCCGACAATCCAGATCTTCATGGAACCTGCACTGTGAACAGGGTAACTGTCATGCTGGAGCAGGTTTGGGCCACTTAGTTCCTTAGTAAAGAAAAATCTTAATAATACAGCATACAAAGAATACAAATTCTTTACTGTGTATCTCCAACTTTGTGGCAACAGTTTGAAAAAGAACCACATACACATGTAATGGTCAATTTAATACCTATAATTTAGGATGACTGAGTGATACAATAGAAAAGATAGTGGTAGTATTAAATACGAGTGTGACAAGCTTTATTTATTGTAGCAACAACATGGTTGAAGAACATGTTTTAAGGACTTTATAAAGAACTGTTTTTATGCAAGAAAAGGAACTAATTATGCTTTTCATAACTTATTGTATTATTCTGTAATTATTCTGTTAATAAGGTAATCACTTATATTACTTCAGAAATGTTTTACTTTTAAATTGTTAAAATGTCATGTCAATTATACAGAAGAGGATTAGGGCCAATATGAAAATGTATTTCAGTTTTGACTTTAATCTTAGAATTCTTCTAATCTTAGGTAAGGTTTTTTATCTGAGATTAAAGTCAGAATTCAGGAAAACTAACATTTTAATTCTGAGGGTAAAAAAACAATTCTGAGACTAAATTCAGAATTTTGACAGTGAAATCAGAATTCGTAAATTAAATTAGAATTTTGAGAAAAAGAAAAGAAAAAAAAAGAAAAGAAAGAAAAGAAAAGAAAGTCAGAATTCTAAAGTTTAAGGCAATTTTAAAATTAATTATTATTTTTTTAATGACAGCCGTAATCCTCTTAATTACCTAAGAATTAAGACCAATTTTAGGAATAATTATATATTTTTTTAATGTTTGTATTGGATCAAGCTTCAAAGACAACACACACTTTTTAATGTTATATTTCATATAAAGTTACCTATAACCTTCTTCACAAATTCACAAATAAACTGTAGAAACAATAAAAATTCACACCACCATCACTGTTTATTTAGGTGTATATGGTAAAGTGACACTAAATCCAGGAAGTGTTTAAAACTTTTTAGCCGTATCTTTCCTTTAAGAAATTGAAGTTGACTGTGACTAATGCAATGCAACATCACTTCCCCCTGCAGCAGACTTCGGTTCACTCCAGCGGGCGTTTTTTTTTTTTTTTTTTTAAGGTGAACCACAGGCCACCAGAATGAAGAGCCAAATTGGTGCTAAATCTACCTCACACAATACTACTCTATCTATCTATCTATCTATCTATCTATCTATCTATCTATCTATCTATCTATCTATCTATCTATCTATCTATCTAGTGAAGTGTATTATCACACTCTTTCTCTGTTTTTGTGTCTCTATTCCCATGTTTTTGATCCACAGCTGTTGGAACTAATTAAAACATCTTGTATCGTTTAAAACTAAATACACTGTGTATGAATTTCCAAGTCAGAACACAAATCAAACAGCATAAATATAATGCTATTAACTCCCCCTAATGTAGCTTTATATTACACATTAGGCAGCCGAGCCCTAAAAAGACTTGTAAAGCTGGCGGAATGACGGCGATGATATTGTAATTAGTCCCTATTGTACGACCAGGACTCTCCCTCATCTAAAAAGCCATATGTTCTTAATAGAGCCTATCCATCACGCACTCCCCCCTTGACTGGTCTAGTGTGGGCTCTTGTCTCTGTGTAACTGTGTAGCGCATGGTGTGTAGCATCGATGGTGCCACGTGTGAGGGTGTTCGGTTGGTCAAGATGAACAGAGGAGGGGGTGAAAGCATTCGAATGGCATATGTCTGCCCCTCTGCTTGTAACCAGCTTATTAATTAGCTGTCAGGTGGACAGCCGTAGGTGTGGGAAGCAGATGGGGCAGGTAGTGATCAGTGAGCTGAGAGGGAGGAGATGACACACACACACACACACACACACTCCAGACACCAGACCATTTAGAGTGCTCCAAACATCCTAATGCACATCGCATTATTCAGGTTCTTTACATAACCAACATGGGTGTTTCCAGAGGGTTTGTCAGAGAAAACTGACTCTAGAAGTTTTATTACTTCTTATGGCAGCCTTTTACCAATCTGTGGCTTGTCTAGACAAAATGGTCCCTTTGTGAATGTGGTGTGTGCGTAGACCGTGATGGACTGGCATCCCATCCAACTCAACCCTGAAGATGAATGAATGAATAAATGAATGGATTAATTAAAAAGTTAATTTATCAGATTTTACCTAGATAGATGGCCCACTGAAGTGTCAAGTGATTAAAATGAATCTTTTCAGCTTGCTGTGCATACATTCCCCTTTGAAAATGTTTTAGCGGCAAGGTCAGTTCTTTGGTTTTTGCTATACACTTGAGAGATTTAGGATTAAATTTAGGTGAGAAGTTGAATATACTGTTATTAGATTAGAAGTCAATAGATTTTTATCAGCTTCTGTCAGTTGTTGGTTGATTGGGGATGTTTCATCCTTTGGGCTCCATTTGAAGAGGTAAAGCACACTCTGGTGAGTGACTTGGCCAATCGAAAATCTTCTATTTCTTTTTCCACACTGTTGAAGTTCTTTGCTGCGTTTTAGGTCCTTGAATTTTAAAATTCATAAAATTCTTTAAAATTATTAAATTTCCCAGAATTGTATTTCCCCTCAGAATTTTAGATTAAGTAGTCCCCTCATGACTTTTTAAAATAATTTTAATTTTAAATTTATAATTTTTCCGTCTCAGAATTCTGACTTTCTTTTTCTCAAAAGTCTTAATTTAATCTCAGAATTCTGACATTTTCCCCTCAGAAGTCTTATTTTAATCTTAAAATTCAGCTTTTTTCCTCAGAATTCTGACTTTATATCCCCAGAAGTCTTATTTTCATCTCAAAACTCTGACTTTTTTCCCCTCTGAACTAGACTGCGCGGGATTGTTTTTCTAGTCCCGCTCCCGCCCTCTCCCGCGAGGTTTTATCCCGCACCCGCCCGCTCCCGCTATATATTCACTCTTTGTTCACCCGCTGCCCGCTTAGTATAATTTTCTTCCCGACCCGACCGTTCCCGCAAAATTTTTATCTGTTTCCAGAATCTCACATTTAAACCGAAAGAGAGGGATAACAAAAAAA
>JAQQZT010000013.1:13007728-13019024 GCA_030068275.1 Clarias platycephalus | reverse complement strand
TCGAATTGAATCGAATCGTTATCTGGTGAATCATAATCGAATCGAATCGTGAGGGCAGTGCCAATGCACACCCCTATTACAGACAGTACATTACATTTTCTTTAAGGCATCAGGATCATCAGCGGTTCTTTTAGGTGCTGTTACTGTAGGTATGGCTTCTGTGGATCAGACTTGTTTGTCCTGTGGATGCTTGATTGGATCGAGATCTACAGATTGGGATTTGCCTGCTGGGCCTGTACCTTAATTTCACCTATGCCTGGATAAAATTGTTCATTCTCATGACAAGTACAAATCAGAATAACAACAACAACAACAAAAAAATGTCCAGAGACCAAACTTGAACCTTACAGCCTTGTTTGCATAATTGCCAGTGATTGCATGCCAACAAATAGGTTTCAGAATTGAAAAGTAGATTAGGTTGTCCAAATGTTATTTTCAAGCACTACAAAATGAGACCCTTATAACCCAAAAATAGAGGGAGTCCAGACGAGCATAAGGAGCGAATAACAATAAAACCTCAGTCACCCATGGTCTATACACTTCATCCTGTATAAAAGGTCACGGTGGGGGAGCACAAGGCAGGATACACCTTGACACCAGAGGGCCAATCAATTGCAGGGCACACACATACACATACAGTACACACTCATTCACACATGATGGGCAACACCAGTCTGTGGGAGGACCTACTGGAGAAACCGGAGGAAACCCACCAAACTCCATGTACACAGACCCCGAGGTGGGAATCAAACCTGGACCCTGGAGGTGCGAGGCAACAGTGCTAACCACTAAGCTGCCGTGCAGCCACAAAGAACCCTAACAACATTTATCAGTTTATTTCACAACCCTTAAAGAAAGGGGTGTGGGAAAAGCTGACGGCCGAGCAGATATGAAGAATTCAAAACACTCTGTAGCTATTTCGGTGCAAAACGCTATAAATACAACCAACTCTACCTTTTACATGCAGTCTATTCATGTCGTATTTTAATCTTCTCCTGTACGTAGTGCTGCAAACCACATTCCAGTCCAAGCACACTCAAGTCCAAGCACAAGATGCTGTGATCAATTTCTAGACAGAGCAAGGTGCTTTGCATGATGACACTCTTGTGTAACACACAAAACACATTCCCGCTCCGGATGCTGCCGATTCCTGTAGAATCGTGTCTCTCAAATTAAACACAAATATAATTTTATTATTAAAAATTGAAAATAAAGGAGTTTTTTTTTTTTAATTAATAAAGTCTACTTTTAAGAGTTGAAGAATATTTAGGGAACCGTATGATCCCAATCCCCCCCCCGCCCCTCCCCTTCCTTAGGGTTTGTATTATGTAAGACAAAAGACAGTTATAAATCCCACAGCTGTCATGCTTTTGCGTTAAAAATAAAACGCTGGTTTGGACTGCTTTCTGATATTATGTAAGGCGTATTTCATCCTCTTGCACAGCATTCAAATCAAACTTTTGTTTGCTATCACGCTATTTTTATTCCTATCCAATATATTGCATGTAGTGCCTAAGTTTCTGGAGGCGGAGGTGGAGGCGTGCGGCGTTGTGCTGCTGTTTCGTGTGCATTATTTTTCCATTAAAGAAATAGAAGTTGATCCAAAAGACACGCGAGCTAACAGATAGAAGAAGAAGAAGAAGAAAAAGAAAAAAAAGGTCTCTACACATGCCTCAAATACAGAAACACACCAATTTAATCATGTTTACTCTATTTGCTACAATAAATACACACTCACACACACACACACACATACACACAAATAACTCAGTCACTAAGCATGGGTCTTATTGATCCAAAGAGAAAGATAATAAATTTACACCAGGATCAGCTGTGATGTATTTGCAACTAGCAGTCTCAGCTTGATCTTCCGACCTTACACACACACATACACACACACACACACCATTTATTGAATGCTGGCAGGAACAGGTTCTTCTCCAGCAGTTCCTCAGGGAATGCAGTGATTATCTTTAAGTCTCTTGGTGTAGCTGACTGCTGCCTCTCATCCGCTCTTAACACTCCTATGTCTCCACATGAAGACAGATGAGTGTGTTAAAACGGACAGTCAGACCACCTCGGGGGGAAAAAGCACCACTCGGGGAAGAGCTTAACTCACTTAACGCTCGACCTTGGTCGTTATGGAGCTAGCGGAAAAATGGGCCTCACATCTGAGGAGCTTTCATTGAGACATCTTTTTTTCTGTCCTGACACACACACACACACACACACACTCCAAACCCATCGTGCTAACTCTCATCCAGCAATGTTTTGTCTTTCAGAGTCCATGAACGGACACTGAGCCTGATCCACGCAGTTGTCTCTACACATACAAGTATACAAGCTTTAAGACAAGTTTCGGTATTTCTGGAATAGGACGATGCCAATTTGTTGTCATCCGTCTCACTCAGATTCAGCTTACAGGCTGCTCTGGGCTGTTTACTGTCACTGGACTACTCGATGAATGACAGAAGGCCTACCAAAATTCTATCAATAGTCTCGCGAAATGAGTCTGACTAAGCCAAAGCGAATATGCAGACATATGGGAATCCTCCGGGTTTAAATAAATATGATGAAGGAAGTCTTAAATGTGAGGCGTTGACATATGGCTTTTCCTGTACTTACTTTGTCATATTAATGCAACGGGGTGTGAAGTAGTTCTTTAAAAATGAGAGGTATTATTCGATTTTGTCACAAAATCTTTCATGATTTTGCATATTTTAGACTGTAATGTAGTATAATATAGGCGTCCAAAACTGTGCAAATTTACACATATTGATAATGCCACAAGGCAGGTTTATGGACATATGGATGTAGATTTGGGTGGTATGGTGGTGTGGTGGTGCACCTCCAGGGTCCGTGTTCGATTCCCGCCTCAGGGTCTATGTGCATTGAGTTTGCATGTGCATTGAGTTTGCATGGACCCGGGTTTCCTCCGGGTACTCCGGTTTTCTCCCACAGTCCAAAGACATGCAGATTAGGCAAATTGTCCTTCCCAAATTGCCTGTAGTGTGTGAATGACATGAATTGGCACTCCATCCAGGGTGTACCCTGCATCAGGCTGTAAGCATCCTGGGATAGGCTCCAGTAGCCCCCCCCCCATGATAAAAAAGCTAGAGCAAAGAAAAAATCCCTGAAATGATGAGGACCCATAAAATGTTTTACTAGGGTATGTTCATGGTTTAATATGGTAAACTGAAGTACATACCGTAGTATACAGTACTGTAGTAATTCCCAGAGTAATATAGCACTTGGTAGTACTATGGGAAACACAGTGGAATACCATCATAAGTACTGTGAGTATCGTGGTCATACTACTGTATGGTGTGCACCACAATACCTATTGAACGTTGGTAGTCACTGTGGTATTTAATAAATACCATGGGACTCAATAAACTATTGTGGTACCCAGTGAGTACCATGGTATTCACCAAAGTATGTGTTGTGTTATGAATACATTATTAACATAATGGTACGTTCTGTATGCATAAAATGTATACATTAGCGTTTGACAGTATCCTAGTAAATGTTCCATACTATCAAACAGTGCATGGTAGAATAATGTACCATACTATAGTACATGTTCTGTTGTACCAAAGTACATAGAGTACTGTGGTAGGACCATGTACCATAGTGTGGCACATTGCTATGTACTACAGTATATCAGCAAATAAGTATCATGGTACTGTCAAAAATATATCATTAGACATTTACCATCCATCTAGGAACCTTTGTAGTCCAACTAGAGACCATGGAGACCAATGGCGATTACCATTGTAATTATTCCTATTGTATTTATTCCCATTCCAATTCCATGGTGGGCATTTAACCTAATCTGCATGTCTATGGACTGTGGGAGGAAGCCAGAGTACCTGGGGGAAAACCCACCAAGCATGAGGAGAACATGCAAACTCCATAGACAGTACACACACCCCAAGGTGGGAATCAAACTTAGACGCTGGAGGTGCAAGGCCACAGGCCATGGTAACCACTAAGCCACTATACCACAACCATAGTACCTATAATATGGTAAAATGCTTATGGGGAACCATCCTCCAAAGAGAACATATCTTCTTCTGGAGGACTGTGGATAGTTAGATTATAAATGACTATAGTAGACATGTAGAGGGATACACTGATGATAAGGCGTGGTGATGTTCAGCATTATTATATTGTGAATAAGAGTCCTGGAAGAAGAAGCACAGGATAGTTTTAAAGGTCACAGAAGTGGCTAAGTCTCTGATCAGATTATCCACTGATGTAAGAGTTGTCTTGGGCATTAACTGTTTTTTTGGGGAGGGAGAAATTGGTACATATACAAGTTGGATTGTCCACCGGAGCAGGACGTCCATGCAGAAGTAGTCAAGCGAAAGGAAACACTGCAGTAAAAGTGTGTCACGTTCATGTTCAGCCCAAATTGTTCAGCGATTATGTTGCATTTTCCTTCTCAATTCTCAACACTTTCACGTTTCACGATTATGCGTTTTTATTGTCGACCGAATGGAAGTGATTTACACACAAACAATGTTATTACCTTTGAGTGAAAATGGTTCAATAAATATGTGCGCGATGTGCAAAGAAGACATTTAGTGCCTCTTTTCCTAAAGAAATTGTGTCATGGGCAATAAACACAGTTTTAACACAGTTCCAGAAATCGACCGTAACCTTAATTGCCATAATATTGTATATACTGAGGCTAATATATACATAATTAATAATCATTTAATTCTTCAATCCTTCACAGAATTATGGACTCACTTTTATGGAGGTAATATCGTGTAATTTTATCTGGTAATTATGCGTGTAAGAAGTACATATTACAATAGTCGTTCCGCATGCTAATTGTAAATTACCTTGTGTCATGAGTAAAAGCTGATTCAACTAAACTGTGGATGCGTATGTAGAGGTGGTGGCTAACAATCTCTTTTTAACCTTATGATATATGATATTTGATCACTCACTCACTCACTCACTCACTCACTCACTCACTCACTCACTCACTCACTCAGCATCTATACCATTTTATCCTGTATACAAGGTCATGGGGGTCCTGCAGCCCATCCCAGGAGACACAAGGTGGTGTATATCCTGGATGGGGTGACCAGATAATGATTTAGATTTTTTCCCCCCCTTTACATCTCATAATAAAACCCTCAGAACTTATCCGAAGGATGCACTGAAAGACCTGACATATCATGAGGAGGAAAATAAGCTCCTGTGTTGCACTCTCTCGCATCATGCAGTTCTTTTTTTATCCTCATGAAGAGAATGCTACACTATGTCCAAATAAATGCTGAGACATCTTGGTCCCTCAGCAGTCAATGCCAAAAGTTTCAGCAACCCCGATCTTTCTCTCAAATAATATTAAAGTTGTTGATTTAATATTGATGTTGATGTTTTTTTTTTTTCTTTTTTTCCATGGACCTGAAATGTTAGCCTATTTCATTATAAATATGTTTGTTATGCTAATCAAACCGTAGGATTAGAAGCTATTCTTCAGTTTGGATGTCATCATGTAAGTAAGATGTTAACAAATATTGCCATGCTAATAAATGCAAGGGCAGCCGTAATCATGCCTTTGAGTAAAAAAAAAAAATAACAGTGATAAAAAAAAAAACTGTCATGCCATTGTCTCTTCATGGTTGTTTCAAAACTGCACACTGCACAACTCATTAAAGCAATGCAAAGTAGCAATGCAAAGCATGTACGTCTACAGCAAGTAAAGACCAGCAAAAGTGTGACATAAACAGATCTATTGTGCTGCCAATGGAACCCATTCTATAGATTTCTGAAGGTCTTTTTTTTAACCTGAAAATGTAATGAAAGGTCTTCAGTTCTCCAGGGGCATCTATGCTGGGGTGCTTGGTCAGGAAATTTTTACAATAGGAGTCCTGTCCCATTATTTAGTCCTGGTCAGGTATATATGGCAGAGTTAAACCATGCATGGTGTCAGTTCATCAGTCTGAACAGGAAAATACAGCCATCATGACTATGGGCAAGGTAACCATTAACAATAGACAAATTTTTTGTTTCAAGCAATTTTGTCTGTCTCATTGTGATCCTCGTGTCCCAAACAGGTTATCTTCTACGAGGACAGGAACTTCATGGGGCGCTCCTATGAGTGCACCGGTGATTGTTCCGATATGCACTCGTACATGAGCCGCTGCCACTCCTGCAGGGTGGAGAGCGGATGCTGGATGGTCTACGACCGCACCAACTTCATGGGAAACCAGTATTTCATGAGGAGGGGCGAGTACGCTGACTACATGAGCATGTGGGGCTGGGGCAACAACTGCATCAGGTCCTGCCGCATGATCCCCATGGTACGGTGATGGATTTGTAGGATCATTTCCGTCTTAATTTAGTATATATATTATATTGCATTTCCTGCAGTAGTTAACCGAGACTTAAATTAATCCAACAGTACAGAGGATCGTACAGAATGAAGGTCTATGAGAGGGAGAACTTCATGGGTCAGACGATGGACGTGATGGACGACTGTGATTCCTTCATGGATCGCTACCACTGGTCCAACAGCTTCATGTCCTGCAACGTGATGGACGGCCACTGGCTCATGTATGAACATCCTCAGTACAGAGGCAGGATGTGGTACTTCAGGCCTGGAGAGTACAGGAACTTCAGGGACTACGGTGGCATGAGGTTCATGAGCATGAGGCGCATCATGGACTCCTGGTATTAAAGTCGTTATACTGATTATTGAAACCAGTTTTCAATTAAAAAAAAGTTTTTAAAAGTGTTTTTTATGCTGGTATTTTTTTTCATGCAAGTTATCTGAAATGTCCATAATTAAGTAGTTCACTAATATCTTGGGTAATTACAATGTTAAAAAAGAGGCATTTCAATGTTAAGCGAGCACCTTTTGAACTTGTTACTAATTTTATTTAGGCTTTTATATTTCATTTCAAGCAACATTCAGGCTCTCCAAAATAGAAGAAATTACAGATTAAGTAATTACTCGCTTTTTAATTTTGTCTTATTTTTCCCCAAAGTGCTTTGTCTGACTTCCTTATAATTAACAAAAAAGGTTAAAGTATTCTAAGGCAGACCTCATACAGAAAGTCTTCTTTAAGTGTATAAAGAAATATCAAGTTTTATCTATTGGTCTTATTTATCTAAAAAAGAAAAAAGAAAAAAGCAGCCTCCATTTTCATACTAAAATTGATGGTAGTGTTTTGATTTATGGTAGGAAATGTATTTTTAAGCAAAAGAAGAAGAAAAAAAAATAAATAAATCCACGACCATTCAGGCGTTAAAAATAAAATAAGTGCAGACACTGAAGTTTCATTTGCAAGACAAAAGTGACTTAGTCAAAAGCTTTTAGAGCTTCTGTCTCAAATTGAACTCATTTAAACAAGAACTGGAAACCCTTATTTATGCATGAATTTTCCTTTAAATCCTTTCAGGCTTAATAAACAAATGCAGTCCGCTCTGATAGCATTGGAATGGCAAAGCCAACTCGTTCTGATTTATTCTGAATATATTCGGGTTTAAAGATCAGAAGAGAAATATTGCTTGCAAGATCAGAATTTAAGCTTTCGTTTTCGGGTATTTACATCTAGATGTGTTAAGGAAGTTTTGTTTTTGAATCCACTCAAATTTCAATTCGAGCAATTCAAAATATCGAAACATGCGACGTTTCTTCTCGCCCACACGTGCAATGTTAGAAACCATAACTCCAAATGTCTGCTCTTGATTTGATCCCTGGGTTTCACCTGTGAAAACTGCATTTGTTTATAAAAAGAATAAACCAACATTACGGTCAGTGTGAGCTGTCTACGAAAGAAAATCAATTCGTTGTAAAGCTGAGAGAGGAGAGTGGAACTTGATCAGAACCATTGCACAAGCACTGGGCATACAACAATTCGGAATGGATATGAAAACAACATCAGAAACATTGTAGGAGCTGTGAAGGAAAACTCCAAACCAAACTTCATTGATACTCTATAAGCAACAACATAGTGCAAGGCTGAATGTACAGTATCACAATCTAGCTTTCAAGGCCATGCCACAAGACGCACAGCCCTTATTGGCCACAAGAATCAAAAGGCCAGACTGTAATTTGCAAAGAAATCAGGTTCTGAAACCAAGATTAACCTCAAGGTCTAAGTATAGGATTGAAGAGATCTGCTTATGATTCAAAACAAGTATAGTGAAGGTCATGTCACACTGTATCTTGGGCTTGCATGGCTGCTTCTGGAATGGGTTTATTAAAATTTTCTCGTGATGTAACTCATAACAGTACCATTCATTCATTTATTTTTTTATACCACGTATCTGGTATTCAGAGCCTAGACCCGGGAGGCTTTGGGCAGGAGGTGGGGTACACCCCGGATGGGGTGCCAATCCATCACAGGGCTCGTTTGGGAATGCCACACATTTGGGAATGCCAATTTGCATAATCGGCATGTCTTTGGACAGTGGGAAGAAACCGGAGCGCCCGGAGGAAACCTACTAAGCACGGGGAGAACATGGAAACTTCATGCACATGGATTTGAACCCACCTCAGGTCTGCAGGGCGACCTGACTAAGCCACTGTTCTGTAAGGACCATACCAGCAGAATGAATTTCGAAATCGAGAGAAATACTACAGCGAACTGCATCCAAACTAATTGGGAGGGACGTCATCAGGCACTTCCAACTCATCAACGTGGGACAAGAAGAAGATTTTACACTGGCGAGGTCAATCACCAGACCTCAACCCAACTGAGCAGCATTCCAAATCTTTGAAGACAACCATGCTAACAACCAGACAACCAACAATTGTTTGATATTTTGACCAGCTAAAACTTCCACTACTTCCAGCGAGGACTGTACATAGTTTTAAATGAAAGCATTTTAACATTTGTGGAGTTGCTAATTGCTGTGAAATGACTGATCTGCGTTGACCTGGACAGCATCTGTGCTGTAATACTGTACATATCACTGTGCTTAGAGCTGTTTTGACACATTGCATAACCCATCATTGTCTGTTCTTGTCAGAATGACATCCTATGTTCTTGCGATATTGAGCTGTTCCGCTCCCAATTGTGAGCTATTTTAGCATATAGTCCTTTTTTAAGAGACTCAGTGTACACAAGTATTTTATAGGGAAAATGCAGGTGGGCTTAGAGTTTGCACATCTACTGTAGCTGTGCAAATATGTTGGAAATGTATATCAGGATTTCTTTATAACAGGCATAATTTATGAATTTATGTGGCATTCACGAAAATCTAGTTAGTTTATCGTAAAAAGATTCGAATCCTGTAAAAACTCCGCAGTCTGCGTATATATAAATGTTAAGACATATTTAATGTGTTTAAAGCAACATTTTTCAATTGCTCACACAAATGAATTGATATTTGAATTGCATAAACCGGTTATTTCATATAAACAACATAAATAAATCATTAAGAAAACTATCAAATACATAAAATTGGCCAACTGGAGACAGGAAGTGGAATGGATCCCTGTTTAAGGACTTTAGAGTTAGCAGCGTGTGTCTACAGTACTGCGCAAAAGGCTTGAACCACCACATTTTTAAAAAAATATATTTTGCTTCACGAGCCAGACTTTCTTGTAATTTTATTGTAGTCTTGAGGTTTCCTCAAGGACGTGGTTCGCCAGTCCGTGCAGCTGACCAGTTTCAGAGTCTTTTGTTTCTTAAGCCGCAAACTAAATTGTGAATCATTCAAGGATTAAAAGTATCAAACTTAAGGCATGAACCAGTGAGAAGCAGGTGCAGATGAGGCTGTTGATTAGTTATACTGGTGATGCTGAACGCGGAGTGGTTGGAACAGACGAGAGGGGAAATGAGGTCGCTGCTGAAGTTGTTAAATAAACGACCATCTTTAATTCAAATTTTTTTCAATTCAATTTTATTTATACTGTATAGCGCTTTTAATAATGGTCATTGTCTCAAAGCAGCTTCACAAAAATGAAAGAAATTTAAAAAAAGAAAATTTTTGTTAAGTGTGTATGTGTGAGAAAAATGTGTCTAGATAATAATGAGATGAATGAAATGTCTCTGATGAGCAAGGCAAGGGTGACGGCGACAGTGGCAAGGAAAAACTCCCTGAGATGGCAATAGGAAGAAACCTTGAGAGGAACCGGACTCAACAGGGAACCCATCCTCATCTGGGTGATAACGGATAGAAATTATATAACATCAAGTTCTTTAAATTAACATGAAGTCCAGTTCAGCATAGTTTAAGTAATTTAATATGAAAAAATAAGGGATGGCTCAAGACCTTTTTTATAGTACTGTATGTTAGACAAAATGCTGCAGTGGAAGATGGCGCCTGTGTCGGCATGCCGTCTACTGCTCTCCTGCCTGATAGTATGGTTGAGTGCGTTGTACTTGAACTGTGGCGCCCTTATAGTTTACGATCGTCAGACCCTTTTGGATATTCGATCAACACTTTTAAATTTTCATAAGTCGGACATGGAGTGTGTTTTTAACAAACAGTATAAGTATTTTAAAACGGATATTCCGGACTGTATTCGCCGCTGGCCTTTGGCCATTACACGGAGGAAACGCAAGAGAAAGCGTGGGTGTCGGGGAGGATTTGCGATCAAGTTAAAAGCCCGTTTGCATGCGGGTTTTACTTCAAGCACGTTTCCCGAGCCGCGATATGGAGGCTCTGTGGTTTGGCGTCTTGTAGATCAGGCGCACCGGTGGCTCCGATGTGTCCTCCCCCTGTCTTCACCCTCTTCCCCCCGGCGTGGATTCCCTCGGATCGGCCGATATTTCCGGAGTACTGGCGCTGCTTGTGGCGTGCTACGGCCGCTGTGTAGAGCCTCACTCTTACCCGGCGTTGCTCCTCCACTTAAGATGGCTTTAATTAATGCTCGTTCAGCAGTAAATAAGTCATTTCTGTTGAATGACTTTTTTTCCACGCAAAATCTAGATTTTATGTTCATTACTGAATCATGGATTAAGTATGGTGATCTCATTCCCTTCTCTGAACTGGTTCCGGTTGACTGTATATTTTTTAACTCCCCCCGTCAAAACAGACGTGGGGGTGGGCTAGTGACTGTCATGAAAAACTCTTATCGTGCGCAGTGCTCCTCTATCTCCCCAGATATTTACACCAGCTTTGAAGTTCAACTTATCCACCTTGACTGGAACGGTCCTATTTGTCTAGGGCTGGTTTACCGTCCTCCATATTCAGATAAGGACTTTCTTCAGCAATTCACCGACTTCATTGGTAACATCGCTACCAAATTTGATCGTTTCTTATTGCTGGGCGATTTTAACATTCATGTTTGCTGTCAGTCAAACCCTCTTTCGAGGGA
>JAQQZT010000013.1:12930829-12951016 GCA_030068275.1 Clarias platycephalus | reverse complement strand
GTCTATATATATATATATATATATATATATATATATATATATATATATATATCTTTCATTTTAAAGTACATGTGATAAAATTTTAAAGTCTTGAGCCACCCATTATTTCTGTATATTAAATTAATACTTATTGAATTTTAATTAAAAAGGCCAGGGTAGCTCAGTGCTTAAGGTGTTGGTTTACTGATGTAGGTCCCAGGTTCGAACCGCTGCAGCAACCTCATTTCCCCTCTCGTCTATTCCACCGACCCAGCATTCCGCATCACCAGTATACTCTACTAATCACCAGACTGATCATCTGTCATCATCTGCACCTGTTTCCCACTGGTTCCTGTCTTGAATTAGATGGTTTTAGGCTTAAATGATGCACTGTGTGGCTTAACAAGCAAAAAACATTCCTCTGAAACTGCTTAGGTACAGGGACTAAAAAAAAGTTTTAAAAAACTAAAAATGAGAGGCAAAAAAAGTCCTTCAGGAGAACTATTCCTTTTATAAAAGGACAAGTCTGACTCTTTGGAAGCAAAATATAAAGAAATGATGGCTGGCTCAAGACTTTTACTCTTACATAAGAATATATATATATATATATATATATATTAAAAATAAAACGCATTTAGTTTCTCTATAGCATCTACTGTATGTTTTTATGTATCAGCAAAGCAAATCTCTTCCAAATACTCCAATGGGTGATTGGTTTTTCATATTACTACCCAGAAATCAAAAGCAAAAATACAAGCCTAGGAATCTCAAATGATCAAGTGTTCAAATCTGTGAAATTTGAACATTTGAAACCCCCCCCCCCCGGTCACGTCTGCCATGTTGCACAATTGTGCCACTGTGCCATCATGTGGCAACGACAGGTTTTCTGATGGACTGCAGATCTGAAATCAGCACTGACGCCGAGAAGGACACTGAGACGCCTTGGCAGATTTTAAATGGGAGACGCCTCAAGAGATGAGATCTGTCACTCGCATTATTTGATGTGAATCTCCACTACTTCCATTAATTTGGAATGTGTTTCCCCTGACAAAGACGTTTCCCTGATTTTTATTTGGGTTTTTTTTCCCCCCGACTCTTACTCCCTCTCTTCTTCTCGTCTGCGCACCCGTTTTCTGTTTTTCATCTCCGCTTTGGGTTCTGGATGTTCTTAATCCTATTCAAATCCTATGCGGCGGCAGCTGTCGCCAATTCCATATCACAGTCTTCGACAGTGCGACAGTAGGGGAGAAAAAAAACTAAGACAAAAAGAGAGAAGGAGTGAGAAAAAAAAAACGAAAACAGAAAGACATGCATGTGTGAAAACGAAGCCAGGGAAAGTTTCCTTTCTCTGTCTAGAAGGGTTGGCTCAGTCTCCCCCTCTTCCTCCCCTCCTCCCCGCCCCCCCCTCCCAAACTGAAATATAAGCTGACTCGCACCGATGCCAGAGCGGACAGCGTGCTGTAAGATTTAATATCCAGTGGAGAATTCAGTCAATTAAAGCCCGGCCGTGAATAAAGTAATCAGCCTGACAGCATGCGCCCGAAACCTCAGCCAAGAAAGAAACACGGCATCGGAATAAACACACAGTGCTTTTATTGAGCTCTCAAATCGGATTGGTCAGAAGGTGATAATTTTCCATAACAGCGCAGCTTGGGCAGCAGTTTCACAGGTTTGTATTAATGCACCCATTTGTAATATGTTATAGTTTCTATACTGTAAGTAGTGCTGATTAAAGATAGATGGAAGAGATAAAAACTATCAATTGCTTGACAAAATCTAACGATTGCAAAGGTCAGCAGTTCTTGCAAGAACCGTATTGTCATCAATTGCATTTGCAAAACCCATCAAGCACCTTGATGAAACTGGATCTCATGACGATCTTCCCAGGAAAGCAAAAACCAAAACTTTCAAAAGTTACCAGACTAAAAAAAAATCACCAATTAACAAAGAAATAAACAAACATTAACAAACAAACTTACAAAGACATAGAAATCAGAAAAGACAATGGTAGCGTATATAAAAATCCATCATTATCTTCATCATCATGGTTCATTCTGCTCTTCTAGTGATAAAAAAAACTTGAAACTCTTTCATTCAACCGCAAAACCTACTGTAGTTATTATAACTTTTATCATTAATCACACGACCCTGATTTTCCTATAATATTTTCCTATAATCACACACCCTGTCATGTTTTATTTCTTCCAGGGTGAATGATCCAGAGTACGCTGCTGAACTCTTAGCTAGGACTGGGTTTGTCAGTCCTAATGAACGAGGAATGAATTTGTCATTAATGAAACAAGAACGCTGGAAACAGGATGAGTGTTTGGTGTTGTGGTGGTGACTGCTCCGTTTAACGTCTCCTGTCAACATCTGATGAGGACAAATGAGGAAATATTACAGTGCGGAATGACTGAAAATGTTACGTTACTGCCGTGTTTTGGGACAGTGGACCAGTTTGTAGCTGGTTCTATGGAGAGCAATTAGTTTACAGTTGCAAGCAACGATGACGGGCCCAAGCACCATGTGCCATGGCACAAAAAAAGGCATCGTCACGGCTGACCTGTTTACGATATCAAAAATCCCTCGACAATTTTGCATCCGCGATGTCTTTAGATTACATCGGCCCAGTCTGGTGACGATCGTATAAATTCCCTTTATGAAAAATCCATCGGGTGCGTTTTTGCGAACAACCGAAAATAACTGGCCTCCCGTTGAGTACATGATCTCTAAACGCGTACCAAGTTTCATGTGCATACATGCAAGTGTGGATGAGCTATGCAGCTAAATCTCTTGTGAGGGCCCCTGAGGGCGCCCTTGCCACACCCATGGCCCAGACTCTCAGACATCCTATGGCAGAGGATTCCAACCTGTCTGCCAATTTTCATGAGTTTTTGAGCATGTTACGACCCCAAGTCCAAAAGGGTGAGGGGAAAAAATCCTTTAGAAAACACCCTATAGTGCTTGGGCCCGAAATATAATGACATCATGGTAACTCAATTAGGGTCCAGTCTGGCAAATGAACGTTTATAAGGGTATCAGTGAAAGGTGTCAGCTGATAGAGATTATTGTCAGTGTTGTCAAAGGTAGTCATGTGACTGATACTTAGCCAGCCATCTTATCTTTATATTTCGCTTCCAAAGAGTCGAACATTCTTGTATTTTTAATATAGTCTTGAGGAATAGCTCTCCAGACGGGTGGCTCAAGACGTTTTCACAGCGCTGTATAATCGTGCCAGCACCACTAGACTAATGTTATAACACTGTCGCAAAATACACTGGCATAAATCTGCCATCACAGTGTCATCTAATTGCCATAAATAGAAATACCACGGATTCATTTGAGAGACAGAAAAATGTCAGGTTGTAATATTAATGTTTCCATCTAGTGTCGCGTTCAGAAGACACCGCTAAGCATCTTTTGACACCGTTATGAAGCGGTAGGTAGTGCAAATGAAAACTTAGCTTGATAAGGGTAAAGGTTTTTGATTTTATTATTGAAAATGATTGATCCATCAATCAATAATGTCATTTAAGGTTGTAAAATATTACAGAGTTTACTTGGTGGAATATTTACATATCTGTGTTCGGATTTTATTACGTCAAAGTCAAACGATCTTAAAAAGTTTTCATGTACAGTAGCCCTGAAATCACATTCAAGTAAACACATCGTCTATACCGCTGAATCTTGTATACAGGGTTGCTGGGGGACTGGAGTCTATCCCAGGAAACTTGGGGCACAAGGCGGGGTACGCTCTGGATAGGGTGCCAATCCATCGCAGGGCACACACACATACACATCACACTACGAGTAATTTGGGAATGCCAGTTAGCCTAATCTGCATGTCTTTGGACTGGAGAGGGAAACCAGAGTACCCGGAGGAAACCCACCAAGCACGGGGAGGACATGCAAACTCCATGCACACAGACCTGGGCCAGACTTTGGAGGTGCAAGGCGACAGTGCTAATCACTCAGCCACCATACCGCCATCAAATTTGGAACTGTAATTATTGTTGTTAAAAAAAAAAAAATTAAGTCAGACATTCTGGATACTCATCACAGAGCCACACACACACATGCACACACACACAGATGGGAATGATAATTGCTGACTCTTAATGTGTATAGTTTGACAAATCCTGTTAAATGCATATGCTCTAAATTTTATATACTGTACATCTGTTATTCTGCTTCTTCTTTTTTTCTTTAAAAAAATGTTTTCATTTTAAAGGATCAGTGTAGATGCTCTAAATGTTTTGAAATATAATAACTATTATTATTATTATTATTATTATTATTATTATTATTATTACTCTGGTACTTGACATGACCTTGATATCAAAATCCAATTTTCACTTTTATGACATCACTAAACTCATCCTTCCTTCACTATCTTGTATCTGCTTTCAATGCACTATATTCAGCATACTGTATTTTCATACATGCATGCTCATCTCCCTACACACACACACCATTTCAATCACCTTTTAATGACGATTCCCCCCCCCACCACGCCTCTTTCCACTTTTGCACGCCTCTCTGCTTTGATTGGTCAGTATATATTCAAAGGGGCGGAGATCCGGTGGATGCATCGCCATCCTGAGTGTTGTTCTAATTAGTACCGAGGTCAAAGCCGGTCTCGTCCACAGACTCGCACATCCACTCTCGCACGCTGACATTTTGACATGTGTTAAACAAACTCTCGCTAAATGATGCCGAACCTCATCCTAAACTGTGCGTGCGAGTCAGAAATGTAGTTTTTTTTTTTTTATCTGTTAAACTTTCAGACTTGATGGTGGGCTCGGCGAGAACTCTGTGAAATCGTGCTGTTTCTGTGAAATCTGTCTCTCGTGCTGTTCTCAAATTGGCCCAACATTACGGAACTGCAACGGCTGACGACTCCGACGCGCGGATAACGTGTGACAAACAAACACCTGCCGTCTGCGCGATAAAGCGTGTGCGTGCGCGCCCGTGCTTTGTACCTGACAAGTGTCGCAAAAACAGAACGCAAATAAAAACAATCTTTGGAATCACGGAACAGTCCCGTATCCGAGAGCCGCTTGCGTCTCGTCTCGTCTCCGTTTGCTTTGATTTACCCGGAAATAAAAGTCAAGGTGAGATTCGATCTAGTCCTTTCTCGTTTTTTTTCTACATCTTAACACCGGCGTCCCGCACTCGCCGCTCAGTCTGACTGACAGCCTCGGTTGCCGTGGCGAGGCAGGGTTGCTGCGATGAGGTCCGATAGAGTGATGAGCGCACAGATAGCAATTTGGCCCGCAAATTTGCGAGAGACTGAGAAAAGAGAGACCAAGAGAGAGACATAAATACAGGAAGGGCGTTAAATAGAAACTGAGAGAAACATACTAAATCTCTCTCTCTCACACACACACACATACACACACACATGCACACACAAAATCTATTTCTTATAAAATGTCAATCCATGTGCAAGCCAAAACTAGAAGGAGGGACATTTATGAGAATTTCTATTCCACTAAATTAAATAATAACTCACGTCCTCCACCTTTAAGTTGGGAATCACTCTAAACACCCCCCCCCCTCTCTCTCTCTCTCTCTCTCTCTCTCTGAGTGGATGTTTATGGCAGGAGGTGATGACTGTGTGGAGTGCTGTTCCAGTACATTACTGATTTATTACTCCATTAGTTACTCCTCACTCCTCACACACACACACACACACACACATACACTCTCCTTCTGTCACACACACCAATTTAAACTGTACAGCACTCCTCAAGAGGCCAGGGCACCACATCACTGTTTCACATTTTGTGAGGTCTAATTGGAGTATAAATAAGGGAGCCTTATTCAGATTTAGACTTTATCTAACATTTTCGGTCTCGAATAACCTCGGTGTACCGTCTTGTTTGAAAGTTAGTGGACCCTTCTTTAAAAAAAAGAAAAAAAAAGAAAATGTGTTTTTTGTAAAAAATCATCTGATCGGAGCGGGTCTGTGATGAATATGAACATATCATTCAGGTTCGCCCACCTGGTAATGTAAACTAATAGTTTCCTTCTTGAGTTTATGAGTTTCTCGCATCATTGTGGAGGAATTCTGACCCATTCCCAATAAAAGTTTGTGGGCTTCCGCTTATGCACAGCTCAGATCCCGTCACACCATTTCAATTATGGCGAGGTCTGGATTTTGACTGAGCCATTCCAAGACCATCATAGTTTTACTGATGTGCTTCGACTCACTGTCCTGTTGCATGACCCAATTTCACAAAAGCTTTACCTGTTGGACAGATGGCTTCACATTTACCTCTTGAAAACTCTGGTATCCAGAGGAGTTCATGGTCGACTCAATGGCTGCAAGGTGCCCAGGTCTTGTGGCTACAAAACAAGCCCAAATCATCACTGTACTTGACAGTGGGTGTGAGGTGTTTCTGCTTAAATGCTCAAACATGGCGCTGGGCATGAAGGTCAAACAACTCCGCTTTGGTCTCATCTGTCCATAGGGCATCGTTCCAGAGGGCTTGTGCTTTGACAGAAGTGTCTTTCTCCTGGCAACACTTCCAAGCAAACCATGTTTGTTCAGTCTTCTTCTAATTGTGCTGTCATGAACTGTAACATTTAACGTGCTCAATGAGGCCTGTAGGATCTGAGATATTTCTTTGAGAATTGCAAGGTTTGAAAAAAATTGGCAACTGTCTTGAATGCTTTCTACTTTGTACTCTGTATAATATTGAACTGCAGATTGTTTGGAAATGTACCCCTTTCCAGATTGATGTGTACCAACAATTGCTTCTCTAAGACCATTGCTTATGTGTTTCCCTTTTGTCATTGTGTTAACACACACCTGAATGTTCTAAACCAGCAAACTGCCAAAACGTCTGCTTTAATAGAGGCCTGCACACCTCATCAAAATTATTTTAGATTTTAAGAAAGGGGAGTGAAGGTGTGCATGTGCAGGTGGCATGTGGGTACACGGCTGGTGAAAGGTGGTGGTGGAAGCACGCGGAGGAAGCTCTTCTGCATGCTCCAGAAGACGCCCCCTTCCGCTGACATGGGCCAAGACCCACCCCTCCCAGCTCTCCCTAAGTGCGGCCACAGGCGGGAATCCCTTTTTGACGTTCGTCAGCTGGGTGGCTTTCCCGACTAGGATGTGGGGCCCTAACGCAATCCACCTAGCGGCCTTTTCCTCCCTCGCGGCACTTTTACTTCCGCACAGAGCCCGCCTTCGGAATTGCGTTACCCATGCCACCCGTGAAAAAACATCGAACCCGTGACAGCTTAAAGGTGTTTTATTCACCTGCATCAAATTATAATATGAGGATGGGTTCCCTGTTGAGTCTGGTTCCTCTCAAGGCTTCATCCTATTGCCATCTCAGGGAGTTTTTCCTTGTCACTGTCACCGTCGTCCTCAGCTTGCTCATCAGGGACAGTCTTATCATTTTGATTCATACACATTCACATTTCATACGAACTTCAATAATTCTTTTGATTGTGTAAATCTGCTTTGTGACAATGTCAATTGGTAAGAGCGCTATACAAATAAAGTTGAATCGAATTGAATTAATAGGAAATAAAAGCTACTTAATCAAATACTTTTAATAGTTAATTAAATATACATTGTCTGCTTTATGGATCAGGTCATAACTGGTGTTTAGTTTGGAGTTTTAACTCATTCCACTCGCTGATCCAGTCAAATAAATCTATCCATGGTGTGCTTTCAGACTAAGTGAAAACCTTGCCATGCGCTTGTTCATACAATAAATTAGTGCTTGTAAAGTGGAAAAATGCATTTATTCTTTATATGCTTTCATGCGAAGCAATTTACAAATGGGAATGCAATCCAAGCACAAATGTAGAATGTGCCCAACATTGTTCACTTCTATTTTAGAGCTTAAACTCAAATAGAACAGGTTAGTAATACATAACCAGTAAGATGTTATATGGACAAGGGTATTGCACCAATAATGAAAGAAATGTGCTTCGTAAAGATCTCAGAGGAGCTAGGCTCCAAGTGCAAAGAGGTCTTTTATACTGATTTCAGCAATCTATATCCAAGGTCTGTCAGGAGACGGGGTCAGAAACACAGTCGATAGTAGACACCTTAGACAATTGATAATCCATAGAGTAAATCAACAAATCGCAGCAAAGCTCTAGTACATGATAAGTCAATCAGGAATCAGCAAGGCTTGGAATTTACACGCATACTAAGATCGGCAAGACTTCGCAATGAGCTAATACACATAAAAAAAAAAAATTCTGTAAGTAGAAAGTAGTGAGTTCTTTTTGCAATAACAATGAACAGCTTTGCATTTTTTTTTCTCTTTTGTTTAATATGCAGCTTGAAGCACACTGAGTACAGTACCACGTCTAAGGATAGTCCATGTGTTAAGATAGTTTGTTGTTTAAACACATCTGTTAGACGTGAAACAAATAATCTGGAATCGGTTCACTTCACACGTCAGTGCAAACACATTTTAGAAGACAAACAGCTGCAGGGGAGCCGGCTTTCTCTACAACAGGCCTCTAGTCAACACTGAAAGCTGAAAAAAAAAAAAAAAACACACTACTTACTAAAGGTGTGTGTGTGTGTGTTTTTTTTTTTTTTCCTTGTGTTATCTGTCCGTAAACCCATGGTATAAATCTTTAAGGAGATGCTAGATCTTTATAGGAATCTACACATGAGGTCAGGACATAGTATGAATTAATGGTGTAAAGATTCCCACGATGGAATCAATGCAGTGATCAAAATCCTGAGCTGACTAAACCCAGTCATCACTGCAGCAGTAAGATCTGCTAACACACTTACAAATACATTACCTCTTTGTATTTACAATTTTCTAGTATTTAGAGTTTTATTTATTTATTTATATATACTAGAAAATTGTAAATACAAAGAGGTAATGTATTTGTAAGTTGTATTATATATATATATATATATATATATATATATATATTGTGTGTGTGTATATATATATATATATATATATATATATATATATATACAGTAGATAGATTTTATCTGTACATCGGTCAGAACTCAATCTTTCAATGATACATATCTTTCATTGATGTTTCATACATTGGTGGATCAGAAACCAGGCTCAGAAAAACGTCTGTCTATATGTCTGTATGTCTGTCCAGCCTGATTATGTCACAGCATCACGCCAAAACTGGCTGGACAGATTTTAATGAAATGTTGCCAGTTTTTAGGTATTTGCCTCACGTTAAACCTGCACCATGAAGTAAATGAAAAAGAAAAAAACATTGAGTAGAAGTGATGAGCAGCTTTGTGGCAAATTTTGACAATGTACTGCGCATGCATCAGACGGTTATGAATGTTATGAAACCTTTGCAGTACTTAGAGTAGATATCTGCCTGAATGTTAACCTGCACCATAAGTGAAATCAAAATGTTGAGTAAAAGCGATGTTATAAACAGTTACATTATGTATCAGATTAAATATTCTACTTTAAATTAAGCTACTAATAAGATACTTGATCAATGTAAAAAAAAAAACACCTGCACAAACAGATGTTAATTAGAAAAGCTGGATGGATGGATGGATGGATGGATGGATGGATGGATGGATGGATGGAAAAAAAACACTGTGAATTGTGAATAGCTCAATTTGCTTAATTTCATGCTATTCTCTACTGTGAAAGAATTCGTGTAAGAGTGAATTGGCAGTTAAAGCTCAAAACTTCTGTAACAGACTCTGTAATGGACATGTTATAATTTACTAGGTTAGTATTCCAGGAAGTTATGGACATAAAATAAATAAAAGCTAAAATGTGAAGTGCAGGCAGGGTCGACTGGAACATGAGCTATTACACTAAGAAAAATCAATAAACTCCATTGGCAATAAAAGAATTGAATTTAGAGGAAGGATTAAAACCTTGTTGGTACACTAAATATCAGAAGACAGGGTGGGGTGTTGGCAGTTTGGGAGATTAGAGTGACTTGACATGGTTCTTGCTGGCAGACTGGAGTTCAGAAACTGTTGATCTCCTGTGATTTTTCATTGTGAATTTACAGATCAAATAAAAAAAAAATTGTCAGTCACCTAAAATGGAAAGATAGGATAGAATAGAGAGATTAACTTTTAGATATTTCATCACAATCAAAGGATAATTTCACTAGAACAGGCATCACTCCATAGAGCCAATCAATGTGGTGGCTGACTGTGTATAGACAGAGTGTGCTGAAGAAACAGAAACAAAAGCATGACACAGCATGGCTCACTCCAAGAAAAAGAAAATCATCTGTGAACTTCGGGCAAACATATAGTATCCATAGCAGTCAGAGCTGAGGGCATGTAAAAAATAAATAAATAAATGCACTGAAATTCTAGTATGACAAAGCAATGGAAGTCTGTTCACATTCATTCATACTGTAGCCCAGCAGTGTGCAAATGAAGATTTACTAAAGATTCATAAAGATACTAAAGACTAACCCTAGTGCCCCGGCACTGAAGAATACAACTGAACTGAAGATAGCATTTCAAATAAAGATGGAATATACAGTTACAATAACATGTAATAAAAAATATATATATATATATATATATATATACTATAGTAACTCAAACAGCCTGGGTCTCTAACAGAGTTGAGCAGAAGAGCATCTCAAAATGCACAAAACATCAGGCGAATAAGCCACAACAACAAAAGACATCATCGGCTCCCACTTACTGTATATCAGCCAAGAAAAGGAATCTAAGGCTACAATAAGCACAGCTGCAACCAAACTGATTGGTCGGTAGTGACGCCTATAAGCCAGCACAGAAAGGAATTCGTTCACCTCTTGTCTTTTAAAATAGCTCACACACACTCACACTCCTAAACTCAGCTGGTGAATGGTGGAGAGTAATTTTAATGAAGTCCTGTGTGCATTAGAAATCAGCACTGTTTGCCTCACCGCATAGCAAAGCACTTCTTTCTGTTTCAGCACACACACACACACACACTGCAACGTTTTGTGACAAACTTTGCTTTACCATTTCCCAAAAAGGAAAAAAATTTAAACAAAATAATTGGACAGTCATTAATAGGTGCGATTATTCATTCTTGGAGTATAAACTGTCATATTTTCTCAACAGAACCCAAGGTTGGCAATTAAAGTCGAATTAATCGAGGTGTGTGGAAAGAGGAGAAGAACTGACTTGGCAGTTTATTACAATGAAATTCTGTCAGTATGTTAGAAGTTGTGGGGAATTAGCTATAAATACGCGGTAAATGTGTTTCTTAAATGTACTATTTCCTGGACGACTACATATAACTAGCTAGCAAGCGTCCTTCTTCGACTATACAATAGTTTTGTCCAATTCACCTAAGAACTGTTTATGGGAACTAAAATTGTAACTGATTTAACCAATTTTTTTATTATGATTTTACTAGCTCAGCTAACAAGTTGCTCAGTTGATGATATCTTGAAAAGATGTTAGCTGGCTAGTTAGCTAAAAATGTTATGTACAAAAAGGATTACGCTAACATAGTGAATACGGCTAGACTGGGCAAAAAACTAAAAATATTACTCAAAAATTACTAGTGTGGGCCAGTTTAGATAATTGCTACAACAAACAACAATTGCTATGCAAGTAAAATTAGCTAGCTAACAAATGCAGCTAAGACTTCTGAGGTAACAGTAGATCTTGCTCAAGAAGTGACTTTTAACTAACAATCTAGTGAATAATATTTAGTCACTAAATATCAATATTAGCCAATAAATTGTTTGTTATTTAGCTACAAATTTTTTAAAAGAATTAAAGAAAAAATTACTAGAAATTTCACCAGGTAGAAAGTGCTTTAGCATTAATTTATCTTGCTAAGTCAGTGTTTTGCATTAAGGGTGTACTGTACATGCGTTGTTGTGTGTGCTAAGAGTAAATATTTGAACTAATCAGCATTTATGTATGTAAAATCAGTTTTTGAAAAAGTTTTTTTGTTATTATTAGAGTATAATTATTTTTATACAGTATATTATAGATATCTTACAGTATTCTTTTCAGACCAGTTTCCAGGAAACTACAGTATTGTTGATGTTCAGTCGCATAGCACAAAATATTTATAAGAAATAACTATGGTAAACTATAATACATACAGTACTATTGTATTACTTTGATAAATCATTTTCACATTACTATAGTAGGCATCATAGGACTTTATATACAGTAGTACCAAGGTACGTTCTGTAGCACTTCAGAGGGTAATGTGGTACTGTAGTACTATGGTGTGTACAACCACAATACTTTGGTGCTTATTTGGTACCACAGTTCAGTAGGTATCTAATATGGTACTCCCTGTAGTATACCTTATACATATAATACATACAATGTTTGTGCCAAAGAAGCTACTTCTGAAGTTTGTGCAACATGGAAGTGAGTGATCTTGATTCCCTAAAAATTTCAAGTTGCTAACTGCAGCCGTTTTGGGAAGATGATTTTTTATGTGCCTTAAATGAAAGTATCCCATGCAATATTAAGAATTTTTTTCTCCAAAAATCTGTAGTGTCTGTAAGCATGTCAAATTCAATTAACAATTTTGCATTTTACAATAATACTCTTTTTTAGGTCTATGTCCTTTCATGTGAAATCTAAACTGGCCAAGTTTAATCTGAATGACAATTAAGATCATTGAACGATTAAAATTTTAAAAAGTAACAGACATTACATAAAAGTGCATGGAATTGTATTTAGCAAATGTGTTTCCTTTCATCTGATAAAAATATAAATGTGTATGCATATGTATGAAAAACCAAGCATTGATCAGGAGCTAAGATGCATTAAGTATTGTGAAAAAATTTTGTTATATTATCCGGTCTGAAAATTCACTTTTTTTTTTATTCAGTATGTGAGACACTTTTTAGCACCAATACCATGTGTTGGCTGATAACATATTTTGACAGTATCCTGGTAAGTGTTCTATAATATAATGTACCGTAGCATGGTAGAACCACTTACATTACTATAGTACAAATACCATTGTACAGAATATATTTGTACTGTACAGTACAGTATATTTTACTAGCTACATTCATTTTCTTTCATATTTCTTTCTATTCATATTTATTTCTTATGTACTGTATAAGCTTTTATTTTTTAAGGTCACTGGCGGTCATATACGCATTTCACTGCATATCGTACTGTGTATGACTGTGTATGTGACAAATAAAATTAGAATTTATATAGGGTAGGTACCATAGTAAAGCCATGTACCATGTGCAACATGTATTACTGAATATCAGCAAATAAATACTATGGTAATGTCATAAATAGACCATGGCACAGGTACCATTGGACAAACCAGGTACATATACCATGATAAACATTCTTATGTCTATTTATAGAAGAATCGGCTCTTTTTTATTCTATATTTATAGCATTTTACTAGCAAATGTGCTTCTAATATTTTCTGCCGTAAAATATAGATTGTAGTCAGTCAACAGTGATTTTTTTCCCCCTTTCAGTAGAAGCTGTCTGAAGAAGATATCATGTAACACTTAGCCCATAAGCATACCAACATGCACGTGCACACACACACACACGCACACGCACGCATACAACATGCAGAAAGTCAAAGTTGTTTTAAAGTCAAATGGATTGTAATAGTAGACAGAGCCATGCCCAGAGGAAGAGGTAATGTGTAGAACAAAAAACACTCATCAATTTTAGATGAGTAACTGCATACGGTGCGGTCGCACGCTTACAAGTGTAAGATTCCAAACCAGTGTGTTTGGAAGCTGGGCACGTGTATGGGAATTGGGAGTATGCACAAATCACACACACACACACACACACACACACACACACACACACACACACACACACACACACACTAACTCCGCCCTACACTCCTTCCTACTCTACATATTTCTCTCTCTCTCAAGCACACACACACACACACAGTGTGTATAAGCATGCGAGTACTCATGCAAAGAGTAGACACACTAAAAGTACTGGAACTGTTTGGACACCTGATTGTCATTCCTGATTGCTCTTCATAAAAGTCCCTCAGTGCCAAGTATATGTGTGTATGCGTGTGTGTGTGTGTAGCCTGAGGCCACTAATTTAACAGTATCGGGACGTAATGATGTGCACATTAAATTAATGAATCATTAATTCTCTAGGGACGAGACAGGTTTAGTTATGCTGCATAAGCTTGAGTTAATTACGGAGTATAGAATACAGGAAAAAAAAGTGGGAATTATTATTTTAAAATGTACAGTGGTACGGAGCAAAAAAAATATCTAGGTCATGTGAGGTAATGTGTGCAGAAGTGTGTGAGACCTACTTTGGTAGGCGGTGCAGTATCGGTTACCTCTCTCTCTCTCTCTCTCTCTCTCTCTCTCGCTCTCACTCTATCGGGGTTATTCTATAAAAAGGTGCTGCATAGCAGTGGGTCCCTCTGGTGCCCATTACTGCCTGGCTTCCATTCATCACCAGCAAGTAAGCATTTCGCTTCTATGCGCACCCACAGAACTCCAGGAGCCATTCATTAGCAGGCACTTCCCTCTTTCGTTCTGTTTCTGCGTTCTTTTCTTAGCAATGGTCACACCGTACTCCCGAGTACCTTCCTGTACTTCAAGGAGCTAGGCCATTTCTGCTGACAAGCTAGTCTTGTCCCCGCTCTCTCTCTCTCTATCTCTCCCACACACACACACATATACACACACATATACACACACCATCCGTCACTTACCAGCCCTCTTACTTTCCCCTTTGGCACTATTACATAAACTTAGGTGTCTCAGTGCTGCCCCGTCATGTTAAATAACCAGATAGCAGTAATAACGCGTTCGCAACGTGGCGAAGACTACAGGATTATTCTTATTCATATTCTTATTCTTATTATTAGTGGACTTTTTGATGGAAGTTTGGATTATCCTAACTTGTCCAAACTCACTTCAGAGACAATTATTCTACATAAGCAGTGGTTAAAAATAACCACCAGTACTTTTTATTGATTGATTGATTGCTAACTTTTTCAATCCCAAAGAGAAATTATAACATTACAGCAGTCAGTTCACAAACTATACATACGTTGTATAAACATACAAGGGGTGGTCAAGTCAAACTGAACATGGTTATGAGAGTAAAAACTCCTTTTATTTCTCTATATAATCCCCTGCTACACTAATGTAGTGCTTGGATCCTGTTAGAGCCATGACCGGACTGCCTGCGTCACGTCTAAAACACTGGCCTCCCAGGAACTCCATTAGTATTCCGCACTAACATGTGGAAATTGCTTGGAGCAAAATCAGGACTGTACCCACCCTGGGAGATTCTGCCTCAGGCATCCTGTGTTTGTTTGGTGTGTACTGTATCTTTTGCACATCCTCAGAAATTAACACAATGTGCTGACCAGGTCTAATATGCCTGTAAACAGTAGCAGCAGTGTAATCACAAATGGTGGACAGTTTGGAGGGGAAGTTGTACAACCAGGTTTACCCACATCAATATGATGTACCTTTACCATCGCACAATGACAAATCCGCGTGTCAAAGCGGTTTACGCGAGATAAGTATGTACTATATAGTGCCTTTAATGTGACTTTTAACCTCTACTACTCTCTGGCACCTTTAATGTCACCATGTTTGTTTACTTCATGCAAAATGTCTGATTGAATTCTCCGGTGTTACCCCTATTGGAATATACAGGAGGCAAGCATGTGAACAAATTTCTGTGGCAGTCACTTGAGGGGTCGGGTTACAAGCTCATTGTCATTCACACACTCACTCACTCACTCATAGCACTTTATCCTGTATTCAGGGTCACGGGGACCTGGAGCCTATTCCAGGAGGCTTAGGGCACGAAGCAGGGTACACCCTGGACAGGGTGCCAATCCATCGCAGGGCACACACACATACACACACTCACTCACACAGTACGGGCAATTTGGAAATACCAGTTAGACTACCTTGCATGTCTTTGGACTGTGGGAAGAAACCAGCGTACCCAGAGAAAACCCACCAAGCACGGGGAGAACATGCAAAATAAATGCACACGGACCATGAGGCGGGAATCGAACCCAGACCCAGCAGGTGCGAGGCGACAGCGCGAACCACTAAGCCACATTTCATGTACTTATTTCTGTCTTTCCCTGACTTTGCACTACCATAAATGTCCCAGTGTGACGTGACCATGTCGAGCTCGCCATGTGTGTCTGTGTGTGTGTGTGTGTGTGCTTTTCTGTTTTAACACACCTGAGTCAGCTCCTGAAGGGTTTGCAGGAGTTGAGTTGAGCTGAGTCAGGCGCGTTATAACAAAAAGTTTACACACTGAGCACAGAATAAAACCCGGCTATGCACTATTTGCGTTTGACTAAGGAAGGGTACTTACATTAATGTAATTCTAAACAGTTACAGAAATGTTGCTACGGTAGCCCTGCTAATAGCTTCAGGCAACATTGAGTCCTGATTTAAGCGTTTTAAACTACAGTTTAAAAAAAAAAAGTGTCAGAAAGCCTGTGGTGAGAAACGCAAGCACTAAAGCTGTGCCTTGATGATGATGATGATGATGATGATGGGGGACACAGTCACCTTCAGTTTGCTGCACAAGTCTTACTATCCCTACTATAACATTAGCACCTAGTCACTTCTAGTTCAAAAGATGATATCTTAACAAGAGGAAATATCGAGATCTCTGGTCATATATGCAACGTTTTTTTCTTTATGGGATAAATCTTCTTTAGCACATAAGACTCTGTGTAATAAAATAATTTAAAAATGCTTCTGAGACCACGGCTTACAGGTTTAAAATCTGGAAATGGGATAAAAAATTTGTGCACAATGCTGTTGTCCGGCTTATTTAATCAATCTGCAATGAATAAAGATCGGAAATTAAGATTAATTGATTTTATCATCTTCACAAAAAAAATCATGATGCTTAATTCGATTTAATTCAGAAAGTGCAACTGGAATGAAAATACACAATTACACTATTGACAGAGCGCTACATGGAAGATAACATACAATTAGCGATAAAGTACAGTATGCAATGTTTCAGAGTAAAGAAACATTTTCCTTTGAAACTAAATTTCCTCTTTCACCCTGAAACTCAAAATATTGATGGTTAGCGTGTCTGGTTTTCGAGATATGTTTTGTCTCTGAGCTAGACTAACCAACCAGATCTCACTAGCGAAAGATGTGTTGCATTTTATTCGATTCAATGCTAATCTTTTTTCAGCAGTACTCTAACCATTATGCATGCTACAGTACAAGGGATGTTCAAACCAGAATTTTTAACTATTCAGAACACACTAATGAGAGTAAAAACATCCTCTATTTCTCGATATATCCCCTGCTAGACTAATGCGCTTATCCCAGTGTTTTAATAGCGCTTGGATACCATTAAGGTAGAAAGCTTTCTCAGTAAACTGGAGCCACGATTGCATGTCTGATTTACGTCTGAAATTCTGGCCTCCCAGGAACTCCTTTAACGATTCAAACATGTGGAAATAGCTTGAAGTGATGTCAGGACTGACTGTATGAGGGTTGTGGTACTAACTCCTAACTCCTACTCCTATAATATGCAAGTGGTGTTGAATGATTGATGAATTTCTTATGTAAGTTGAAGACTTACATTTATTGGTTTTCCACCAATTTTTAAGGATTAGGCATTTCTCATGCTGAACGTTTATGGAAACAACCAGAGTGGGCTCGGAGCCACCTCGACTGAGATCGTCATTCACAGATGTACGGCTAAGAGTCTCATCACCCTCACAAATCCTGCTTTGACTTGAACACCCATTCAATTTTTATACTTGGAAATGGCTTTTCATTTCCGAGTGGCTGGAACTCCCCATTCAGCATGCACATACAAAAACCAAATAGTTCCCAGTTTAGGATGGTGCGAACACTTTCCCTCGGTTTACACAATGATAAATATTAATCATGCAGTTTTGCACAGTGCTAAAATTGAAGCTCCAAACTTACTTGCATCATAGCTCCAATTATCTCAGCAATTTAAAACAGAAACAAGAAAGCAAACATGTGATCAACAAGAAACTAGAAAGCGTTTACACTAATATGCATCATTGTCTCGCGTCACGTGATGAGCCAATCAATGTTCATGTCAATGAGATTTCTGGGAAAAGCTCAAAAATCTGGTCGTCATGGAGACATGGAGGTCCGTGTGCTTCTAACAGGAATGCAATCTGTAGTTGAAATTATCCTGAAGAAACATACAGTAGCATGCACTAAAAGCCTCTAATGAGACAGTGCATTATAATATATAAGTATATATACTGTGTGTATATATATATATATATATATATATATATATATAGAGAGAGAGAGAGAGAGAGAGAGAGCGAGTAATCATACTCTATTTGAAAGAATGAAATAAAATATAAGACCAGAACACAACGCCTTCTAATTAAACTCTAGGTGTTCTCCATGCGAACACCTAGAATTACACCATGTATATCCTTTCTTTCATTCTTTCTTTCTTTCTTTCTTTCTTTCATTCTTTCTTTCTAAAAGCTGTCTATTATGAGATCTTTTTATAAAGAGCCTCCATGAGAACATTCTGTCGCCCTGCGCAATCTGTCATATTTGATGCATGATTAAGAAATCGAAGATAAATATCCCCCGCAGACACAATGAGAAAAGGAAAATGGCACCATTATTCACTGTGAGTACGAAATTAATAAGCTGCGGTCTTAACTCAGCGTGCGTGCGTATTTGTGTGCGTCTGTGCGTACTCGTTATCTCGTGGGCCTCCTGTTTCTCCTTCTCAGAACAGGAGTTGGGGGCTGGTGCCAGTTCTTCATCAAACATCAAATGCATCAGCGTCCTTGCAGCTTGCGGCATACGGCTAAATAAGGCTCAATCCGGACTGGATCAGCTTGGTGTGGGGAAAAAAAAAGGAGGACAAGAGGATAGAGAGGAGAAGATGAGAAGAATGTATCATGTATACAGTGCTGTGATAAAGTATTTGCCCCTTCATGATTTTTATTTTTTATTTTGAATATTTGTTCACATTTAAATGATTAAGATCATCATTTTAACATCACACAAACAATAAATACATAATGCAGTTTTTAAATGATGATTTCATTTATGAAATGAAATGTGATTAACCACATTTTTTGGCAAGCTGAGTTAAATTTCACGCACGCCTTACTCCCAGACCTGTTGAATCAAGAAGTCACTTGACATACAAAAACTTGATAATAGTCTCAAAAGCAGCACAACATGCCTCAATCTAAAGTAATTCAAGAACAGATGAGAAACTGACTTATATCAGTCTGGAAAGGGTTACCTAGCCATTTCTAAGGCTTTGGGACTCCACTGAACTATAGTGAGAGCCATAATCTACAAATGGAGACAACACGGAACAGTGGTGAACCTTCCCAGGAGTGGCCGCCTACCAAAATTGCTCCAAGAGCGCAATCTAAAAAACTGCAGGTCTCACTTGCCTCAGTTAAGGTCAGTGTTCATGATTCAACAATAAGAAAGACAGTGGGGCAAAAATGGCATCCATGGGAGAGTTCCGAAAAGAATGCAAAGTCTCATTTCCCAAAAACATCTTGGGAAGAATTTTGGGAAAATATTCTATGGACTGATGAGACAAAAGTTTAACTTTTTCCCTGTTAAGTCTAGCCTAACCTAACACATCATTTCATAAGCGGTGTGTCATACCAAGAGTCAAAGAAGTCTGCACCCTACCAGAAAATCCTGAAGGAGAATATCCGGTCATCAGTTTGTGACCTCAAGCACAAGAACACTTGGGTAATGCAGCAGGACAATGATCCGATATACACCAGCAAGTCCACTATGACTGAACAAATAAAAGAAATGGTGGCTGAGTGGGTTAAGACTCTGCGTTACCGATTGGAAGGTCTGCGGTTCGAGCCCCAGCTCCACCAGGTTGCCGCAGTTGTGCCCTCGAGCAAGGCCCTTAACCGTGTCTGCTCCAAGTGCTGTATAATGGCTGACCAAGAGCCCTGACCTCAGCCTTCTAGCAAGAAGCGAGAGTTTCAAGTTCTAGCAAGAGTTTTACTATGCAGTAATGTTTATTTGACAAATAAAGGCTTAACTTTTAAACAAAAAATATATAAATATACTTATAAACCAAAAAAATCAACTATATATAGTGGGTACGGAAAGTATTCAGATCCCCTTAAATTTTTCACTCTTTATTATATTGCAGCCATTCGCTAAAATCATTTAAGTTAATTTTTTTCCTCATTAATGTACACACAGCACCCCATATTGACAGAAAAACACAGAATT